>VZRH01006098.1:453823-503604 GCA_013397555.1 Urocynchramus pylzowi
ACTAACACTAAAAAGAAATCAAAATCCATACAGATTTTTTGCTAGTGATGGAATGTCTATTTGTAGTCCTGACTTCTATGATTTTACTAAAAAAAACAAATACATGAGCACCAAGTCAAGGAATCACTGTAACACAGAAGACAGATAAGAAAATAAAGAGACGGATTTATTATCCATAAACCAGAAGTCCTACAGAATTACATAGGGCTTTAATTAATTTCTAGTCCAAGCAAAGTATATACTGAAAGTGATAAAGATTTAATTTCATTACTAGCACCCATGGACATGCTTCTCCTTAAGATTCAGTTATCAAACTGTGTGCAGGATTTTGTTTCATATAGAAAAAAAAGAATGAAGCTAATATGAACTACAAAGAGAAGCCACTAATACTACCACAGGAAGCAAAAATAAGATAACTCAATGTTTAACTTAAATACATGGTTTTCTATCCATATAGTAGACCTTACAACAGAAAATATTTAGCTGTACAAGAGAGGTCTGAGATTAATTACAGACTGAATATGTATAAAAAATTCCTCTAAAGCTATTTTGTAATTCACCTGGTATTGCAAGAAGATTTATTTATTATTTAATTTTCCTTATTCTCCTGCATTTTTATATAAATGCATGTTTCCTATAGGTAGGCTCCTCAGAGAGGCTAGTTGGCAGATATGGAAGCTAAGCCCAATCACTGAAAAACCAGTAAAAATAAATATTGTCTGAATGGGCTACTTCTATAAAAAGTGCTCAGAAGTAGCATTCTCAATCACTGTATGAAGGCAAATAAAAGCTGGAAATTACTATTTGCTTGTCCTTCAGTGTATACCTGCCTTATTTCTAAAACCAGCAAAGCAAAACCAAAAAAAATAAGCCTGCAAGAATAATTTCAAGCATATTACAGATATAACATGAAGATGCTAATTTAGATTATACAATAAAATGTCAACAGAACTATCTTCCTTTGTTTACACTTCTTGCATCTTTCAGTTAGAAGATTTTAGTTTAAACCTTGCAAAAAATATATGCTCCACCTCTATGAGGCCTTCATTCTACTTTTCTCAATTAATTAGCAATTCCAGTTATTTACCAAAAATGAACTTATGCATATTTAACAACTTTACACATCTTTTTAAATACAGTTCTTAAAAGCACAATTTTCTGACAGTCATTTGTGAGGAAGGATGGTGGCATGGTGGGAGCTGTGGTTGCCTGGCCACTGAGGGAGATGCTGGGGAGGAAGGCACTTGTGATGGCTTTTAGGGCATCAGCATCTGAGGGTGATGGGACATGTGACACCACCAGCTAGCATGCTTTGGTCAACACCTGAGGTCAGCACTGCACCTGGAGCAAATCTCTACAGCATATCAGAATATGTGTTCAGCAGGGCAAGAACACATCTGCAGGATGAACATCAGCCACCTCAGCCAGGTGCCTCAAAGCTGCCAGGTGCACTCATGTCCCAGGAAGCACAAAGCTCTTGGCAGCTCTGGTTGTTTGCTAAACTCTTCAACTCTTCCAAACTTCCTTACACAGACAGGATGAAAATTTGTGCCAAAGTACACAACAGGACTCCTCCCTTTTGATGACTAAACATCTATTCATTTGTAAAGGGAGGTTAAATACTTGAGAGCTATTGAGGGAGATAATGGTGCAACATTTCAGTGTGCAAATCGAGCCCCAAACCCCCTTCTGGGCACATACATGTGTTACCAGTAGGTGCAGCAAGCAAAGTTTCAGGACTCAGCACTCCTGTAGAATCTGGAATAAGTGCTTGGCTTTGCAAATTCCAACAGAAACTGTATAAAAGCAGGAACAGAATAACTAAGAAATCACACAAACTACAGCATTTGAGCACTTTTAATTACCAAAAAGTATACTTTTTCCTCTCCTAATTACTGTTCTGAATATAAACATGAGCTGATTCATTAACAAGAAGCATTATCAAAGCTCTCAAGCTTTCAAAACAGTATTTCCATGGGTCAAGAGGATACATACCACAACATAGCACTTAAGAAGTTTCCTTTACGCTCTATAACAGTAAACATATCTAAATTGTTAAATTAATTATAGCCTCTCACATATCCAATTAGCTCAAGGTGTTAAAATAAATAGTTCAAAACAGCAGAAGAAACCCAGGTGGTCAATACATGCCTGATCACTTGGGGCTCACATCCTTTTATTCTATTCAACAAAAGAGTAGAAATCAAAATAAATTATTATTCTTGAATTCTAAAGTTCTCTGTTTCCCCTCCTACCACGGACATTTTAAAGCTACCACAACCTGTCCATTGATGTTATGTCTTGTACTTTTCATGAATAAATATTTTTTCAACAGCTTCAGTTCTGCATTTTGAACTTTACTGACAGTTACATTCTCCACAAAACTGGAAAGGACACAGATGCTTCAGTACTTCAACATTATTGTAAAGAAGAAAACATTCCTTTCCTTGTCTCAAGACTGACCAGGAAGGCCATTGTAAGACTCTCCTCCATGCATTTTAAGAATTTCTCTTAAATTTGAAATGTGTTGACTAAAAACTTCAGGTGATACAGAAGCCTACTTGCCAGCTGATGCAAAAACACAGTGTTCCTGGCAGCATCCCATTGCTTATTTTCACTAAGTCACCAAAGCTCTATTATTTAATATATTGCATATATTATATGCAATATGTTTAATATATTGCATATTCATAGTATTAACACTTCAAGTAATACAAAAGATCTCAATATTCTCATTAAAAAGTATAAACTCATTAAATTTCAATACCCAAGTTACATTAAAAGTGAAAAACAACAAAAGGCTTTTAGAAGTTCACTATTTAATCAAACAACTTTAACAAAGATTAAAAGAACAATGCCTATTTTAACCTGGGTGTGTTGGCAGTCACTTTAAAATACTTGTACTTCCTGTAAAATTAGTTCTTTGAAGTATATAAATAAACCTCAACATTGGTGTGGAAAGGTATATGAACAAATACAAAAAGGAAGCTTAGGCAAAATACTTCTGAAGGGGAGAAAGTCAAGGAAGATGGGTCAGAACCACTCATCAGAACTTTCCTCCTCTTCCTCCAAAATAGCAGTTAAAAGCTTAGTGCAATTTATTCGGACCAGGGTTGCTTCTGAAGCCTACATTAATGATATCCAGGATAGACAATGGCTAGAGAAATCTGCTCAGCTTTTGTTTGAAAGAACTCTTTTCTTCACATATCTGTTCAATCACATCTGCAGAATGTTCTGAAACAAAAGTTACACAATCCAGTCTGACCTGCAATCTGAGAGTTCAAAGATAAAGAGCATTTTTCAGCATAAATCAGTCAACCATACAATGCATTTGATTTCTTTTTCTCTATTAATCAAGTGCATGAACTTTCATACTACTAGGCTGGGAAGAATGGGTATAATTTTCTCAAACTATCTCAGAAGTACATGCATTTTTGATGGAAATGTGCAATATTGCACTGCCTGTGGTGTTCTGAATACATATCTTGAATAGGATTCATCAGCGTCCATTGTTGTTAACTACATTTCAGCTATATTTCACTACAGTCAATAAAGACCTAGTCAATAAGATACAATTTATCTTGCCTGGAAGTATATTTCTAAAACCAGTCAGAAGAATCTTACCTTAAAATATCAAAATACACTTTGAATATAGAAGAAGTGCCGTATTACAAACTCAGCTACAGACACCTAAATTAGATTACGCCCATGTTATCTGGCTTCCAGATTTGGAGTATGTTCCTTCCTTCTGTAACAATAAAAAAAATCCTATTTATATGGTAATTACAGTTCTTCAGCACCTCCATTCATAAAGCACTCTATTCCCTGTTCTCATGCTTTTCATAAGCTTCCCTTCCAGCCAATCACTGTTTTGGACTGAGAAACATTTACAAAATTTGGACCATAAACATGTAATAGTTTCCAGGTCATCTTGAAGCTTTCTTACAGTTCCAGTATGACATGCACCAGTAGAGATGTGGCTAGGCAGAGAAGAGAACAGCCTCTGCAACCTGCCAACAAGAATCAAATGCAGAAAAACACAGCTGCCACAGCCAAGCAAAAATGCTCTGAAGTCAAGCTGGAATGCAGGTTTGAGAGCTTAGGGTTGGGCTCTATGGGACAATATGTGTATATTATCACCCAGCAAGGCAATGATTTTTGTTATACTAATTGAAGTTATTGCCAGCATACCTAAAGTTCCCCGGTTTGATCATAACCGAAGTGCATAATGCAAGATATTTGTCAGGGATGGAACTTTCCTTACCACCAAAAGCTGGCCTGTAACTTTTACACAACACTCCCCTCCCAAAATAAACTCCATCAACTATTTAAAAAGGAAACAAACTGAAATCATCATTATTTAAATAATTTAAAAAACCAAACTCTTCACTGAAAGAAGAGACTTACAAAATTCAAATTATGGAGCTACAGAATCTCAGCTCAGCCTTGGAATTATCAAATCCCAACCTAGCTTATCTGTGTCCACTACTACACAGGACTTGTACTCCTCACAACACATCTCTGACTACCTGCAAAATATGCTGCCTCAGAGTTTCACATGTTCTTAGGATTTACTGGACCAGATTTTGCTTGGTTATTACCAAACTTTAAACTCCCCCAGGTATTCCCATATCGCTACATGTGATCCATTCCAGTTTTCAAAAACACATTTATTTTAACAGAATATTTTTAGCTCCCTATATTTATTCCCCATCTGAAGGAATTTATGCCTCTTATACCAAGTAATACTAATGATTGCTATCAATGAGATAAACAGGGGAGTTTGCAGTTTCCTCAAGCAATATTTATGTGATATTTTTCTACATCTTCTCCTGCTCTTCTGCAAGCTTTTAAACTATCAACATCAATCACTGAGAATACTTCCAGCATTGATTTCAAAGATTAAAACATGTCTTTTAGCCTTTCTACTAAATGCTGACTTTTAGTCTTTCCTGCACTATTTCACAGCCAGAGACCGAACTAATATTTGTCAAACTGGCTGCTCTTGAGCAGTTACTTTTTCTTCTCCAACTCTCTAACAGTCCTCTCTAGAGTCACTGTTTTCCTCAGTCAAGAATTCAGGAGCTCTCTGAAAATAAGGCCTGCACTTCTTGTTTCTAGAGACATAATTTTGACTTTGTTAGACCAAATCATACTTTACCTGCATAGATCCCTATTACCAGCCAGTCCAAATTATTCTGCAACTCTAAAAAACAAGTTATCAACTGCAAATTTCATTGGCACTGATTTTAAAAATAAAGTCAGTCTTTTATGTAAAACATAAAAAATCACTGTCTACTAAAACAGGTCTGTACAACATAAACAACACAATTCAACAATTATCCCAGGTTTGGGTTTTTTTGCAGTGTGACCAGTAACAGATTTTTCAATCCAGTAGATTCCTTCATAGTTTTTTTATTTCTCATTTCTAGACAGATACTAAATTTCTATTTAGAATTCCACTAGGCACTTCCCCCGTCTTATCAAAGCCTGGCCACTCATCTTTATCAGATAACATTAAAATACCTTAGAGAGTATATACAACACATAGAAAATAGGGCATAAAATACATAAAATTGAGATTATACCAGACCAAATGTAACGTTCGGCATCTGGGTGGGGGCAAGCCCCAGTATCAACACAGGCTGGGAGATGAGCAGGTTGAAAGCAGCCCTGATAAGAAGGACTTGGGAGTGCTGGTGGATGAAAGACTGAACATGATCCAGCAATCTGGGCTGTGCATTCACAGCCCAGAAAGCCAAACGTGTCCTGGGCTGCATCCAAAGCAGCATGGGCAGCAGGGTAAGGGAAGGGATTCTGCCCCTCTGCTCTGCTCTGCACCCCACCCACAGGGCTGCATCCAGCTCTGGGGTCACAGCACAGGAAGGACAGGGACCTGTTGGAGTGAGTCCAGAGAAGGCCACCAAGATGATTAAAGGGATGGAGCACCTCTCCTTTGAGGAAAGACTGAGAGAATTGGGATTGTTGAGCCTGGAAAAGACAAAGTTTTGGGGTGATCTAATTGCAGACTTCCAGTACCTGAAGAGAGCCCACAGGGAAGCTGGAGAGAGACTATTTAGAGGGAATTTTTTCAAACTGAGAGCAGGTTTAGATTAGATATTAGGAAAAAAATTATTTACTCTGGGGGTGGTAAGACACTGGAACAGATTGCCGAGAGAAGTTGTGGACATTCCCATCCCGGGGAGTGTTCAAGGCTGGGTTGGATGTGGATTGCTCTGAGCAACTTGGTCTTGAAGGTGTCTCTGCCTATGGCAGGGGGCTGGAACTAGATGATCTTTAAGTGTCCTGTCCTGGTTTGGGACACCCCAGGACAGGTCCATTCCAACTCAAACCATTCTATGATTCTATGAAATGCAGAATTAAAAACAAGGTACAAAGAAGTGGCAGTCAATATATTTCAAGGGAAAATATGTCCCATCAAGCACTTTGTAAAAATCATTATTCTTATTACAAGCATTCAGCTTTTTCTACACAACTCTTGGATCATGTGTTCAGCTGTGATACTGAGGAAACACTAAAAACATTGGAGATATTTCATCTCCAATGAAGGGAAGGCAGGGTGGGGAAAGGCACCATATTCTGAGTTAATTTGAAGGCTGATAGAGTTGAAATTGTTAGCAGTCAATCCTGTGGAGAAGCGTGCAGATTTCAGAGAGGAAGTACAAACACAAAAATAATTTAAAAACTTCAAACCCCCAGTATTGTAGACTCAAACTGACAATGATCTTGTGTAATTTTTTGCCCAGTAGGATTCATAAGGGTCTTAGGAAAAGAGCTACAAAGAGCCAGCCAGCATAGAAGCAGGTGCTGCTAAGAGCTCCCAGTGCTCGATACACACTGGTGGCAACAACAGCACCCACAGACCACAGGGGAACCCTGAGCAGGGACAACTCCAGGTACACAGTAACCCCACATCCACACTGTCAAAGAGGAACTCAGCTCTGTAATGGCCTAAAGGTAAAAAATTAAAAATAAAAAAAAGGACAAGAAAAAAAATCCCACTGCTGGAACATTTCAACTGCAATATCCAACACTATGCATGACGAAAAATGGTCACAATTAAATACACATTAAATAGCTATGCATTAAACAAAAGTATCTATACCAATCAGATTTTTGACATTCATGCAAAATCACATAACTTTAATATAATCACAGTGTGACATAATTTTAAGAGTGTCCAGCTGAAATAGTACCAGACAAGGTGTTCATGCAGTCCATCACTGTGGATTAATGACAGCACGTGTCTTTGTGAGTCACTACTGTCAGACTCTTATCTTACAGACTCTAAAAGACTCTTATCTTGCAGTCTTACAGGAGATGAGATTTTAGACTTCAGAAATAATATTTTTATAACAGATGTTCAAAACAGCTTTATTTCAACTCTAGCAGAAGCCCTCAGCCAAACTCCAGAAGAGAAATGCTGAAAAAAGTAAGTTAGTAAGCAAATCTAGCTAAATTATCAAGAGGAAACAATGAAGCACAGGTTTTAATAACAATGTAACATATTAACTAGTAGTTCCATTGGAATGGAAGAATCAGATCAATAAATAAGCTTAGGTAAGCAGGAAATACTTCCAAAATGAAAAATCTGCAGAAATACTTCTTTTTTTAATTAAGATTTACCTTCTGCATTCATGAAGGAGAAAAGACAAAAACAATGTTAAATTTCCCATGATAGGTAAGAAAAGCCCAGGAAACAAAAGAGTAAGAAATTCATCAGCACTAAAATGCACCAACTGATTGCATCCTTTCACCAACCATATCCTCCAAGAGAAAGAGAAAACCATAACCCCATTTTTCCTACAGTAACAAAATAAAATTATTAGAGACTCCATAAAAACAAAATTATGTCCTTTGGAATGTTTCTGTAATGTTTATAACAAGCTTTGCAGTTAAAATGTTAGCCTTAAATATATAGCTAATGAGAGTTATGCCTGTGCTTGATACTAACAATTTCCATTGAAAAACTATATTTTAGTTGATCATTACTAATTTAATCTACCTATTTTGCAACCAAAAATATTCCTTAGGGTGATCCTTGTGGTCATGACTTGGGTTTGTTTTCCCTGGGTTCTATTTATGGAGTGGGGAATAACAAGTTTGTTCAAACAAACAAAAAACCAGAACACCCACAATTTAACAAATAAACATCTGGCAATGAATTCCCTAAAAAATACTATCATAATACTTTTTCAAGATAGAAGAGTTTAAAGTTTAGGAAGCAGAGAATGTCTGGCACCTTTTCATCTACTCAAAACAAGAACTCTTAGAACTCTAATAAAGTTTAAGAATCACAAGTCATGGAATTCCTAGCAGAGACAGTAATAGCAGTAATAGCAGAACAAAGATTTCATTACACCAACTGCACTCCACATTCTGTATGAGAGTCAATGCACAGGTGCAATCCTGCCAGCATGAGAAGCATTGTGCAGAAGCCAAGCATGGACCTCCCTGGCACTTCATTTTGTCAGTGTGAAGCAGACCTGGAGCAGATTCCCTTTGTTCCCACACTGTCTCCATAAACACTCATGATGGTAGGTAGTAGAAATAAACCTGCAGACTAGAGTATTAGGTAAGGAATTAGAAAAAACAAACTTGGACAGGAGAGTGGTTTGAGGACAGGAAGGAGGGGAAAAACTGTGGGTGATGCTGATATTGTTAGTTCAGGATTGAAACATTTCAAACCGGATCCTACCTAAAGCAAAAAGACCAAGTTTCATATGCCATGGGAGCATCCATTCCAAGGCTTCTAGTACCATAATCTAACACTTCATAAGAGAATCAGGGAATTATTTAGGCTGAAGAAATCTTTTTGACCATAGAGTCCAACTGTTAACATGGCACTGCCAAGCCCAGCACTAAGTCATGTCCCTAAATGCCACAATTGCACATCTCTTGAACACCTTCAGGGATGGCAACTCATCCACTTCCCTGGTCAGCCTATTCCAATGCTTGACAACCCTTTCCATGAAAAACGTTTTTCCTAATCAAAAGTTCCCTTGGTTCAATTTGAGGCCACACTATATATTTCATCCAAACTTTTATTCAATTCATTTGAAATATGTTGTACTTCCATATACATTCATTTTAATAGCAGAACCAGTTTATGCCTTGTTCTTTAAAATGCAGAAAATCTCCTTGCAAATGTACACTGAGTTCTATATATTTATAACTTTATCACTATGGTTACACTACTAATTACACTTCATTTTTACACTTTGCTACTAAAGGAAACAATTCTAGTGAGTAAGCCAAATACTATGTCTTTGGAAAGATTTGTGAAGTCCAGTGTACTGGAAGCTGTCTCAAAATATTGCACAGTAGTTTTAAAAAGTACAAAGTCCAGTTTCAAAACCTGGTAGTTTTGAAAACAAAAGTCTTCAATTATCTAATCAGAGATTTCTGAACATGTTAAACAGCTTTTATTTCCCCTGCTAAACTACACAATGCTCTGTGTCCTTGGAGTCTGTCCTCTGTTGCATTCAGTTACACAAAGATGTGCAGAGCAATGATGGACATAATTTGAAGACAAAGCATTTTTCCTGAAAAGTGTTTTTCCATAATGGTCTTCCTAATAATGCAGCTGCTATCCAGGATTTCAATACAGTGGTTTTTAACTATATTGGGAAGCTGGGTTAATAATGGGAAAAAATGTCAAATTACCCTACTCAAGTGAAATGAACAAAAATAATTTAGATTCTGCTGAATTAGGAAGAGCCTTTTACTTTTTTTTACACTAAATTTCAGAAAAAAATTAACTATTCCACAAGCAATATTCATTGTCTTTCCAACCTCAGGAGACAATTACACTGTTTAAAATATCATATGGTATGGCTTGAATATATTTTACACTTAGTGAGTATCCATTACATAACTTTCCTCCACTGCCTTTAATTACCCCATTAAGCAAGTTGGTATTTGCATTGCACTTACAGCAGCTGCACTAGAGCTGCAGGGCACAAGAATATAAAACCAAGAAGAAAAATTAATAAAACATTATCTTTTCCATTTAGCAAGTTCACTTTCTTTTTAAATGGAAACATTTGTATTAGAAGACTACTTCAGCACTGTAAGATAATAAATCACATAAACCTTGTATTATTCAAGCCAACTGAACTGCCAGATAGAAGCATCATCACTCACAAACGGTACAACTTGCCCTTAAGCTTTTCCCATTTTACGGTATTTCTGAGGAGTCACTTTGTATCTGAAATTGTTACTCAAAACATAAAAAGTGGTGCAAATGTAATGCAAGAGAAATCTTCTTGTTCTAAACCTTTTACATGGAAAATAATTTAGAAATTTATCTTAATATGTTGCACATCTTTACTAATCCAGACACATTTCTGAGTAAACAAAGATGAAGGTTTCAATTAATTAATTAAAAAATCTGCAAGTCATCACACATTCTTAGAAACAGCTTCCAAGTTTCAAAACCATTTATTTTTCAGCTAGCCTATGTCATTTACAACACACTTATTAAATATTGCAATAGTAATTATTATATAATATTGTAATAATTAATATATAACTATTAATAGCTATGTTACTTATTACATCCACATATTCTCTAAGCATTACACATATAATAAACACTAAGAAACAGAGCAATGAGAAGTATCAATATATTCATTAAGAGCCATTGATCCTGAAAAACCAATTCCAGAGTGCTGGTTGCTACTTTACTTCTTCCAGGCACATGGAAGCCCTTTTCCTCAGCAAATAGGGAATCATCCTTCTGCCATGCATTAGAATGCTGACGACCTGTGTATGCAGATGAAGGAAGCAAAGCAGCAGTTTTCATTTTGCCCATGTCCTTCATTTTTGATGTCTTAATTTTGTAGCCGCTACAAAATATCCCAGCTCTATAAAAGTATTATCCATGAGAATCTCACTACAATACTTTCTTGTATCTGGCAGGAATGACCCAATATCAGGCTTTTTGCTGTCCCCAGAATTTTCTCTTACTGAAAATTACTGCACCTGAGATCTTTTTCAACCATCTCTATTTCACATTTTAGAGCAACACTAAAGCATCTATTTTTAATAAGCAGAAAAAACACTATTTTAGAAACATGAGAAACATGTTGCAGCATGGACTGCCAATACCAGTTCGTGCCAAAATTCAAATATTAACGCAATGTGAACATGCTTAATATTCTAGAAGTTCCCCTCTTACACAAAGCAGGTGTGTGTACAGGGAAAAAGTTCTTAAGGGGTGTAAGAGTACCATATGATTATGTTACAGCATATGTATGTTACAGCAGCTGTATACCTTTAATAATGTCATTTTCTCTATGAGCTTTTTATGTCAACACAGGATAGGCCTAAAATACACTGGTTTAAGTGCTATAAACACTGGCCTAAATCAAATCCTACTAGTATACCATTTTTCATGAGCTGTTTAATTGCATTGCTCATGGAGAAATGCAAGGGCAAAGGAAATGTGATTCAGAACAAGCAGCATATTTATGCAAACCCAGATAAAAGTACAGAGCAAAGAATCTGAGGATCTGCATATCAGACATGTCACACCAATAAGAAAAAAACTAAATTATCATGCAACTTTCACAAGCCTTAATCTGACTCTCCATTTCAGTTAAAGAACTGACTTAGCAATATCAAGACTTTGGGCACAGCTGACAAGTCCTCCCAGTTGGATGAGAAATATTTCTTCCTTTCTGTCTGAAAAATTTGACATCTAATTCCCATTAAGCATCTCATGCCAGTGGTTAATTAGGGAACATTTACAAGAAGAACTAAAAATTGTCAGCAACACAGCAGGCAAATACTGACATTTTTTTACAAGCACAGCCATTCCACAGCTTAATTTCTCTTTCCAGAGCTCTTGCAGGCAGGCAGCTGCTGCCCAGACAAGCTGAGAACCTGTACACTCAGTGCAAATCCCAGATTTCAGATACTTATTCCAACTGGCAAGAAACATTCCTCCTACATCACTTTCAAACATTTGACAGCCTGGCCATTCATTAAATGCATCTCATAGCTATGTCCATGGATAACTACATAATTCTTCCTGCCAGCTACTGAAAAGAAGTGTGATTCATAGGAAGCTGGGAGGACTCCCAGGTCTCAGAGTACCTGACAGGCAGGGGGAAAACAGGAATAGAAGCAGGGTAAATGTGGTGAAGGCACGGGGCTGATGTGAGAAGGCCAGTAACATATTGAACTGATTAATGGGTGGATGGGAGATATCCTTCTTCACTGAGCAGCTGGAGAGCAGGGTTAGCTGCTGGTCAGGAGGTAATCAGATATTTGCAGTGAGACTTGATGCAGCCTTTGGCCAAAAGTCATGTCACTCAGATCTGTGTAAATGCAACACCAACTGCCACAGGCTCCCAGAGAATAAATAAGGGAAACCAGGAAAAATACAAAAATAAAGAGGAAAAAAAAAAAAAAAAAAGGCAAAACCAAAATAAATCAACAGAACAACAAAATCCCTAGATGTCCTTTCTTCTCCTTTTCCATGCATCCTACTAAATTTAAGGAAAATTCCACTTCCACTCTAAACTTGAGATCCTAGTGCCAGGTGTGACAGATGCGATTCAGTAATGCCATCTTCCTGAGATGGAAGATGGGGCCACAACCACTGCAGTGGGTATAGACATACACATCCAATTATAGGAGCAATTAGAGAGGATAAAAGACAGATTAGGTCCTCCCTCCAGAATACATACCCTGCCAGAGAAGCTGAGGCCAGGGAAAAAGTGGTAGGGGTTAATTACCAGCTGGAACCCAAATGCTTTCTTTTTCATGGTTCAAAATGTAAATTTGTTTAAGTGCCATAATTTTAGCCAAGCACTGACACATATGCATTTTAACAGAAACATCCAGCTATTTTAGATATTTTCCCACTTTTCTTGGGTGATCTGAAAGAATGTTTATTTACCTTTCATTTACATAGCACCCACAAGATTAAAACAAATTAAAAAACCTCTCAGTATCAAAGACCAAACATTTAGCATAGACATATTCAAACAGTTTCATAAATCTGCCTCTGATCACACTCTGTTGAAGACATTGTGCTCTCTAGCACAAAGAAAAAAATTGAAAACTTCCATAACATAGGAAAACCATTGTTTTACTATCACTGTAACATGTGCAATTCATTTTCAGACAAAAGGTCACCTTCAGCAAACACTGCTTCATCTTTTAAGGGCTAAGACTTTAGTCACATTGTTATGGCCTTAGTTTCAGCAGCCCAAAATGCCCAGTGCCCACCCCTACATGGCTGCTGGGGCTGTGAGGGACACCCAAGGTAGCTGGGTGTCCCTGGACCTCTCTGGTGGTGCTCCCTTTGTTGCAAGAGGAGGTCAGCTGAGGTCAGATGTATCAAGGAATGAGACAGAAGTTTCATTAAGCAAAAACTGTTCCCATTCTGAGATCTTCTTAAACACATATGTGCATTTAACAAATTATCAGATGATGTTTTCCAGCCCCATATGTCCATCAAGATGACATTTTTGCAAAGCTTTAGCTAAATCAGATCAGCCAATTGGACTCAGAAAACAATCATTGCTTTTTTAATTTAAGACACAAACACTGTTTGATTTTCTAACTTTACTGTCAATTCAAACATACATCCAATATTTATTTAACATGTAGAAAATTTAATTAAAGCAAAATGAGATATTGGAGAACTTAGGAAGCAGCATCTTTTAACTGTCACAATAACAGTTTTACATAAAACCCAAACAAAACGTTCTTGTGTTGATACAGCTGGTAAAGTTTAGACTTTATACTTCATATGCTGTTACATTGCCAGGGACTGTGTAAAAGAGCAACACTGCTTAATCAACATAGTTCTTTTAACACATTTATCACCATGCCTTCTCTATTAGGAAGTTGAGCTGGTTGCATGAACTAATCAAAATGCCTTTGAACATCCATTAATACTGTTCAGTTAAATATCTATTGGGTTTAGAACCAATGTGAAGCTCATTTAATACTCTCCATGTTCTACTGGTATAAATCTTTTAAATGGCTTTTTTTCTTTACCACTGAAAGGGCAAAGTAAATGGTTCCTCTTATTACAAAAGATTTCAGAGACAAGAGAGAGATACAGCCAACACTCATTGCTGAAACTATTAATGATTTTCATTAATGACCAAGGAAATACTATTTGAACCAGAATAAATAATGAAAAGTTCAGTGCTTCAAAATATAAGCACTTAATGGAAAACGTGTTTTTCTGTTATAAAAATCCAAACTTTTAAGTTCAAATTAAAAAAATACACATTCCATCATAATATTAACTTGAAAACAGCATTTTTAAAGAAGTAAAATGGAAAACAAGGAGATGTAACTTTTCATCCTTTCCCAGTCCATGGCTGAATATGGAATTCCCAAAACAGATGGCAACAGATATGCAATACAGTCAAGGTCCTCTGGGTTTCATATTCACCTGTCTCTTTTCAGCACCACCAAATTCTTGTAACCTCAATTAATATCGGCCAGAATCAGTAAAATGACATCCCTCTACTGTTACTATTGTTTTCTTTGACCTTGATATCATGAACACGAATGTAATTATGATAATGTGCCAATTATTTTCTATATTATTTCTGTACTGTATTTAGAAATCAAAAAGACTAGTATTCCCTCCCTTTCTCATGATAATACCTGAACATTCTGGCTTTATTTCATCTTCAATTTCTAACACACAATCACTAACATTTTGTTTAGTTTTTATTTGTTATTTCTAACAAGAAAAAGAGCCCAAAACAAAACAAATCAGAGAAGTTTTACAATATTCATAACAGCATGTTAGATGTATGATTTATGTAGGATAATAAACAATTATTTTAATGTTTGCACTATTTTACTGGTTTTACTGGCATAAATTTTGAATGACAGCCCATCTGTCTGTTAGGACAACTAAATGTCAATAATGCATCAGCTACACCATACGCTCTGCATATTTTATGCAGTTAATATAAAAAGATTGTTGATTATTTTTGAGAGGATTTAAGCTTTTTTAATACTTTTAGACAATCCAGCCATATCTGCCTACTACAGGATTTTGCCCCACAATTTCCCCAGATTTCATAGAATTTTGTCCAAAATCTGTTGAACAAAACCAAATAATTTGGAAAAAATACAGTGGCTTGCAGATTATGAAAGTAATGTGTATACTTTACTGTGAGGTCAGATCTGTCACAGCAGAAAAGCAAACAAATTAGAAGCCAGAATGTAAAAGTAACTTAAATAGGTTTGGACAGACTGAAATATAATTAGCACAAAACTGTTCTCCTAGTCAGCCTATTGACTATTCAAATAGTGACTCCACAAAAAAACTCCTGGCTTTGTTTCTAAAGGTCATGAATTGACTAAAAATCAGGCTATTTCAGAGGAAAGATTCTTTCATATCCTGGTCAGAAATGAATTTTTGCAACTTTGATCATTGTGGGATTTATGGTCAAACTATACAGACAAATAAGTTGCAGATGAAAAGAACAGCATTATTTTGTTACCTACAATTATATTTTGAGTCAAAGATGTTACCCAAAGATAGGTTCACTTATGATGAATTGTACAATTTCACAATCAATTTTTGACTTATAAGTGCATAATAGCAAGTTAGCTATTATTTCCTAGAGACATTCCTAGCTTTCTTTACTCAGACATATTTATAACTGGAACAAAAATATAAACCTTAAACTCTCTACATTTCATTTAGATAAACTACAGTTCTCTGTTATCCCCATAAGAATCATGTCCATTTTAGCAGTCCACCTGTGGAACTGCTTCATGCAGATTGCAGTTCTATCTGTAAATTACATCTTAGGCAAAGATAATTGCTATTGATTTGAGATATTTCAAATTTTCTGTAAGAAGAATCAAAGGGGATTTAGGAAAGAAGCAAGCTCCACGTGGAAAGTAGAGAGTAGCACAATAAACGCACCTTTCTGCCACATCAAACATTAATTCTCCTCTGCCAGCAGGGACTTCACAACCATCATGATTCCAGAGCATGTTAAATCAATACCATAAGGATGGGAAATGTCCATGTAATGAATCCAGAAGCAACCTATAAATAAGCAGACAAAAGAAAGCAAAAATTGAAGAAATTACCCATATGAGTTCCACTGAGGAGTCACTAAAGGAGAGGTAGTGATGATCTAAACCGTGTAAAAGTGATAGTTAATTCAGCATCAGTATCTCTGTATAGCCAAGAACATTTAAAGATATTTGAAGCATATTTTAATAGCTCTCTACATTTAAAAGTTTACAGTGTCCCACCTGCCCCTAGATACTTTTGAATTTCCCTAAATAGCTCAATGTTTACCTCTCAGTTGCATAATCATGTCTAGGACATTCCACACATTTTTTGTTTCTGTGAAAAACTGCTGCCAGGCATCTGTTTGGGACCTTTTCTACTCCCATTTTTTTTTTTCCTATTTATGCTATCTGAGCACATTACTTATATCCATCTCAAAGTTCTAATTTAAAAGGACATTCCCCTGAATCATGGCTTAGTCTTGCCCATTCCATTCCAAGTCTATTGAAAAACATTTTTATTTTCAGTCTGAATCTATTTTAAAAAAATATATATATATACACCATCTTTTGCCTGTCAGGGCTTATAGCCCCAAACAATGTAGATTGAATTTTTACAGAGGCTTACTAAAATCAAAGAAAGTCCAACCTTCTGACAAATTAATTGGCCTGGCAACCAAGCGACACAAATGTAATCCAGTAAACTAAGTGCAGAACATTGGCACCAACAGGCAGAATGATTCTGCATTTATACAATCACAGCTCCAAATTTCCTTAAATATGAGAAATATGCCAGCTAAACAGAAAAAGACAGCAACTGTTAGCCATTCTGCTCCATTTGCTCTATGTCCCAATTCCTTTTTTTTTTTTGGAGTTCAGTGAAATCCTCTGCCTTACAACTAACACCCTATTCTATCTTAAGGACACAAAAAAATAGCACAAGTTGAATATAAAACCACAATCAGGACTTTTCCCCTAGCTGCACATATTTGCCTACATTGAGAAAATTCTATGATTATACTTAATCTCATTTGTGAGCTTCCAACCCTATTTTAGCTTGTCCTGTTAAAAATCAATAAAGATAAATCAGGCTTGGGAAATGCATATGCAGTCAAAACTTTAGGCAAAGAAGTTTTAACATAAGGCAATTGTCTTATTGTACAAAGTGCTTCTCTTCACATTTAAGCTGTAATATTATGGTTGTATATTGATTACTGTAAAAGAATGGCAGCAAAAGGAGACAATTTTGTCTTTTGCATCATCATGATTGTGAGCAAGAACATTTTATTGAAATCCCACATTCCAAAAACTGTTTCACTTTTTCTTCATGAGGAAATTTTAAAATAAGGAGCTGTCTGGTATTATCCAAAAGCAGTGCTGGTCTGTATATCAGTATGCCATCTCCTAGTTGAGGACTTGAAGCAAGAAGCCCATTGGGAAACAGAATGAAATACCCTTTGTGGTTTATTTTACATCAGTGGCAGTATGAGTTAGATAGCTTCATTCAGCAGCAAATGTCTCTCAGTAATCAAAGTGAAAATTCATCTTACTGGGCTTTTAGCCTTCTTTGAATTAACACAATGTACTGGTTTGAGCTGGGATAGAGGTAATTTTCTTCACAGTAGCTCATATGGAGCTGTGTTTTGGATTTCTGCTGAAAACAGAAATGTTGATAACACATGATAGTGTTGATAACAGAAGTGTTGATAACACATGATAGTTTCAGTTATTGCTGAGCAGTGCTTACAAAGAGTCAATGCCTTTTCTCCTGCTCATACAGCAGGAAGAAGCACAAGAAATTGGGAAGGGGCACAGCTGGGACAGATGACCCAACTGAACAAAAGGATATTCCATACCATGTGGCATCATGCTCAGCCATGTATATAAAACTGGAGGAAGGATGAAGGGAGGAAGGGACTTTCGGAGTGATGACATTTTTCTTCCCAAGGAAAGGTTAAACATGATTGAGCCCAGCTCTCCTGGACATGGCTCAACACCTCATGGCCCAGGGGAAGGAGTGAATGCATTCCTTGTTTTGCTTTGCTTCTGCACAATGCTTTTGCTTTACCTATTAAACCATCTTTATTTTCAATCCATGAGTTTTCTCTTTTTTACTCTTCTGATTCTCTCTCCCATCCCACTGGAGAAGAGTGAGCAGCCCACAAGGTTTAAACCATAACACACATTTACTCTGTTTCAGGGAATTTTAGACCAAGCTCAGGAGGAATAAGGAAGTCTAACTGAGATGAGTTAGTTTGGGATATATCTCATCCATATATTAGTGTTTATTTTCCATCCATAAAAATGGCAGCCATATAAAGTAAACACTCCAAGGGTTTCACATAGGCAGCACAAAACAGCCAGTTACACACAAGCAGTAATTTGAGTAATGCACACTGCAGAATGGTCAAAAGAAACAAATTTCTTTTTAGTTGAACCTCTGAACTATTCAAAATAAAGCCAAATTCAGCCAAATTTGATAAATCAAGTTTATCACAAGGTTAACATTTCACATCCAGCTTTTGGCTTAAAACAAATTTTTATAGCCTGAAGAATGGAATTATAATAAAATGCTGACAAGCCCATACCACACAAAGTAGTTTCTGCTAGAGGGTGGTTTCTCTGTTCTTGACATTTCAAAATAAATGGATCTGCATTTGAGAAATAAGATGCAACTCACATAACGGTAACTCTATGCTTTTTCTATTTGATACTTGGGAAATTATTTTCAACAAGAGAAAGTTCAGATTCTTTTCCTTTGCTAAGTTCAAAGTTGAAATTCTTCAGAGTTCATCTGTAAGGCCAATTAGGTCTATTAAATCTCACACGACAGCAGTACTTAAAAAAGAGAAATATCATTTGCAAAAGCAGAAGGACACATGTTCCTGTGGCTCAATTCCAATCCTTGTGACTTAAATACAGCTCCAATGATTTGATGCAAAAAACAGTTCATGTAGATTTCTCCCTCCTCCTGCCACATAACTGAGTTTTAACTTTTTTAAAAAACAAAACTAGTTCTGAGCCTTCCACTAATAAAGAGTGGTGCCACTAACAGCATTCAGAAGAAATGCATAACCACTGAAGGGCTGTAATTTGCTGTCATTTGTGATAAGAATTTGCAACAGATTGCACAATGAAACACCATGACACCAACACAGCATCCAAAACTTAAAAATATCATATGAATCTTGTTGACTTGCAAACAGATATATGACTATTAGAATGCCAGAATATCCACGTTTACTATTCTAACACACTGAAGTTTATCAGTTAATATGAACATTTTAGACTTTAAAAAGAGACCATTTTTGATTACTGTGATAGTTGCAATTACTAAAATATATAAACTCAGGAAACACGGACCTTCCACACAAACTTTTTTAAAGTAGTCTTGATGTGATGACCTCCTGTTTACAAGAGGATACATTCCTTTGCAAAAGGTACAGCTTTTCATAAGTAGTAGTTTTGTTTTAGTTGTGCTTGCTAACTTTGTAATCAGTTTATGTGAAAACACCTGTAAACTACAAAGTAATTCTTTACAGTATTTTGCTGACAGCTGATATACTGTGAAACTAATTTCAACACTATTTTCACTCATTCTGGTTTGCTTTTTCTTTTTTTTAATCATCATTTGATAAAGCTCATTTTCAATCAGAACATGTTTGATTCCTATCTGCAGATTTTCAAAAGAAATGGTCACTGCTGGGTAGTTCTTTTCAATACAATTTTTTTTTTCACCGATGTACACTGCAGTTTTGAAAATATTTCTTTTCAAAATACTTGTTCCATAACAACTGTTATATCAGCAATATTATCAATGGCACGCTGTTGCATTCTGTAACTGTTATGTATATCCATTAAATAGTCCTAGATTATATCTAGTGTTTTCACCTTCCATAGAGTTGAACTGTATGAATACATTCAGCTCGTGCAATTCATTCTAACTAACCCCTCTTGACAGAAATCCTAATGCTCTGAGGTAAAATATATCCAGAGCATGCCCACACACACACAGAGCATTTTCAACAGCTCCCTTCCTCCTTTTTCTCTTTGGGGTGTAACAGAGTTGGTGATCTTTTTCATTACTGTTGGGAATACTCTGTGAGAAGTTTCCAAGTCTTTGGGAATCTCATCCCTAGGTTGTATACAATAGACCTGAGCAGCTCATCAGAAGAATCATTTATTAAATTATAATTAAACCCAAGCTGAACTATGAAGACAGCTCTTCATCTCTTAATTTTGCATATGTTAATCTGTCTTGAAATTGTGTCTCAGACATGTAAGCAGTCCAAATTCACTTTGGCTCTTTTCACTTCCTTTTGTGTCTTTTCTGACATTTACTACATGTATATACATCTGTATCTAATATTCCCATCTGCAAATGTACTTTATATCATAACACACACACACACATCTATCAGAACAGAATAATAATAAGCTCAAAAATAGCAATTTTACAGCAAGGCTTACATTAAAAAAATAAATTTAAGTCACAGAATCCCCACCACAGCTATAAACACTTTGGCACTGGAAGGTTTTTGTTAGATTTATAAACACTGTCTGTGCCTCCTTAGGCCCAAACAGGCCTAATAGACACATTACTGGTTGCCATACCTGAGCATCTTTAAATGACATCAAAATGAAAAATAACACAAATTTTTAAAAATCCATTATAAAATACTCTATTTTTAGAGAGATGAGTTCATCTGAACAGAGAGATAACAGCATGGCAGATGGATGAAGGAGTTAGATGAATGAGTAACAAGGTAATACAAAGTCCATGATATGTTACAAGTATTTCAAGGTCCTGATGCAGCTACTGGACGTAAACTCAAGGGAAGAAATGAAGTTTTATCCATGTTCTGTATTCTTCATAAAGGGAAGGGATAGGTATTTTTATTTCTAGCCTTCATTAGTGGTATTATTTCATTCCTACCACTATGCAGAGAATTTAATTGCTATCATTTACAGCACACTGTGCCCTTTGCCTCATTTAAGGAACATGAGCAAAACATTTTCCCATATGAAAAGGAGATCTGGCATCTTTTTTATTATTTCAAGGCACTTATAGCAGGCAGAGATGCAAACAGTGAGTCACACCAGTATGAAAATTTACAAACACCACCAACCCAGTTACTTTAAGGGTCAACATTCACAAAGGGAGAGGGCAATCATCCAACTCCTGCTTCAGTGTTTACACAGAGCATTTTATTACAACTCTCCTTTTCCTCTTTCTTTCCTGTACTTGACCAGAACAATGCTATGAAATACTCAATTCTTGTACCTTTTCATTTCCTCACATCAGTACAACTCCAGATCACTATCTCATCTATTTTGTATCTGGTTTTGATGCTACTGAATGCCTGGCTTCAGGAAACAGCAAAACAATTCCCATGGGATTTTACCTAATGATTCTTTCACATTATGCTTCAGGGATTGACACAAACAGAAAAATCTTGGATATCGCCCTCTGAAAAATACACTCACAGCAGGGCAATTTGAATGTAATTTGGAATTCACTAAGGAATTAGATAATAATTTATATTTGCCAAATATATGTTAATTAATTCTAATGACATTAAAATAATCTCCCTTTTTGGTGCTATCATTCTGCAAACAGAAATTACTAAAAGGCAATTAATTCTTATTACACTTTATTTCATAACACCTAAAAGAGGTTCTTACTTGATCAAATTTGACAATACTATTCCATGAAAAGACCACAAGAAACTCTTCAATAGACCATGGAAATCAATCACTTGAACTCATTAAAAAAATTAATAAATTAGTTTAAAAACATAAAAGTCATATTCTCAATAGTTTTTAAACTAATTTGCTTTAGGATATGGTTATTAGTAGATAGGGTACAAATATTCAATTTATATTTGTATTCTATTTCCATCTAGATCAAGGGATTCAACAGATCACTAACTAACATTACATGCAATTACTTTCATGTTACTTGATTTAACTCACAAGATAATGAAGGGTTAAATGCTGACACGTGGCTATACTCAGCATTAATGATGCAGGAGCATACATACACACAGATAGGGCTCAATGAAGCCATAACAGCAAGTGCAATCTCTGATATTATACACCCATTGGTAGACTACTCCAAATTTATAACCCCAAAGGGTGTTTAAAGGTCAATAACAACACATTACAGTTGTGCCCATGTCACAAAAGGCCAAAACTTTGTTGTTCACAATTTCTGATAGCACTTTAAACACAAAACAGTGTCTACAAATCATCTTTAATTGAGCAACACCTTTACAAGTGCTTACTGTAACAAGCCCTTCATATCATTCAGAAGAAAAAGTCACATTTCATTGTCATTTTTCTTACCTTACTTGACTGACATCTGTGTTTAGATGGCTTAATGGTTTACTTGAGTACTGAACTGAAAGTATAAAACCTGTGTAAACCTAGAAAACATATGCTCATCAAGTGCTAAAATAAATATTCCCACTCACACTGTTCTGTAAACTGAGATTAGTTTGGGTTTTTTTTTACATGGCACAGGGATTTAACTGCAGAATTCATTGAGGTGAGTGGAAGGAATACAGCTAAATTTTACTGCCACAGCAAGATTTATCTTTAGAATACATCTAATAAAATTTAAGTATGAGCTGCAGTACCTGAATACTTTAAATAGTCATAGGAGAAAAAAATGGTTGTGAGGCTGCAACATAAAGCTGAAGGAAAAGAAGCTTTATATTGTATTGGACCAGCAATTGTGGTAAAATAGTATACACCTCTTGTAAGTATCTGTAATGACTTTTATTTCATTTATTTTGACAACCTAAACTGTCTCTAAAGTGCCTATCTGCATTTGCATTTTAATGAATTATAATTGATATTTATTCAGCATATTATATTTGCATCTCAGAGGTTCATTTACAGATTAATATTCTTATTACCTAAAACAAACTATGCATAGATATTTGGGTTTGGGAATTACTAGCAAGCAAGCAAGACACTGTGGGTAGCATTATAATTTGGTCAACCTGCTGGCCTCAGCTTTAGCTTTTGCATTGTATTAGGTGTCAGTGGTGGCTGGGAATCCTGGACTCCAGCAAGTTGCACTGCAGCTCCAGGGAGATAAAGAATTAGACTTCTCACTGAGTTCCCTAAAGATTTTCAATTTATGCCATTCTTGATAAAGTAAATACTGTAAATCACCCAGAAGAAATTAGTAGTAGTCCCTGCTTTCTACAGTCACACTGATAGTAAAGAGAAAATTGGAATATATTGGTACATTGTGAAAAAACCCCAAAATATTCAAAAAACCACAGATACCCAGGCTTGTATAAGTTTATGAGCCAGACTGATACATATTCTGCCTTAACCATGCAAATCCAAATAAGAGCAATGGAAAGGTCCAGAATTGATTCCAGAAAGTGCATTCCACCTGCATTAATTTGATTCCTGATTTTGACAGTCATAATTCAGTAATCATGACAATGATTTCCTTACTTTGACATTTAAAATAAATAAATAAATAAATAAAAAACTTCACTGCTGTAGTAAATTTGATTACATATTTTACAGCTTTGGATGTTCATAACATAAAGAAACAAACCCACAAGCACAAAAGTGACATTTGGATTTCATATCCATGACTGGTTCTCTGGCAGATCAGGTTTAAATGTCAAGCTTCTGTGAAAAGATTTACCCCCCAGCATTAATCTTTCTCATCCATACATTTTTATCAGGACATTTATATTCCAGCATCTTAGAAAGTACTTGGTATTCTTTGCTATGTATCTCCCTATTTCCTGGGATAATGCTGAACCTAATCTAAACCAAGCACTCATGCAATGGGCTCCCCTAAATTTTAAAACTGTCAAGTGAAGGCTGCACTCTCTGAACACTCCTGTCTTCAGATTAACCTTTTATCACAGAAAAATCTATTTAAAAAATCTATTTATATATATATATCTAAGACAGCCTCCTAGGCAATGCAGCTTATGACCAAGGCCAGTCACCCTGGAAGCAGACATCTAGAATAAATGAAAGATACCTTGAAGTGCCTCTTTGTTTCTTCCAGCTCTAAGTGGTGCTTATGCTAACTCAGTGATGCACACCAACACTGCAGGCAACAAAAACAGATTCCTCCTTATGAAAGATAGTAAGACAAATTATCAATTCTGAAAGAATTAGCAATATTTACATACAGACTTTGCAAAGGCATACTGACTTAAGAAGGCTGCAGGTATGAGACTGCACCTTAAATCTAAATCCAATAACATAATCGAATCAAGAAGGACATTAAAAATGTTTAAGAAACTTGTAGAAGATGAGGAAGAATACTGCCATATGATGTTCAGTGGTATAACCTCTGGAAATAAGAATAATCCAAAAAGAAAGCTACAATCAAACCATGCTATCCTTGGTTAGACAAAATAAACATCCTCAAACAGGCTCTTCTAGCTATTTTCTTTATATATGGAAACAGAGAAAGCATGGCTCTCAGAAAACTTCAGCTCACACTGACCAAACTCAGAAACTAATGGCTACTGCAGCTAAGGAGATTATTTACTGTTCAGTTAATGCTAAAAGAACCAGTAGTAGCTACTTTTTATATTTATATATATATATATATATATATTTAACAAGCATTCTTGTACCCAAACATCTATTCTAGTGATGATCCCCACACATCATTCCATCAGACCAAGCAAGGCCCAAGGAAGAGCCCCCAGTGCTCACCAATAAAGAGGTGGTGTGGAGGCTCCACCTCGAGATGCCTGCCTGAAATCCACTCTACTGTAGCAAAGGCAAACAAGACTTGTAGTGCTGAGTCTAACTTGGTAAGCAAAGCCTACAGAATTTTGGCAAGAAACAAAATACAAGGGAGAGAGCCTAAATCAGTCCTTTTTTCACTTGCTTGAGGTTTCTTTTTTAATGTCTTCAAGCTGATGAGTTTTGCTAAACCCTTAACTCTTAACTGTTACAGTTCTTGCTCCTTTCTAAACTACACAGAGGTTGAAAACTGAAGAGTTACAGAATTCTTTTTTTTGGTAATGTGTAAAGATTACTTGTTTTAGCAACATCTGGCTTACCTAAATTTTTTTTTTTTTTTTTTTTTTGGTAATGTGTAAACATTACTTGTCTTAGCAACATCTGGCTTACCAAATTTTTTTTTCTTTTTTTTTGATGTAAGAAGCTAAGGGAAAGAACAACTTCCATTCCAGCGCAGCATTCTTTAAAAATCCCAGGCTATTAACAACATTAAGGTCTTTCCCACCTAATTATTTTTAAATAAGGCAGGAAATGAGCAAAGACTGGCCCACCATGTTTCAAGTACTTCAAAACACATGATTGATAATGAAAGAGAGGAAAGAAATAAGATCAGACAACAGAGCAGATTTAAAGAAAGCATATAATCATTGCATAGCATGAGATGGCCTCTGGGCTGCAATCAGTCAGGAACTCTTGGTAAAATTATTACATTGATACAATGGAGTGTTTCTGGCTCAAAAAATAAGAGTATTAATACTGAGTGAAGTCCTTTCCCCATTTGATCTTAATAAAGGATTAAGGCAGAGAGATACAAGGCTCCCTACAGGCAAATCCCTACGGCTTCACACAGTGGTCCTGGGAAACCAATGTCATTGCTGTTTCAGGACGAGCCTGCAGCAAGTTTTTTTATATGCTAACTCTGCTAAAATAAGAATGAAAGTATTTTCAAAAAAGATCATGATGTCTGGAGACTTGAAGACAAATGGGACTTGAGATTAGTAAAGATAAGTCAAATATATCCTTGTAAGCTGACAAAAATGTTCTTTAGCTAGCTAAACTTGATAACCATGAATACAAATGAATCTAAACATTCAAATACAAAGGAAAACTAAGCCTAAAACCAGTGATGAATAAAAACCAGTTTAAATCCCATTTTTAAGCTGTCTGAGGTTATCGACAAAGACTGATTTCAGATATGCAAGATCATTATCTGGTTATTCTTTTCTACAGAAGTGGTACACAACACCTATCACCAGAGGAAGCATTTTAAAACATTAAAATTGAAATAACAAAGTAAATTTGCCAGGAAAGGGAATAACATTAGGCTAAAAAAATATATGTGATAGAAGGTATAAATAGAGATGAAGATGGAAAGAAAAATGGGCAGGGAAATGTCAAGGTCAATTAAGTCTATTTAAATATCCTTCCCACGTAAATTACACATTAAGAAGTAAAAGACCAAAGACATGACTGGAAATGGTAAAGATACACAAGTTATACAAAGACATTTAAACCACATAGGAATGACCAAGAACTCTAAATGCCCAGAAATCTGTCAAGAGCTGGGCGAACTCTTTGGTCTGCAGAAGCAGAGTAGGGATGTAGCACTGAAAAGATAAAAAAAGAAACAACCAATTCTAAGAGAGAGAAATTTATGATCTGTAAGTATTCTCATAAGCAGTTTCAATTAAATGCATTTTTGTCTAAAATATCAAGTACTGAAATCCATTCTAGAACAGTGCTGGGCAGAGAAGTTCTCTTCATATACATCAAATTCCCAAGTTTTCTTGAAGGAAAAAAAAAAATGCAGACACATTACTTTGAAATTACAGACACTGCAGAATGTTTCACGCTTTTAACTGATGGATGCATATTTTAAAAATAGAAAAAATTCCCTCTTCCTTTTCCCCAACTCATCTCCTTCCCATGCACAAAATAATAGAAACCCCCAAAGCCTTAACCATGTATAAATAATTTCTTAAAAAACCTCAACTTTTAAGTAAGTGGTCAAAGCCATATACATTACTTCACTACAAACTGATTGTGTTTTCCCATATTCTTTCATCCTTTTTTCTACATGCTGTGATTTTTTTTTCATTTGAAGGTCTTCATAGTGCTATGCCTTGTTTATTGACTACTTATTTAATGACTATTGCTGAAAAAAAATATATTGGCATTGAAAAACTTCAAATTAATCTCCACTTAAGTATTCTTTGTTTGTGCTTCATTATGCTGGAAATATATTACCTTTTTTAAAAGTACAACTGCACTTAATCCTAAAAAAACACTGGAGAGAGTAGCAGAGATGACTACAATAAAGCATTTTAAACAGTTTAAAGACTCTCATTCAGCCAGACTACAGGGAAACAGCATACAAAATAAATGAGCTATTTCTTCAATTAAAAAAAATAAAATTAAATTTAAAAACTGCAAAGAAAAAAATCAACCTACAATCCCATTGATAGACAAGCATTTGAATCTAAGGATTTTTAATTCTATCTAATGATCACATTTTTGTGATCATCTATTCTCCACATTTTTGGTATATACTTTCGTATCTAAGCGAATGTAAATCCAAATGCTAGCTGAGCTTGCAGAACTTCTATTTTTAAAAGTAATCAAACTTCATATAGTGTTATATTCCATTACCCAAAAGTAAGTAAAATTTGAAACCTTGTTTGAATGTGTGGCTCAGCAAAAGACCACAAGAATTTGATGCACATCTGGAAGCTGATTAGTGTGGGATGTGCAAAATAAAACAATGGCAAAAAATTGTGGGTCAAGGGTCATTTTATTCTATTCTTCTATTAAAAGAAAAAAGATTGTTGAAGTTAGTAGAAACTGTGACAGCACCATATAATCTGTGCAAATGCTCAGGCCAAATAATAACACAGCAGTACATGTTTTCACTGACAAAAGCAAAATGATGTAGAAAGACATTGGAAGGACATTTCTTTTTTATGATCTAAAATGGCCTTTTCTCATTTCTGGAACTGAATGAAGCTAGAAAAAGTGTAGATAATGACAAAATCCTGCTTTATGTTCCTGTAATAGACTACTACTAAGAAAAAAAAAAAAAAAAACAGAACAACTTTTCAGTAGAATTAGATTGTGTGTTATCCAGGGTCCATAAGAAAAGCCCTTCTGAAGCATGACTGGGACACACAACATGCACTCACCACAGAGTGCAACAAGTCCTACACTCGAAACACTCATCTCATTGCAGCATTCCTAGAGACAAACAATCATTTCTGCTTTACTGAAGAGAAATCTAGCACACACTTTGGCATCTTATGGACAGGCTGGAAATACTGAGCACATAAACTTCTTTGCAAAAGCAGAAGGACCTGGAATTCCAAACTACTTTTCCATTTAATGTGCCAAAATGTCAGGAACTTCAGACAAAAAAATTTCATTACAGATTCAGAGGAACTAATGCTGGTAAATATAGATGTGTGCACACACAGAAACAACTGAATGTATCATTCATTATGTACTCATACATAATTTTTACCTTTGCTTTGCTTATTTAAATAGGCCAAGTGTTCAACCTCTATCTTTGAATAAGAATCCCACAGCTCTACACAAGACTGGCCAAAGTATCTCCCAAAAGCTATCTTGTTCTCGGGGCCCTGTTTTTATCCTCTTTGAACATCTTTGCTCTCAATTTTATTTGAAACCAAAAGTGTTCTGTTTGCCCACTTTCTAGGGAAAGTTAGACCATTCCAAGGGGCCACCTTCTCCCAGTGCCATCAGGCACCCAGCATTCAGCTACACTTCAGAAGGAATGCACACTTCCAGACCCACTGGAGTACAGCAGATATATCAGTATGAAGGTATAATTTACACTTTCAGTGCAGACCCAACTCACAGCCCATGCTTGATAAAATACACTACTTCAGCTGGAAGGGACATGCAATGATAATCTGGTCCAACTGCCTGACCACTTCAAGGCTGATCGAGTAAAATATGGTTTTAAGGGCATTGTTCAAATGCCTCATAAATACTGTCATGTGTCATGTTATTGCCAATCTCTCTATAAAGCCTGTTCCAGTGTTTGACCACTGTCTCAGCAAATAATTGCTTGATTAAATGCAAGAGTTAAAAAAAAAAAAAGATAAATTAATTAGTTACAACATCTCTGGATATAATAAAAACATTCAGCTATTTCAAATAATAAAGCCTGAAGCAAGTTCTATGCATGACCAGTTCATCATATACCTTAGTTTTAATAATTGATACTGTTTCATGGCATTTGCATAAGCATTTCCTTCTGTATCATGTAGAACATGTTAAATATTTTAACTCATCTTCCATCCCAAGACTATCATCATTCTGGAAGGGAAACACAATTTAGGGCCTCCTACAGAAAACATATCATTTCACTCTCTGCTGTTTCCTTTAGAGGAAAGCTATCTCACAGAAGTCCTTATAGCTTTTTACTAATTACTGCAAAGATAAAACACAGTAAAACAAAGGGCAACATAGAACATGCACTGAAGCGCCTACCTAACATCTCCTAAAGTAGAGCCATCTTCTGCAAAAGAAATTCCTGTCACAAAATATTAATGCCTCCCTGGAAGCTTCTAATCCATTAAGATCTTGGCATTAACATTCAGAATTAACTGCACAAAAAAAAAAAAACAGGTTGTGCTCTAGGAGCTACGGTAAGAGTTGTATTCCCCTGGAGCAGCAGAGATCAAAATCCAGAGTCATTCACCTGAGACCTTGCTCAAAGAGATCTGGACAGTTTTGTAAGGCAATACTGAATATTCACTAGAGGAAAGAGCAAGAATGACTATCCCAACTACAATCAGCTAACCTCTTTAACTTGAGTATTTTATGCTGCAGTTTGCTTCCACAAAGGCAGAAAATATTTTTCCTGTAGTCTATGCAATCAGAACTATGGATACAAGTCCTCTGGACAAAAGCAGAAGGCTTATCACTAAAGAAGATGTTTGAATCACTGGTAAATTTGAAAGCAAGGATGGATGTTCCTCTAGTTCTAACTCTGCCATTTCCTGACATCTACAAGTGCACCAAGCTGAAAGAGGATATCCTTTATTCAAATCTACAAAACAAAACCTTAAATTAAAAATGGTTTTGGCTGTCACAAAGCATCACCTTGAACAAAACACACTACTAGCCATAAAAAGAACTTAATGAGCTTTAAACACAAAGTATAAATTCAATTTCTTCAAAACTGCTTTTGAATCAAGACCTGAGTATGACAAAGCTTTCAGCATCTATCACTCATTTTGGGCAATAATGTGGTCTTGTTTTACTGCTATCTACAACAAAGACACACTGTCAACCCACTTGCAACACAGTTCAGCTCTCTTGTATGGAACTGTTGGCCAAGGTCCCTGAAACCCACAGAGGGTTTCATTCCACAACTGTCGTGCTCAGAGGAAAATCTGATACCAAATAGGTTGACACTGGAATTATTCCTGCAGATTCTCTCCTTCAACAAATCTTCACTTGCTTTAACAGGAGTTTTTTTAAGTCTCTCAATGATGACTTCATCTCCACATTCTAAGTGTTCTAACAAACTGTCACGGTAATTACCTCTCAGAAAGCAGGGAAACCACTGCACAAATCTCTCACACAACATGCATTCAGATTAGGCTTCTGCATGCATAGTTTCAACACCCATTTTCATTTTCACATTCTTCTTATGTACAGAACAGTCATGTTTTGTTTAACAAAATATGTTAGGATCTTATGATAGGATCTTCTACAAGAAATTCTATATAAAGCAAGGGTGTGTGGAAGACTGTGTAAACCATACAAAACCAGATGTTTACATCTAAACCCACACGGCTCAAGTATTAGTACTAAAGAAGCCTGAGAGACTCAGATGAGTACTTTTAACTTTGGGTGAGAGAATGCTACCATACCCAGTGCCTCTGCAGTGTTTGCAGCTTCTTAACAAATTGCTAATTCCAAGAGCAGAGGTTCCAAACAGGTGTTGGAAAAGTTACATTAGATTTAATAGGAAGAAATTAAAATGGATTTTCTCTTTCTCAGAATGCAAATTTAGGCCAAACATCTTCTTTTTCCTCTCCCTAGGGAAGGCTTAGAAGAGCTTATTGCCCCATTTTACCCTACATAATTTTGCCCCTAGCAATTTTCTCCAATTATGGTGGGTATCTGGTATTGTTCACATCTTCAGCCTAGTTACTTACTCTACTGGAATTCCTTTTAAAAATTAACTGATTAGTATGGGCATATAGTCTTACTCTTGCCTCAGAATTAGCATACTCACCCAAATCAATTCTCCCAGTGAGAGGGGTTTTTGTTGGGCACACAAAGAACTTTAGAAACAATTCACCAGGCATGAAAAAAAAATCCCACAATGATCATTTTCATTACACACATCCTTGTGATTTCATGAAAGCAATGGATAATACAATAGGCTACTATTCTCAATGAAAGAACATATGCTAATAGAGCATACTGAACAAATTCTGATCTCTACTGTACCCATGCAATCCTGCTGAGTGCACTGGAGCTGATTGAATGGCCATGCATACAGAGTTTGGCTCATGAAGGCTATTCATGCTGCCTAGCTAACATATACAACACAAGTAAATCTCCTCAATGGGTGCAAGCCAAAAGTATCTTCATTAAAAGTTAGGTTCTTGATTTCAAACATAGTAGCTAAAGTAAATATGAGATGCAAGTGATGTGAATAACTCCCAAAAGTCACTGTGGAAAAATCCCCACCCTCTTAAATGAAGCTGGTTCTAGTCAAAGACCACAACAAAACTTATTAACCAACTTTCACTTAGATACACCTGCAAGATGACTTCACTAGTTCTGTAATAAGATTGAACACCAAATGAAATAATCTGCTTCAATGGCAGGACAGAGTTCTTGGATTTGATCTTTTTTTTTTTTTCTTCTTTTTCATATGAATAATTCTAAGTTCTATTTGCCTTTGTTATCATAGTAATCTACAACCCCCATAACATGATATACATAACATTATCTCAAATAGCTAAGAGGCAACAGAAGATAAATTTTACTCACAGATAATAATTTATTATCTCTTAAATGATAGGTATCTCCTATTCACACAGAATATATAAAAGGATGAAATGTAAATTCTATCTTACCAAATGTAATACAAAATGTGGCATGAATTTGTAACAGAAACTGCCAAAGAGAAAAGAGAAACAGCCCTAGACTTACCATGTCAAAATGCCTTGAGCTACTTGGAAAACTTGAGGCAATTTTCAAATACCCGAGAGCAGGACCGTATCTTTTTATTGATTTTCCATTAAGAGGAATCATTAGTGAAGACAGCCATAGCATGCATCTAAAAATAATTTTTAAAATAGTAACAAAAAAATTACACAATGCCATAATTTTCATTAAAAATCTCAAATTATTTACTTTTTCTTTTAGAGATTGCCTACCATTACAAATGTACACAGTCCTTTTCCACAAAGGGCTGCATTATTTTAATCTTTCAATGAGATTATTGACAAGTTTGATTGCTAACTATGAGAATCCAAGTCAACCTTCACACCATTCAATGGGCAACTAGTGAAAAGGACTACAAAATATTTTGTTGCACATGGCTCTATACATACCTTGCATTTAACCCAATTTCTTGTCCAAGCACAGAATAAATACCAAAGCTAGCTACATAATTCAGCTCGTCTGTATTACTTAGGGCTTAATATATCTTGCATATAACCATGTTACCTGAAACACTTTCAGGGAAGGGAACACAATGCAACACATCAGTCTTATGCTTGATAGCCTAGGAAAGAAGCTCCACAAAAGTTTCAACATGACACTTCAATACTTTTAAAAAGGATATTATATCAGGATATTCAAATGCTTAGAATTCCTGTCTGCCATGAGGAAGTTGGACAGACTGAGGGGAAAATAAATCTGTTTTATGCAACTAAAACAATTAAGAAATTAATCTATCACAGAACAAATCTTATGCAACACAGATTTAAGTCACAGTTAGGATTCCACTTGGAAGAAATCCCAGAAAGTCTTGCAACCAAAGGTTTTTTCCAAGAGCTACCTCACAAATACAGCCCAAATATAATCAAATTCTACTGAGTGACACACTAGTTGTGAATTGTTGGAACATTCTCTTAGTCATTTTAAAGTCATGAGGAATGTGAATGACACAAAAGGTGGTGTTTAAAGAACAAATAGATAGCTGTGGTCCCTGTGAGCACTGCTGGCTGCCAGGCTCACACAGGGTCCTACACAGCTTCCTCACTTTCCACTGACTTTCAGGCTGCAACAAATAAACAGCTATGAAAGCTGAAAACAAGGGCAGCATGAGCTGATGTGCACAATGTGTCCTTTGAACGTTCTACTACATGCAAATTTATCTTTTCAAACTTCCTCCAGGCCTTCCTATTGCACATATTCACAGGAATGATCTTTGTCTAAAAGCTACATACACTTAATCTTAAGTTACACCATGGTTGCTCATGTTGCACCTTGCTCTCATCCTCACAGGATTAGGCCTGCTCAGTGAATATTACTGCCATATTAATACAAGTAAGAAACTAAGCTTTGCTTCTACCCAAGTTAAGCACTCTCTAATGAAGTTAAGCTCAATTGAAACAGGCCAGACTACAATAAAATAAAAGTCAAGACGTACTATTACCTTTTTATGAAGAAAAAGAGACTGCAAGGAATCCAATTAGATGGCTTTAACTGAATATAAGCATTTTATTGTACTAAGAGGTTAAAATAATCTATCCATATGGACACCTGGAACATAACCTTCAAAAGAGCTGTTTGAAAGGGCCCATTGAGGCTTACTCTGATTTTTGTGATTGATTTCAGAAGCTAAATTCATAGAGTAACTGATCACTAGCATTGGAAAGAAGCACCTCTTCTGAAAAAAGCTATCCAGTGCATGACACACAATCTCTTGAAGCATCTTTGCCAGGTGCTGAAGATTAAAACTAGCTCAGTTTTACACTACTGCTCTGAACACAGTCCATCAAGGCAGAAAACTGCATTTAGGAACAAGCAGATCATCAAGTCATAGAAAAGTTCTGGTATTTTTCCACCTCCAGCAATACAACCATTGAAGCCTTGCTGCCTAAACTAGTCAAGAGACATTGCAAAGATGGAGGCACTAAAAATTTAGTTTCTCTTCAGCTCATGTAGCTTTTACTACAGGAGCATCTCCTCAGAGAATGAGAGTCCCTTACAATGGCCCTGCCCTGACAGGAGAAGCAGCAAGTCCCACTCTCCAGATTTATCACCCTGCCCCACTCAGATCTCCAGCCTTCATTTGACTTCAGCTGGCATGAAAAGGCAGGTCCTCTCAAGGGATCAAACAGAGATCTACCCCACCACAGCAAGACTTGACCTTACAAGTCTGGGATGCAGAACACAGAGAGTGAAGCCTTGGCTCAGGGACAGCTATTTCAGCACTTATTAATATCTCTTTTCCATTAAAAATTCTGAGTTTTGAAAACACCACAGTGATCAGAATAAGGAAGGAAAAAGCAAGAAGTAATTTTCCTATTGGTGATCTATTTTGGACCTGCTATGCCAGGTAAGTGTAAAGACCTATGGAATAAATATGTAAGCTCAGGCCCAGACACAGCTATGTGAGTTTCTGTTCAACCTGTGCCACATCCCTACATCTCTTCATTGTGCTACACTGTCAGAAACTCATAGGGAAAACAACACACCCTCCACAAACCCCCAAGGGGATTAGTATGTTCTCCACACCTTTCAAATTTTGTCACCATGTCATTTCTCCTTCAATGCTCCACCACCCATCTGCCTGCCACCTCCTCTGCAGATACTGGAAGTGGAATCGCTCCATGGAATTTCCACACAAGTCCTGCTCCTCTGAACTTTTAGATCAAAACTGGAATTTGGGTTTTCCTGGCAAGCATTTGAGAGTTTGAACAAGCTGCAACTGGACAGGCTGCTTCTATTTCTATCCTCCATTCACCTTTGCATTTACTCTTCTCCTGATTTTTTTCCATTATAGGTCTCTTATCTTCCAACTATTTGTTCTGAGCATGCAGTCACAAATACAAACCATGTCTTTTGTGTATGGGATGAGTTAGAAAAATGTTATTTATATGAGATTATCTCCACTTGAAATCACAGAGAAGATGCAGGAACATGACAGGTCCATTAACAAAAATAAAAAGGCAGACAGAACCCAAAAAATACAAAACAAAATTCAAGCTCTTATTTATAAACTTACATTGACTTGGGAATCTTATGCTGGATGTACAACTCAGAGGTAGATATGACAAACTCAGATTCTCCTAAAAGTCAGTCATTAAGCTTAGAATCTCATCAGGTGATTGCAGTGACACTAAACATTAAAGAAGCAAATGCAGAAATTATTTTATCAAAAAGAACTTCCCTGCCACAGTATGGAGAGAGTGGATTTCAATAAAATCTAGTGAGGTACACCCAGAGAAATCAGTGTCATCCATTTGTCTTCTGATACAAAAAATGAATAAAAATCAGTATTTATAGTTAAATTGTATTGAAAAGTTTATGCCTACATTAAAATGTAGGGCATGAAAGAAGACAGCACATTCTGATTAAATAACATTCAGGACAGCTTTTGTGCCATATGATAATTTTTCTTCAATTACATGTAATTAAATATTAAAAAAATTATAGGGAAGAGGATAAAGTATTTAAAACTTAACATGTAATTTTATCACTGAGTGTTAGTTCAGCATTGCTAGTAGTATATTCAACAACTGCCCCATTTTCCATCACTTTAAAATAGTTTTATTCATGCTGAACTGTGCTATACTTTGAACTGATATATCAACATGCAAGGAAAAAAAAATAAGCCAACATTGTGATTTAAATTTTTAAAAAATCAGAACTCACAACCAAAAAACCCACTGCCTCTTCTCTCCTGTAGCTGGCTGTTGTCTAATATCTACTTTTATTCCAGATCTTCAAAGTCAAGCAGGAATTTTTTCTGGGACAGCACGTCCTAATTAAATTTATTTGTGGTGGCCCATTTCTAAAGATTCAAATTAAACATTTTTTTTGGTAGCTGAATGACAGCTTCTAAATTCATTTATTAGGCAAGGAGAGTTCTCCATGGACAATAACTAGAACTTCTGTAAAACAGCGTTGACAAACACTAAAATGTAACTTATGCTTCCCAAATTTAGCTATGAGGTGTGCAAAATCACCTTGCTCCTGGGTGACAACAGAGAAAAATTCCTTGGTTTCACATGAGAACTCATAGAACAAGACCCTTCCTCTAAAAACTTCCCTAGATGAATTCCAATCACAGTCAGGAGTGAGCATATACATTAGCAAACCAAGTATTGCAGAATATCATAACACAGAAAAACTTTAAACACTTTTTTACTCTTTCTGAACATCAGGGAAACCATAGCATGGTTTACTTGTTGACAGGAATGGAAGAGGATTCAGTAAAATCCCTCTTTGTAAGCCCTTGGAATAAAAACAGCCTGTAAGAGGACACTTTTTAAAAAGTCAAAAAACTAAAGACTGAAAATCTGAGTCCCTTGTGGACAGGGTTAAAAGAATTAAGGTACAAAACCAGGTTACAGTGTAATTCCTGAAGTAACAGCAGTATTTTTGTTAGTGATGTGCATTTAACAATTGTGAGTCTGAAAACAAATGGGCTCAATATCCTGGTCCCAATCTGGGAATTCAAAATTTACAGTGGGACATTTTATTTAGTTTTTAAGTACTCAAAATCAATTGTGCATTGCTTTAGGTTTTATGATAAATCTTGTACTCACACCAGTCTTTCAACTTTTTGGCAACCATGAAAGCCTTAGGACTCAGCAATATTAACTATGATAATTCATGTAAGATTTCATATCAATCCAGATTGTTACACCTTTGTTTTAAAGCAACAAAGGGAGAAAGATTGAACACATTAAAGGATCAAATAATAAAATCTAAGTTAAATTAAAAGTGAAAGTCTTTCAGTCACTAGAAAAGTATAATTTCATACTACTAATTACTTAGGAGACAGCTTGAGAGTCAAACAGAATTTGGGCCTAAGGACAAATTGATACCTGTATGTATTAAATTGATACCAGTAAGGTGATAACATGAATTTTATAGTACAATTCATACTTCAGGAACAAACATGCACAGCTTAAATTGTTTATGATCTATGAATGATTTACAGAGGTGGAGATGAAAACAGTTGGGAAAGTAAGAATAAAAATAAAGCCTTTGAATGACAAGGATGTATCATTACATTCTCCCCCTGGTATATTGTCAGTCAAACACAAATAATACCCACAACTGCTCTGTGATTTCTGATATAGTTTTCAACTTACTCCTTTTATGATCAAATTATAATACTTGTCTTAAAATGCTCTGTGGTAGCAAAGACCCTGAAGCAAGCCCACATCTCCTGGCACTCATTGTTATAACAGACTGCTCACAGGCTCTGAGCAACCTTCATTTTCATGTTCCTCCCTGAAAAACTGATAGGATTTATTTTTGTAACTTCTTTGTTAAGGACTATATGGAAGACAATCCCACATACAACCAACTGTTAACAGGCCTCCATGAGACCTTCAAAGATGTTATCAAACACCATGTAAGGGCTTTTATCTGTTTGGTTACCATTTGTTAAGGGAGGAAGCCTCACACATTCCAACAAAAAACACACTTTTGAAGGCTGTGCCTCAATATCAACTTGTCACTTATACCTTGGAGAGAAAGGGCTTTTGTTTTCAAAGCACAAAGCCCAAAACCCTGCCAAGCAGTTCCACCAGGGATCCAAAGGCATCTCAACAGTAAAAACCAGTGAATCACCTGAAAGCAGTTTGTGTGAGAGATGCCATTTCTGGAGCAAATGCCTCCTGCATGGCTCCTGCCAGCAGCACCACGCAGGCAGCAAGGACCTCACAGCCCAACCCACACTGACCCCAACACCCCCACTGGATGATCCCTCCCAGGGTCCCCTCTCTCTGCTCTGAAAGTGCTCACCATAAGACACACAGTGCCACATCTCAGACTTGGCAAGTTCGGGGTGAAACATTTTAATAGGTGCTGCTGCATGAACAGCTCACTGCAGCTTCCTCATAAATTAAAATCCATTACAGATCAATATGATCAAATAAATGTTTTCATGCCAACCCATAGTGCCACAAGTAATGAAAAAATTTCTCAAAATGATGATGATGTCTAAGTATTTAACAATTTCTTATATTACATTTTTCAAAGACACCAATATTACTCAAATAATTAAATTACTCCCCAAATAAGCGATTTTGTAAGATTTACTCTTGATGAGTAAACACTCTTGATGATGATATGGTATTATCAGCACCCTGCTCTGACCAACTGACATGTTGTTTTTCATCAAGTGATTGGATTCATTTCACAGTGTTTTTTCTTTACTATGATTCAGCTCAGGAAAGAAAACCTTTTAAAAATAAAATTAGACTGGGCTTGCTCTAATTGTATCAATATTCAGTTGTAGTACCCAAGCTCAGTTTCCAGAGTAAAAAAAATACCACCCAAGAATGACAGAGAGATATTAATAGTAGTGAACAGTATTTAAACACTAGCAATAAAAGAGTTTCCTTAGAAGTTCATGATAGAGTACTTGAAATAATGGGATGTGCTTTTAATTAAGTTAAAATATTATAATGCTTATTTTTAAACACTAAAAAGAATGTGGTAAAATAATCCAAAATATTTCCAACAATCCTAGAGATCCCCAAATGTTTAGATAATGTGATGAAAATATCCACAGATCTTGACCAGAATATACATTACCCCTTTTAAAACAAATGCTACGTTTTAAAGAAATTCTCCTCTTAACTAAGAGGAGCCAATCTGTTTTCTAAAGGAACCATTTCTATTGCTGTGATATTTCTTAGTAACCAAAATCCCTTCTCTAGTTGTGTTGATTTCAGGGCCAGGAGCTGTCTGTTCTAATCACCTCAAAGAGAATTCACAGAGCAGATCCTAAAACACTTCAACATTACTCTTTCCATATTCCAGTTTTGAACAAAACCCAATTTACCAACACAGCTAGACTTGAGGAAAGATGAATTGTGGCTCAATTTACACTTAAACAAACACAAATCTATTTGGATCAAGCTTCATTAGACACAAAAAAGAACCCAAACAAAAACCCCCGACCAAACTGGAATTCTTAAGGCTGTGGTTGAAACTCTCCTGGCTGGTCTGGTCATGAAAGCATCACCTTGCACAAATTCACACGCTCTGCTGATGCTCTCACAGTTAAATAAAAGGCACACCTAAGTTACCAAGCAATGAGTTCAGAGTTAAAAGCTTTTATCTTTTCATAAAGTTTTCTTTAGGAGACAAAAGGCAGAAGTGTTCAAAAAGTACCTCTCCTGCATATAAAGGAAGTAGAATGATGTATCTGTGTTTTACAGTGATTATTATGCTCTAGTTATTAAAAAATAGGTTATTAAACAACGACCATTTGTACAATATTTTTAAATCTTCAGAAAGCATGCATCCCAAAGTATTTAAATGCCAACAGAGTTCCCCAGTGTTGCCTTAACAAGGGAAAGGTCCAAACAGTTATAAAGTAAAATAATGTAAAATGACAAAGCTAACAGTGCTTTTAAAACAAAACCAGCCAACCAAAAAAAGATGACCCACAGATCTGTACTCAGTGTGACACTGATTCTGCAAATGTCACAGAAAGGTCAACAATACAGACAATTATATAAAAAAAGCAATATCTCAACAGACAATAATTGAAATGCTTTTAAGATTGTTTGATTATTTTAATAAAATATGAGTTTTTTAATTAAAAACATGTTAACAAATATAAAACAGAACTTCATGCATGGAATTGCTAAACAGTACTGCTGTACTGGGGTTTTTTTGGTGATAAATCCTTGCAGAATCCAGAAGTGAGCACAAAGTAATCACTATTAAAAATTTTATAATATTTGCATATTATGAAGTTGTTTTACAAGAAACAATGATAGGGTTTGATCAGGTGGCAGCCAAACACACCCTGCCTAAGGTGCATACCATCAGTTTTATCATGGATTTGAAAAGAAGAAAACAATAAAAAAAACCCAAGCCTTACAGATCCTCCTATAAAACACCAATACCTGGTTAATTATGTTACTCTTTTGGTGTGATGCCCATTCAAACAAAATAAATTTTAGTTATGAAATTTGCATTGAGTATTAGATGAAAATTCTTCAAAAAGAGACAGTTTCAAAGCCACATATTTACCCTTTAGAACAAATACATATTCTCTATGTTATGAAGGAGTGCTCTTTCCCCAGCACTGATTCAAGAACAAGGCATTTAAGAGATTCCAGGGGAAAACTAAGGTAAGCACGTGCTGAGCTCTAGTAAGCACGTAGCAGATAAACAGTGCTTCTAGAAAGTCCAAGTAGCCAAACTTTATCTCATGCCAGATCTAGTCAAAACTATTAGATACAGTGGCTCTAGATCTTATAACGTGCATTATTTCAGTCTCTAAATTTGCATAACCACCACCAAGTATTAAAACTGATCATATCATTAAAGATGACTTCAAGGGCTCAGAAGAAGTCTTTCTCAGGGTCAGTAAGTTCACTGTGGTGTATTAAATCCATCTATTCTATGGCTTCCCACTCTGTGGGAAAGGTTCTCCACATGCTGAGAGCTACTTTTCTTCTTATTCCCCATTGGAAATTCATAATTTTATGCAACAACAAAACTATCTACAGCAGAGACAAAGGTGTCAGAAACCTGAGGTTTCAGGATTTAAAGCACTAACCAGATCAACCTGGTTCCTTAAAGAATCTGGTCTTCCTGAAAGCACATGTAATATACAGAATAATGGAGTGAAATTTTAACAGCAACATAAACTATTTTAGTTTCACTTGCTCTTTTTCTTAGCAGCACAGTGTGATAGTGTGCAGCAAATGCTCTGTGACAGGTTTTGCCTGGTGCAAATTCCTCCCAGGAAGAAAGACCTCATAGCCTGTTTCTCCTTATGGCAAATTTTAAGCAAATTAAACCGATAACCATGTCTTGCAAAACAATCCTGAGGACAGTGTTGCTGACAGGACCCCCAGAGGGACACAGTCCATGTCAGCAGGCCAGCCTGACAAGTCCCAGGCAGTGTGGGACCGCAGAGGGACGTGCTGTGCATTGCAGGCTTGAGGAGACGAGGGAGGCAGCCACGGGATGCCAATTAAATGGCAGAGAGATCTCTGCCAGCCAGCCAGAGGGGCACAGGCAGCCCTGAAGGGTCCTGGTCCCCGGTACCTGAGGCAGCTGCAGGGAGGACAGCACGGCCACACCATGGGCACTGCTTTGCACCTCTGGGTACACAACACTCAGCTCGCTCTCGTGAGCTTCCTCGAGTGCCTGTGAGCAACAGCTGGTGCAGAAGCTGCCAGAGGTGTTTGTGCACTGCTCAGGTGACTGAGCTTTAACACAAGTGCAGCTCTGGCCACTGCTTGGCCCCTTCAAGCTGAAGCAAAGGTCCCTGCCCCTTTGCTTCAGTCAGCTCTGTCCTGCAGCAACAGGGAGGGCACTGGAGCAGATCAGGGCTTTCCAACACAGGGCTCACCAGTAACGTGCTGCCCCAGAAACTTCTTGCAGTGCCACAAGCAACAGGACAACAAAAATGCTGGAACCAAGGCATTATGATTTAGATCTACCAAGAAAGTGAAACATTTTTCATAGCAAGGGGCTGAAGAGGGCCAGTGGTGCAACACTGGCCCATGAGAGAAACCAGCCATGGACAAATTTGGCAAACTTGTCACAGAATACTTAACTTGGAGCCAGCTAACCACATGAGGTAACAAAATGTTATAACAGGATTAAAGTTCAGCAGGTTTTAATCCTATTTTGTGTTAAAGCCAGAGAAAACCTGTAACAAGAATAATTTACTAATGGAAAGTAGTTCAGGTCTCATCCAGAGTTTAATAAGTGCACAGCACTTTCTGTCCAGCTTCTGGTTGACTTAAAGTGAAAGTGGATGTTAATCTTACGTAGAAAGGACCCCAAGGATGTGTCACCTTGTACCTTCCAGTAATGTATTTATTTTTGTAAGGCTAGAAGAAGCAGAAGCACACAGAAAAACAAGTCTGTTTCAGCAGATATGGTATATAATGCAGGGAAACAACCACTTCTTGCAGAAAAATGCCCATCCACACAGGAAAACAATTTCTAACTCAAAAGGAAAAAAGGAATAAAAATGCTAGATCCTTCCTCTTCTTATCAACCCAACTGAATATAATTTAACAAATACTAAATTTTAATCACAGGTTTAGCTTTTAATTATCTCTCACAGAAAAACACTCACACAGTCTCCCTCTGTCTAAATTATTTTGATTATTTCTAACACCAACAAGCAAAAAGTACTCTCACGTAAATCAGATTCTTGGACAAGAGAAACTAAAGTTCTTATGAATTTGTCTACTTTTCCCAGCAATTTTGCCTTCAGATGAGGAATTATAGAGAAAATAGCATCACAGAAGAAGACAGGCAACACTTCTTGCTTATCCTAGCTCCTTCTGAGGCCAGGGGGAAGAAATGGCAGCACCTCAGCCCTCTGAGGTTTTGACTTTGCCAAAGTTACAAGAGTAACTTTCCATCCTGTGCTTACCAGACAAAAGCTAATTAATAAACAGAAAACCACAATGCACAACTCTTCACAGCTGACAGGCAAGATTAAATCAAGAAAAGATAATTCCTACATGAACTCTTCAGACCATGAATTCTTCTTATTTGCCATCACTGCTTAAACTGGAACTCAGATAAAAGCACTCACATCCAATAAATGGGACCATTTCAAGATACATACAAACATTTGGTTTTTCTACTAACAAGAAGCAACATATCTTAGCATAAAAACAAAGTACAATTGCAAGCCTAAGCAATGCCTTCCAGCTCATTCTTTTCAAAATTAAATGCAGATGCACCCTAATTCAACATTAAATATAAGCAATATCACACAGGAGGTCACAGCATATAAATAGTATTTAAGAAGCATTTCTCTGAAGAAAAAACAAGCAAAACAAATCCCACAAAACTCAAAATAAATAAAATTAAAAACAAAACAGCAAGAGAAATCCATCCAAATTCTGCTTCTCATTGCAACAACTTTCTGCTGGAAGCACAGCAATGCAAGGCTGAGTGGGAGACATTGGCTCAATCTCACATGCATCTTTCCAGGTCTAATTAGATTTAAATGTGACATCCAGATTTCAAACACATTTTAAAAAACTCACCAAGTTTATTTAAGCAAGGAGGTAATTGTTTTCCTTCAATTTTATTTATTTTGTTAATACAGCCTCTCAGCTGGAACAAGAAATGGTATAATCCTTTCTGGGTTGTTTGGAGAGCCTGATATTCCTTAATACCGTTGGTCAGACACAGCTGAACTCTTTACTGAGTTTACTCAACAAACAGAGGCTCTTTGTCACACTCAGCTGCAATAAAAACAACAAACAAGGATGTCCTTACCCACCACGGGCTAAGAGCCATATTTTAAATGAGCTTATAGATTCCTGGTGTGGAAGCACATCCAAACACACAAAGAAGTAACCACATGGAACACCAATGGAGCCATCTCAGTATCTGACAGGCTCCAGGTGTGACACAGCAGCATTACTATTGCATACAGACAACAAAATACTTCCAACCATAGCCCTTCCCAGCACGTGAGCAGCTCTGCCCTGGCTCTAACCTTCCCCTTCCCCACGGGCAGCACACAGCTGCCAGCGAGTCCCTGCTGCTCTGCTGTGTTGGTGTAAGTGCAGGGCACACCAGACAGAAACTTCCCCCAGGGGAGGATTCCCAAACCCCACAGAACACCCCCATGTCTTCAGCAAACCCCCCTGCCTACAAACACTGCTTCCATGGCAGTGTTGGCACCTGAGGTGAGTGCACACACGCGGATATTGCTCGTCCTTATGCAGCTCCTGTACTACTTCAAGAAGGTACGAACACCTCTGGTTTTGGTCACAGAAAATCTTCCCAAGATACAACAGCAAGTGTAGAGAGAGAGCAACAAGAGACAGGTGGAATGAAATGGCACTGATCTCTGCAGACTGGGCTTCAGTGATATTTTCAGTTGTGGAACTTCTCTACCAGACAGCTATTTCCAAACACTTGAAAAATTGCAGTGAATAGTTTGTAAATCTCAATTGCTCCATCTCACTGCAGCAGAAGTCAAAACCACAGAGCCAGAGCTTTACAAAGTTTAAGCTTCATAAAAATAATTTCATTTTATATTCCAGGGCCTCTTCTCTCCAAAAAAAAAAAAAAAAAAATACTATCTCCAGGTGAATCCACATTGCAGATGTGGGATTATTAAAAATTATTTTTGATGCCAGCTGCTGTTTTTAAGCATCTCTGTCTAAGTCTTAGATTTGGGGGCTCTCATGCAACACTGACATAATTTTGACAGCAGAAAAAATGGCTATAAAATCAGGAATTGTCTCTGACAATTTTACAAAACTAGCAGTGTAAGGATGAACATATGAACATCATTTAAGCAGAACATATGAAAATTACCAATAAAGCTAAGATTAAACATGATTGTGCTTTAACATTGATGATAAAATCAAATATGAGAGTATATGAATTCATGTATGTGCATATACACACACTTCTGTGTAAAATGGTATTTTATTCAACATAAATAGACCAGTTATGAATATCTACTGCATGTGTGTGTAACAGTAGCACAAAGAACAGAATAGAAGACAGAAATTACACAGGAATAAGAGGATATACTGCATTTACAAAGGAAATGTATTAACTCGTTACAACAAATCACATAAGTTTAAATCTATACTATGGATATATGATCTCTAAAATATTATATATTTAATCTATCTGTAGACAGAGATATTTACACTTCCACATGTAAGTGAAGAAAAGGTAACTATTTAAAAATTGGCAATGAAGGAAAAACATACCTGCTAATAATTCACAATGATGAAAGTAGCAGAAGGCTTTCACACAAGAGTGGAAAGTTGAATTACAGGCAAAATCCACTGCCTATAAGCATAAAGTGATGCATTACAAAAATACATACACACACAACCCCAATCACATATAAACAGAGATGGGCTCTATACCAGCTTATAAGAATGGCATTTTAGAGTCATCAAGAACAGCAATCTGAAAATGCTTCCTTGATGTCCAGCAGCAGAGAAAAATCTATTCATTTTGGCAATGGAACAGAGTGGGAGGAAATTTAATTGGAAAAGATTTCAATGGCAAACCAAGAATCCTCAAAATGTGACTTTATTAAAGTAGCTCAAATTCTGGTTGTTGTCTGTTTTACACCATTACAGAGAAGAACTAGAAAAGACATTAGGGCATAACAACATGGACGCTCAAAGATTATGCTGTGACTTTTATATTTTAAAAAAAGTATCTTTCAACATGAAAGAGAAATGCACACAGAGTGGCTAGAGCAGAGATCCATAAAATCAAAGGTATGAAAGACAAATTGAGGCTCACAAAGCAGAGGCCATTTAATAAAATTATTGACAAGTCTCAAATGCAAGTAACAGGTTTTTTACAGAAGCTTTAGTTTTGTGCAATTCATTATCACAATATACTCTGAAGGTCAAATGGTAAAAATGGGGATTACAGAGGGCAGTAAATCATTAAATACTAAAAATGTGTTTCATATATTGAAGACTGTCAAATTATTCTCTTCTTATAGTCCTGCCACACATTCTTTTCAATTGGAGAACTGTTCTTCAGAAATATTACACAGGTAACTAATGACTGTTAGCTTAAAAATGGTTACTTAAATTATTTACTAACAGATGTCCTTTTGAATTATTAATTTCTCTTGGAAGTCTATAAAGCTTTATAATGAGACTAGTTAAATAAATGTTTTAGCTGTGACCTGAGGCAGAATTTTTTTCAAACAGCATCCTTCAGCTGATGAAGCTTGAAACCAGAATCTCAGTTCTTCTTGGGTACTGCAACCCTCTTTTGGAGTACATGAAGGAATTTTCTACTCATTAGCATACATTTCCATTTAGATTTCCAAAAGAAAGTCTCCTTTGTTCATGAGAAAGAAGCAAACAAAAAAGACAGAAGTTAATTTTTAAAATGCCTCACAAATTGATTTTACCCAAAGTCATTCTCCCCAAGCCACATGCACTGAATTGCAATTGCCTATCATGCTTAAGCTGTGGTTCAGTCCATACAAAGATATTACATTAGGAAACTGCTTGTAGGGCTAACCACAGTATTACATAGAAAAAAAAAATATAAAAAAAAGAAAATCACAGAAGTCAAGCAACAAAAATGTTCTAATTACTTTAGTTGAATAGCTTGATTTTTCTTTTACATTGCTACAGTAAGCATTGTTAGTCTTCATTGTCTGTACAAAAAAAAAAAATAGGAAGGGCTTTTGTTTCATCAGTAGCACTTTTATGACAAGTTATGCCTCAAGCATACACAAAGACCCTGCAGCATTCAGATGGGAGACATGTAATATCACTGCTACCCATGAGTAAAACTTCTACTCTGATACAAAGAATTGAAACTAGAAAGCTGATTGTAGCAAAACTGTGTAAAATGCTTGCTCTTTTCCCCAAATAAGTTTGCTTCAAATGAATGTGCAAGCTCACTAAGCAGTTAGGTCACCAAATCTGCTGCCATCATGACAGAGAGCTAAGATGTTCTTTTCATGTTCTGACAAGCTTCTTTTGGAAAACTGAAGAAAAAAGTGATAGTCCCAAGTGTTCCTAAAAACTTGAATAGGGCAGACAAAACTGTACCTGAAAACCACTACACTTTTCTAACAGACCCACAAAACTACATTTGTTACAATCTGTTACTTGGAAGATATTTGCCTAGAAAGCAGCATGCTTTAACATATTGCAAATGGTGCAAAGAGAATATAAAAGTGGTCCAAAAGGACCCCTTCTAGAGTAAAATTTTACAATGTCCTTGGTATCACCTGATCAGATCTTGCCAGCATTTTCTGTGTGCTGGATGATTTCTACACCCACCTTCCTCAGTTTTCAAGTGGTCCTTGACAGGAAACTTGTCAGCAGGTAAAATACTGAATTACAACTGAATACTTTACTAGTGGTAGTCAGTGCCAAAAATCCCAAGCGAAAATCTATTTGAACACTACAGGTGTCTCCTATATAAGAAAAACAGATCATAGGCCGTTCTTTTCTGCAGAAATCTTAGCAAATAAGAGCTATTGGGACTTGGTAGAGGATTTTGAAAGGCCTAGAAAAATTAAGAGAGGACAATCTAGATCAGCAAAAGAAAAACTGCAGTAACTAAGGGTAAATACCTCTTCTTTCTCCAACTTTTTTTTTTTTATTCTGGTGGCCATCTTTCCACTTGGGAAAAGTAGAGATGGTAGTTAAAAAAGCAATACACCAAGTCACATCACTAGCAGGCATCCCCATGTCATGTTTTTACTAATGCTATTAACAGGGGTTTTTTTAAATTAAGATTTCCATAAATCTTTCAGACTCAAAATTCAGACAATTTGTGTATTCTGTGATGAACAAGTAATAGCACAATAGGCAAAGGATCTGGACTGTGATGTGTTTTCTGAGAAACTGTAGCATATTAACACAACCGGAGGCAGAGCTCAAGCAAAACACTACTGGAGACTTGTGACACCAATCAAAGCAATAGCACTTTGCAACATATTATCAGTTCTGTAACATTCTTTATCTTTTTAAATGAAAAATAATGTTTTACTTCTAAAATATTCAATTCCATTACTGAAAAAAGCAACAAACAGTTAAAAATCAGAAGGAGCCACTTTTTAGACATACAATACCTTTTTATAGACACATGCCTGACTAAATGTAGCTTGAGCCACCTCTGCTCTTACACAGATAAAATTATAATGAGCTTCACTTAAAACTCTCAGATGAGGAAATAAAGCAGCCTCTAACTCAGGTACACATTTAATATATGAATTCTTGGAATGAGATTAAGTCAGTCCAAACCTCAATATTTTCATGCAGCAAAAGAAGTTTACAAGAGTCTTCCCTCAGCCCAGTTTCTAAAGTCCCAGTTCAGAAATATAGGTCAAGTTACCTACTGCCTCCAAACTTTCTCAAAGTCAGCTCAAACAGTGCAAGCCTGACCCATTTTGAGTGGGCTCTTCAAAGCTAACTAAATAAATTAATCAGGTGGCTGCATCACTTTTCAATATTTTTTTTTTCTGTATTAAAGGTCTGGCATATTAAATATATTAGCATTTGAATTCCATACTTGGAGAAGATTGATATGCAGAACTCACAGGCATTTGGGGCTCACTAGTCAGCTCAAGGTAGATTAGTGCTTTATGTGTTTTATTTAATAATTGCTAGAGTAAACAAGTATTAATATAAAGGTTGAGCACAACAGAAAAAGCACTATTTTTTTTTCTGATCACTATCCATTAGTTTCATTGAAGGAAAACAAAAACATCAAAAATCAGAATATATAAATTTACTATTATAACATAATTACTACACTATTTTCTTCTTTTGACAATCTAAACAATGAAAATTCTTTAACTCAGTTCTAGTATCTTCTCTTATTAGTACTTGAAACAGAGGAATGGGGAGCAGCTGGGGACAGACATTCTCTGCTTAGTAAAACTGACCCATACACTGTCCCATGTGGGACTGCCCACTGGAAAATAATCTTCTTTCAAATTTCATCCAAAACATTTCAGTGAGAAAAACAATATTTCTACACTAAAGGTCCCATTTTCTGAGATGTTTTTAAAAGTAGCTTCATTCTGATTATTAAGCAATATTATTCTGAAAATCACTTATGAGGGGTTTCTGGTGATTTGTTGTCTTTTTTTGACCGAGCCTGCCTTAAATCCAAAGCAAATATCATTGCAGCAATAGGTGGCATATATTAGTCCTCTCTAGATTTCTGCTAATGCATTTCAAAGTCTTATTTCAGGTACAAATAAGGCAAATTTCTTAATATACCCACCATAGATTTTCTCTGAGGATAACCATTATGAGAAATTCAAGAGAAGTCCACCGATAAGAAGAGCTGCTCAGGTAAAAGGACTTTTACAGCCTGAGAACAGCTATCTATAATCTTGGCACTTTGATCTCTCAGAATATGAACTAATGTATCTGGAATGTAGCTCATTATTAATAGTTAAATATCTTTAAATGGAGCAGCTTTGAAGATCACTTCCAATATCAATAGCTTGCATTTATATACGGCTTTCATTTTCAAGGACAATGGTACGTGGTCCCTGAATCATGCACATGCACACGGACACAGAGACTTCTATTTGCATTCAAACACATCATTAAGATTAGAAATATGTAACCATTTTAAAATAAATATAAATGCATAATCTATCAGCTTACATATAGTTTTTGAGACTTCAATATATAAGCCTAGGTGACAGCCCAAAGTACAATCACAGATATCAACGCAGTTATAGCAATTAATTCTGGAGAACATCATCCAGTGCTCTCTGCAGAAAAAGTTGTATCAGAAGATGACTTCTGTACCGAAAGTAAACAAAACAACCTTCATTTTTAACAGGTTCTGAAAATAAGGGGGGAAACTTTATCTTTTACAGAGGAATCTTCTACAAAATACCGTTTGCACTATTTCCCTTAATACAGGGTAGACATTTCAGTCAGTTCAGATCTTCACACACTCACTTCTGTTGGAAACTCTCAGGTAAGACCCTTAAAAATTTCCACTAGGTTATTTTCAAATGAGCTACAGAGGTCAGAGACTTTATACCAGACAATACCAACAAAAAAGCCCCAATCTATTAAAATTAAAAAATAAAAAGTTCTGTTCAAGGATTTCTGACATAGCAAGCAGCACTAGTTCCCCTTCATTTAAATTGATTATACTTGCTATGCAATATTCCAAAGGTACATTGTATTGTAATTTACTTCTTCCACTTGTACTTCTCCAACTGCACAATTTAAGTTTCATCAAAACATCTAAGGAAAAGAGTCAAGACAGAAAAGAATTTACCACTAAAAAAAAAAAAAAAAAAAAAA
>VZRH01006098.1:510473-522391 GCA_013397555.1 Urocynchramus pylzowi
CTCCGCGCCCCCGGTGCCCCGCGCCGCCCACGCCGCCTTCCGCGGCCCTTCACCCGCCCCCGGCATCACGGGGCCGCCCCTCCCCGGGAGCCAGCGGCTCCATCCGCAATGCAGCTGCGGCCGCCCTCTCCTCCTTCTCCTGTCCGCCCTCCTGCGCCCGGCCCGTACGGAGGAGCCCGCATCCCCCCGGGAGCGGGGCTGCGAAGTGCGCAGCCGGGCCCAGCCCCGCGGGCACCGCGCCCGCTCCCACGGCCGGGGAGCTCCGGGCTCCGGTACCCCGTCACGGGTGTCAGACAGCGAGGAGAGACGGGAGAAGGGGGAAAAAAGACACACACGCACACAAAAAGGAATAATAAAGGAAAGAAGAATAAAGGGGGGTGGGGTGGGAGGTGAGGAAAGGGTGTGAAAGGGTGTTAAAGGGTGTTATTTCCAAACAGACTTTTGCAGGTTGTTTCTAACCCCCACAAACCTATTACTGCGGCGGACCCCTGGGACCAGCCGAGATTAATTGCTCTGTGTTATGAAGAAAATGATAGATGACATTAATCAGGGAAGTTGTAAGTCATCCACGTTTGTAGATGGAATTTGGAGATTAGCTGGGACAGATGGCAGGCAAACACTTGCGCTCTCCAGGTCTGGCGTAAATCATCAATGTCTGGAATTATTAAACAGCCAATGACAGAACCTCATACATTTTCCTGGAGTGTATCTTAGAAAGATGAATATTCACTTCATATCCTGAAAAGCTTTACCAATCATTGTTACGTTTCTCTTTCTAAATAATGGAAATATTTGGTTTTCCTTTCTGGATGTCTGAAACTTCAAGCCCTGAAAAGAAACTAGGCTTTTCACACTTCTTGTCCTTCAGGACATGGATGAGAAGCAAAGCCAGGCAAACGAGTACTGAAACCACTGCTTCAATGCCCTTTCTGAAATAAGCAGAAAAAGTTGCTGGTTAATAGGCTTGTCTTGATCTCTCCAGTAGATTTATCTTTATTTGCAGCAAAATATTTTTTATTTAGGTTTTATTTTTCTTCATGCACTTTGAAGAAAGGAGTGAATCGATGCAACTTTTATTCATAACTCCTAAAGGAACATTAGACATCCTGTGGAATCTAAATTGTCTAAGTGGAGAGAAGAACTTTTTCTACGTGTCTCCCTTAATTTTATTTTTTTTTTTCACATAGCAAAAATGAGTTATGGTATGATCAACTTCAGTAAATCTTTCATGGTATCATATTGATTAATATGTCAAATGCTTGTCTAAATATAAGCTCAGCCCCAATACCTATGACTGAGTAATTGTAAGCTTGATTGCATGTCCTGCAATAATGTGATCAATCTACAGCAACATTCAGAAATTTACAGAAAGCTGCTCTATAAATCCAATAATAGCATCTGTTCTATCGCATTAGCAGGATTACTGTTCAAAACACTGAGTTTACAATAGTTGTTTAAAAAATATTCAAATGGTAGCTCCTTACTGAATGTTCACCAGGCTTACCAGTTTAATATCCATTATTAAAAGCTTATTTTAGAAAAATTATTGTGATGTTTACTAGATTTAGGAAAACTGATGTACAAAATATCAAATATACAATTTTTTTAAAAAATCAGCATTTGGATTTTTTGAGCACTCTATCCAGAATCATCTTTAAAATGCTCAATATGTGATGTAGAAACATCCTTGCACACAAGTATTGCCTTTCTTAACTTTTTTGCAAACTCTAGGGGAAAATCAGGTTTAAGTTGTTTAATTTTTAAATCACAAGGGCAAAGCTTTCCACACTTCAAGTGGAAAACCACATCATTGCTATGACTTAGAAATATCACTATCTACAATCAGCAATATACTTGAACAATATAATTTAGGTTGATGAGAGATGATCTGGTTCAACTCCCTCCTCAAGGCATTACAACTTCAAAGCTGAATCAGCTTCCTTAGCACCTTGTCCAGCCCAGTTTCAAAAATCCTGAAGAATGGGGATTCCAAATTTCTGGGGAAATTTTTCAATTTTGACTATTGCTTATTGTAGAGAATGCTTTTGTTTTTCCTAATAAGAATTTCTCTTGCTGCAGCTGGGATCTGTTGCCTCTCATCATTTCCTGGGGCACCTGAGAGGAGTGTAGTGCTGTGTCCCCTGTAAGCACTCCCTCAGTAGTTGAATATGGCAATTACAGCTTCCACCTTAGCCTTCTTTTCTTCAGACCTCTCAGAAATATTATTAACCTTTCATGAACTCACTACTCTTTCCTTATTTTATTTTAATAAATTGCACTAAATTATGATAAGACAAAACTCTATTTTTTTGGGATTTTTTTTCCCCTTATCTCTCAGAGTATTAAAAATGGATAGTCAAAATGACTCATCCCTCTTCTAAATGGGGTACTCATGACAAATCCTACAAAAGTCAGCATGGTCAAAGTAAAACTTCATCCTAAGTTCCTATTTCTATTTGAAAGGACAAAGATAAATGTCAAAATAATTTCTATCCCATTTGGCCATACAAGTTGGTCATATGGTGACTTTAAGGGTATCAGCACTACCTACAGAGCAGACTGAATTTCCCAAGCCTTACCTAAAGAAATGTTTAATACCAAATATTAGGATTTTGCTCTGACCATAATGACTTTTTTCCTGAGATGAAGTTTCTTAGCTATATTTGAAAACTAATAATATTTTTATGCATTGAAAACTAATAATATTTTTAAGCCACAGGGGCTTGTTCTGAGAGAGGTCATGAATTGGAGCTGTCAGAAGCAGTAGCGCAGAGAGAGGCTGAGAAAGGGAACAAGCAAAAAGGGTAGCCTAGGTTGAAACTCTTCCCTTTCATTTACAAAAGCTCTGGTTTGTCCTCCATCTCAGCAAAATAGAAAACTAGCATTGCTACTCATTGTGTTCATCTTAAACTATTTGACACGTTTACCAGTATGCTCCTTAACACTATCTGTATTTTAAATTATTCTCTATTTTTTAACTGCATAAATTAGGTGCTCTTTCTCTCTATATACATGTATACACATATATGTAACTTATAAAAAATACATATAAGGTAAATAATCTTAAGCATCTCGTGGGTACAGACATTCTTGTTTGAAAGAATCCTCATTTCACACTAGAACCAAGTGTGCAGCTATACCTGAAATGTAATTTTCTGTTAGGATGCAGAAACATCATCACATTCTGAACAAATATATCAGCCTTGCAAGGTGGGCTTGTAAGTTGTTTTGTGTGCTTTTTTCCAGATTCTTTAGAGCAAACTAAGGATGAGAACTGAAAAGAATTTGGCTGAAGTGTTCTGTGGGACTTTAAAGAAATATCTTCATAAATCTGTTAAGAACTTCTGAAACCTTTCAAAAGTTTTGTAATCATGCAAAAAATAAATGGTGAAAAAATTATCCCTAAGAGACTTGACAACTGAAAATACATGTTTGTAGTCAAGGAATTAAGCCATCCAACAAATTGGAGTCCAGTAAGGAAGCTCTTGCCTCTGTTCAGCAAAGCTGTGATAAATTGACTGAGTTGTCACTACTTTACACATCCTATGCTTTATGTGACATTAATTAGTTATTCCAGTGGGCAGAAGTCTACTCAAGAAATTACCAGCATAGCAGACCCTAACTGTTCAGTCTAGAAAGCTTTAATTTTCTAGCTTTTAGAAATTTTCTAATGAAAATTTCTAAAAATTTTCATTAATTTTAATGTTGTCTGTGGACACAGACAACACACAAAACTACACCCTTGATTACAGAGAAACATTTAAGGCAAAACTGATGAAGCACAGACAGATTTACAGTGTCCATGCCTAACATGCAGCTCAAACTTACCTGCTCTTTTCCAAACCATTGTCTCCTCGCTTTATTTTAAAATCAAAAATAAGTCATTTCCCAATAAATGTATTTTTCCTTCCTCTATGTGAAACGTTATTCCTAACACAAAATCAAATATCTGGTAATTTCTTTTTTTATTCACAGACTACTCCTTACAAATTTAAGCGATAGGGCATTTTGAAGGCATTCCCTTGGTATTTTGGCCACATGTCCTAAAACATAAGGAACATTAAATAATGCTTATTTTTCTATCTATTTATAGATGCCTCTGGTTTTGCCTCAGAAACAAAAATGTCTTTCGTCGTATCTGAAATATACAAATTGGGAAACCTTCCATCTCTTAGTTTTCCTAACAAATCAACATCTTTAAAAAGGCCTCTGCTGGAGAATTTTCTTTTTGTAGGACATCATTTGAATGGTTAGCAGCACATTTGATCTACTAGAAATAACTATAAAAATATACTTGAATGAAAACAGACATTGGACATTTCTGTTCAAATCCATTTTTCTGTGTATTCCCTAAAAACTGAATACTTGAAAGTACTGGGATATAAATCAATCATTGAGGAAAGTCCTGCCCTGCTATAAAGGCTTGCCTTGGGAGCATATCAGAACTGATATTTCAATCAGCTATTAAGAAAGATATCATGATATTTTATATCTACCACTAACTCGAGCAACAATGATCAGAGCAATAAATATTTACAGCTATCAAGAGTAAGAAATATGGAAAGCTTTATAGGGACAGGAGGAAAGACTGGAGACACCAGGCAGGAAAGGGAGAAAGAAGGTCCTGAAATCAGATTGCCAAGCAATATGAAAGGGCAGAACAGCAATGGGGTGCACAAAGGGGCTGCTGGGATCTGAGAACATTTATTTAGGTGTAGGAAGAAAATGTTTCAGGACAGAATGAGATAATATTTTTTTAATCCCCATGGGGATTTACCTTCTGAGGTAAATTTATTTTGCCTGAGGCCTGCAAGCCTTGCTGCTAAAAGCTTTATGCAACAAGCAGTGGAAATTTTATTCATATCAATGTGGTTAGTTGAACCATGCCAACACTGACACTTTAAGAAATTGAAAGAGGAAATAAAGTTAGGAGCATCCACTTAAATTTGTATCTGTGATTCTCTGTGCTTACCATGCCAATAAGCACATTTGGTCTCTTGAAGGAAATCTTATTATCCTACAGTCTCTCCCAGAAATGTATTTGGAGTACATTCCTATGAAAAGGACAGGATGGCACACAGCTGCTGCAGGAGACTCGTAGGAATGTCGGTTGTCAGCCATGAGCTGGGACAGCTCAAAGTCTACCCTACCTCTACTATTGGAGAAATGTTATTAATTTCATGAAGATTTGAATGTATTTTTTCCAATGGCTATATATCCCTGATCATCATTCCACAAGAGGAAGAAAACAGATTGTTACATCCCAAGTTAATGTCAGTATTTTAATTCACCTCTCCCTTGCTTTATGCTGAAGGTATAAGAAGTGTGAGGAGAACATTCTGCTCCTGGATTCACATTCCAGGAACACACTCTGCACTGGACTTCCTGCTCTTCTTTCACAATTACTTACATGGAAATTTGAAGCTCTATCATTCACTGTACATTCAATATATACCAAATAAAAGCATGTCAACTTTAGCATTACAAAACCTGACAAGAACCTTCATTGCACAACTTTACTACATTTGTAATACCTGTATAAAACACCAGCTGTATATCAACTTTATTTAACAATAATAATAATAATGAACCTTCTTAATGTTAGTTATCTACTAAGTAGAGAAATTTTTTGCCAGTTTTGTGTTTACACTGGCATTAAACTTGCAGAGGATAATTTACTGAAACATTCTCTTTTCTTTGCTCATTTTTTTCAGTATAGATTGGAAACTAGAGAAACTCCAGGGAGCTGGCAATTTGAAAACTAAAGGTCAATTTCTGTTAACGAAAGCAGAATTTACATAGAAGGAAGAAATTTACATGAAAAGCTGGCCCTCTGTGAACTAATTGCTCATTACTCTCATCATCCCTTAGGAAAGATGTGGATAATCCTATTTCCAGACATATAGCATAACTGAATTTTGACAGAATGAACAAGGCTTGAATCTACTACAAAGGGCCCCATATCAAAGGCAGAAAGGACACAATTCACAGTTAAGTCAGGAACTGTAAAAATCCACTCTTGTTGAAGTAGACTATGGTAAAGTTTTCCCAAATTTGGCTGTAGAGAGCTAAAAATGTATGCCTCACAGCATCCTTAAGCATCCTGGCAAAAAATCACTAGTTCTTCAATAAGAAGAAAGGTAACATCACTCAGTGAGCCCTTCCAATGAACTACTTTTCTTCCAAGGGAATCCACTTCTTATAGCTACATGGAGTAAGATCATGCTATTTGGCCCTGGGAGTAGATGTGGTGAGAAAAGTTCATGTAGGCTTTCATTTCTTTCAATTTTTAGCCATAAAGTTGAACTGATTTTTTTCAAGTGGAGCAAATATCTGATGCCTATGCAGGTGCTGTATAAGTGGCATGCTTTACATAAAAATTTATTGCATTTGGTCTGACAACATAAATGTTTATGGGTTATGGGTTAAAAACAGGTAGGATGGAACTTGGGACAAGCCTTGCTTTCTCCACAGCTTCTTCCCTTCCCAAGTCATCCTGTCACTAAGACATATGAACAGATCATGGCCACTAGAAGTGGTCATTTTTTAATACACTACAATATAAAAACCATAATTTTTAATTTCAAACTTCATACATCCTCTCTTGTGTTGGGTTGCTCAAGAATGACCAAACGCAGGCCACACCTCACTGTGATTTTGGCTCAGAAAAATGGCTCATAATTCCAAGGGACACAATCAAGAGATGGTGTATCTGTCAAATAGGAATTATTTTGCACAGTGGATTTTCCATTTGCACTTTATTATCAATTTTACTGTGATAATACTTTTTTTTTTCAAGATATGACAATTTTCTAGTAGACTGCAATAATGCATATTATACACAAATACTAATTTTGTAATTTTTCAATAAAGCATTATTCCAATACCTCAGAAAATATGTCACATTGTCTAAGCAGACTTGATCAGTGATACAGCATAAACTGTCATAGTATAGAATAGTCCATAAAGGATTATTTTGGAAATGTGGATATGGAGTATTTAGCACATTTTTTAGACTTTGTAGAATATAAAAATATTTTGTGCTGTAGTATTCAAAGATACTTTACTGTCATACAGAGTGCTGTCATGCTTTAAACTGGTATCACAGAGGCATTAACAGAAGAAGATATATCATAATAAAAATTGCCCAGCAGAAATGGTTGCAGAGCTATGTTTGTATCTTTTAAAATCCCTTGGAGGAAATAATTACTGTGCATGTCTATTCTTATGACTGGGTCTTCTGAAACCTTAGGGAATTTTCCTTTCCTGACTATAGAAATATGACTTTCCCGACTATAGAAACAGAATATTTGAGGGTTGGTGGTTTGTTTTGGGGGTTTGTTTTGTTTTGTTTTTGTTTGTTTGGTTTGGTGGTTTTGGGGTTTTTTTTTTTGTGGTTGTTGGTGGTGGTGGTTTTTTTGGTTTATTTTCAGATTTTATTCAGATCAGAGTTGGGCTTGTTTGTTTTGAAATGAGGCAGTAAGGTCAGAGCATGTAATGAAAGGATAGGTGTAGCTAAGAGAAAAGGCAGGACTAACTCCTCTGCCTTATCCTATACAAAATTCTGTTCACAAGCACTACAACTGAAATCAGTAGTATTATCTAAAATGGAGTGAAAGTGATTTATAAAACATAAGTAAATAATAAGTAAAAAAGAGATTTATAAAACATAAGCAAATAATAGACAGCCTCTCATCCTTGAGGTTCAAAGCCAAGTTTCCTGATTTGATGAGGATATTAATTCTTTGCTGCCATGTCTGAAATGCCCTGAGACTGGCTCAGTAGGTCAGAGCATGGTGCTAATGACACCAAGGTTCTGGAGTCAATCCCCATATATTCACTTAAGGACTCAATAATGATCCTTGGGAGTTCTTTCTGACTCAGAATATTCTGTGATCTTTTGATTTGCTCCACCAGTTCTAGATCAAAATCTGGCTATGTTCTCACCTGTCATCCCAGGCTTGGTTCTAGTCACTTCAGTCAGCTCATATAAACATATTTGCACATTTGAAAGCCAGAAATATTGGCTGATAAGCCACACAGATGGCTAACTATGTCATAACCTAACTAATAACAGAAATTTAATTTCTGAGCTATAAACTCATTGAGAAACTTAATTATTGCCCAGTGTAAGGCTCGAGACTTTAGAAGCTAGATTTTTTTGTAGTGTTGGTGTTTTCTAGACAATAAATAAATAAAAACCTAAAACCTGAACTCAAAAGGTTGCAAGACTCCTAGGCTGGATGGGACTTGGAACAAGCCTTGCTTTCTCCACAGCTTCTAATCTACCCAAAACTGAACAGTAACCACCCACACTGGAAAAACAGAGTGGAAAGGAGAGGGGAGAATGAGGGAAGGAAAGCAGAATCAAAGGATTTAGGACTTCAGTTACAGGCTTTTATTTTTACTCCACTAGACACACATCACCTACTGCCAAAACTGATAAATCCAATCAGAAGCATCTTTACAAGCTCTGAGGTACTCAGAAAATTATGTAATTATTTCTTCTAATTTTTTTTTATAAAATGAAAGCACTATTGGCCATTATATATTCTAAATAAAATAAGTTAAAGCTTTTATTCACCTTTGATGCAGTTTAAAGTTATGTGCATGGTATTGGCTAGAAAGTAACAACAATATTCAACTTTATATGGGGGGTTTTATTTTTTCCTTCTTAAATTTACCTCAGAGCTTAGAAAGTTGTTTATGAATGTAGATAAAACTCACATCAATCCGACAAGGCAGATAAAATTCTCAGGTGACAGGAACAGAGAAACATTAAATGGGATCTCTGTAATCCTATCTTCTACTTCACAAAGCATAGTTCAGTATATTTTAGGTTGAATGTATTTTTAAAAATCTCCAGGGCTACCACTTTGTAGCTCTAGAGTAATTGTCCTAATACTATATGGAGAGAAGGCAAAAGAAAAGCTCAGGAATCAAGTTTAAGTCCTGTTTTCAAAAAGCACTTACAATGTGACTGAAAACACATTGAAAAGCCATACGGAAACCCTTCTGAAAATGAGAAAATTATTGCAATCTAGGCAATGGCTTGAATTTCTAGAGAACTATCTGGCCTGATCAAAAGCTGTTGTTCCCCACCCCCTCCCCTGTTCTGTAGCAGCACAGTCAAGAGTATGCTTCACACAGCCCCTAGTGGCACTAATGATGCTATCGCTCCTTTTTGCAGAGCTGTCATTTCTCCTAATTATCATTTATATTGGGTTCTGCTGCTTTCTGATATTAATATTACCACATATATACTTTAATTGTTAGGCAACACTACACGGTGCTTATTCATAAGAGAATTTCATCCCCCTTGACTTCTCTGAAACCTTGAAATGTTGATGATGTCTTTTAAGACCGTCTCTGCTTAATCTCATTACCAGGGGAAGAGTTAGCTGTCCATAAAACCTTTAATTTTATATACACAATTGTCTATTGTTTGAGAAAAATGGATAATTGAGCATCCAATTAGTGAATACCTGCTTGCACACACAATTAACCAATTTGCAAGATTAACCAGCTTGCAAAATGTCAGTCCCTTTCATAGGTGACTCCTTTTGATCTCTCAGTTTTCAAGTTACTGTCCTTTTCCAGAGAAAATATAGGAAGGGAATTACACAGGTTTTAGTTGGGGTAGAGATAATTTTCTTCACAATATCTAACATGAGGCTCTATTTTGTATTTGTGTTGCAAAGTGTTGGTAGTTCAGGGATGTTTTAGTTATTGCTGAGCAGTGCTTACACAGAGCCAAAGCCTTCTCTGCTCTTCACCCCACCAGAAAGGAGTCTGGGAGTGTACAAGAAGCTGGGAGGGGGCACAGCTGGGACAGCTGACCCCAAGTGACCCAAGGGATATTCCTCACCATATGGTATCATGCTCAGCATATGGGGGAAAAAGAAGGAAGTGAGGGATGGTTTTAGTGATGGCATTCATCTTGCCAAGCAAGCAATTATGTGTGATGAAGACAGACATCAGCAAAATCTTCCCCTTAAAAACAAAACAAAAAAAAACCCCAAACCCCCCTCCCCAAAGAAACAAAAAAACCCCCACCAAACAAAACAAAAACCAAAACAAACAAACAAGCATTAAAAAACCAACCAAAACAAAACGAACAAACAAAAAGAGAGAGAAAAATGGAACCTGGTATGATACAACTGTTTTGCCTTCCTAATAGATTGAATTGCAATTAGAAAACATGCTTAGCTTTGAAGAACTTTTATGAGATTCTAGAGTTCTCAAAAAATCTTTCTACTTTATGTTCTCTTAAGCCTTTGTAATGACTGGGTTTCTTACATCATTATAATGATTTTATTATTTCCCCCCCCCCACAGAAGAAGTGGGAAGCATCTATTATATTTCATAATTTTAAAAGTATAATGGACACAGTAAACAACAATTTGTTCAAGAGATGTGCATAAAGTAAATTTTATTTATGAAGAGACATGAGGGGACAGATGCTATGTTAATTAGTATTAAACAGAAGTAGAGTTTCCCATAACTTTAGGCAGTACTAGGATTCACTCATTTTACTAATACAAACCTGATGAGTTCTAATTTTGTGTTCTACAGAGATGAATTTGCTGATTACCTTTGATTCACCTGTGAAAGACTAAGAAAAATAAGTCAGCTGATAACATTACGTATTGAAAAAAACTTGATTTTCTAGAACTATTTTTTTTGTGAAGCTTAATTCTGCATTTATTTTCTGATTTGCAGAACTAGAAATTGCCTGAAGCAATTTTTCAAATAGCTATCCTTCAATAATGCTGCTTAAAATAACAGCTTTTAAAATACATAAATACATACATATATATATAGCTGAAGACATACTTTGATTTAGTTCTATGTGGTGTGTTTGCTTAAAAAATAAATTAAAATAACATCTACAAACTAAGCACGGATGATTCCTAGTTTAAAAGACTATGCTGTCCCATAAAAACAAAACCAAAGGGATTCTATTGTACTTAAGAAACAGCCCTTATGGGGATATAAACAGTAGAAAGTGCCAAGCAGTCATTTTTATTAGAAAGTCACCCTTTAGCCACGAGCAAATGTATTTTTATGAAGACAACCTGCATTGCGCCTGCTAAGAACCAATAATGAAATTAGTTGCTTTAGTATATCAAAGATGCTGCTATTTATGCCTTCCATTCATATACACCTGTTAGCAAAAGCCTTTTCATACCTTAGCAACCAGTTTCAGCTACTCTATCTTCTGTTTTCATTGCCAGGCTTGGCCACTTAATTTTTGCAATTTTTAACAGTGTGCTCTTAAGTCCTGGAATCTTAATGGTGACCACATAATGGCCAGTATGCCAGTGCAGCAACTTTACCTCCAGCTGCTATTCAGCTCAACCATTCTGTAGTTACATGAAATTATAGTTTCCCCAACAAACTGCAAGTAGAAAATTGTTGCTGGCGTGAAACTTTGAAAGCCCATTAATTTACAAGGAAAAAAAAAAAAAAGTGGTTTGATATAACATTTCAATGACCAAACTAATAAATATTAAAATCTAACTTACCAGTCTTACGAATCTCACTGAGTGCCCCTGAAATTTGTAGTCATTTCCTCTAATTGCCCATAAGACAGTTATTTATTATTTCCATGTTGGGGTTCTCATAATTCCATTCCATTCTGCTGCTTTCATCAGAAATAAGGTTTGCTTGTTAAAAAAATGAAAAAAGGAAAAAAAAGGTCCTGAAGACAGGCTCTTTTCTAAAACCAGTCCAAAACCCCCTTGTTAAAACATTGAAATCTATAAGTTAGTTACACTGCAAAGGACAGTGCTCAACTCAAGTTATGAAGTTGATGGGACATGGCTACTACATGCCTTAAATTATTTGAAGTATTCACATTTGCTTTTTCTGCAGGGAAAAAAAAAAAAAAAAGCAGTTTTCTGAACAGCCCTCCC
>VZRH01006098.1:527751-547311 GCA_013397555.1 Urocynchramus pylzowi
AAAAAAAAAAAAAATTGTTAATCTTTTTAGGACCAAGACCAGTTTAACCTTTTTACTGACCTACACATGTTTTTAAGAAAAAACATCATCTATCTCTACCTAGTGGCTGCTATTTGCTTCTTGTAATCATACATCAGACCACTGAGAAGAGGATCCTCTCCAGTTCACATCCCCTGTAGTAAGGGGTTCCCCTCTGGAGAAGCTGATGGTGCTGCAGACACAGGATTGAGGAAGAGAACCCTGAGAGTGCTGAGCTGCATCTGCTCCTCTACCCTTCACCACTTCTCCACCAGGGGAACCACAAGCCAGGACAGCACCTCTTGAGCCCAGGTCTGGTCCAGGAGGTCCTGTCTCCCTACCTCCTTCCAGCTGAGAAATCCTGAGGCAGTGACTGCCTCTCCCTGCTCAGGAAAGGAGCGTGCCCCAGCCCGCTCCTTGCTGTGGGTGCCAACGTAGGAAGTCCCTTTGAAAGGAGTTCCCAGGAACTCCCTTCCTGTTTCAAGGAGCTGTGATCATAGCTATATTATTAAATTCAATGCTGTTGTGCTAGCAGCTCAAAAAGGCAATGAAATCATCTAGGCCATTGTATTTGGCCAGGTCAAAAATAAATGAGTTACATAAATAGTGCCAAGAAATTAGCAAGTCAATATTCTTTTTATTAATAACCTAAAGTGTCAACACAAATGAGGGTAGAAGTAATATTAAAAAAAAATAAAGTTTGGCAGCATCCTTTGAAGCAGGATATCATCACACAGTCCTGCTGCAGGCTGTCCTGCTGGAAAGCAGAGCAGCAGAAATACCCCTTGATAGAGAGCTGGTTTATGGGTTTCAGACAGGTAATCCTAAGGCTTGTCAGTGATCAGAAAGCCAGTTCAGAGGCTTTGATTATTTCATTTTGGATTTTGTGATTTTGAGATGCTTATTTTTCATATAAGTGGCTCAAGGAGAATTTTTTTTTTTTAAGGTAAGCAAGCAGTAATTAATTAGTTTCCCACATGGCACTTACACAATACCATTTTCTTTCTTAACTGTTCCCTTTTCCTTTTGTTCACTAACAACCCATTGCAGATGAAACTATATACCTGTCTTCTGCAGTTTAAACCTTTGCTTGTGCACTAATGAATCTAACTAGGTGTCATAGCAGGCTCTAATGAGCATCACTCGCTTTCATTTAACTCTGCAGCTTGCCATTACACACTTTAGAAGATCTGTTGGTTTATTCATAGCAATCACTAGATATTCTTTTTCATTAGATACATACTAGTTTTCCCTGTTGTGCCTTTCATTATTAAGGAAACTATGAAATGTTAATACTGGCCTCAAAACCCAGGGCAAAAAAAAAATGCCCCCAATCCTATTTGAAATGCAATCGCTTGTATTGCAAATGATCTTACAGATCTGAGCACAAACAGCTTGAATTTTTCTTCATTTATTTATGAAAGAATGAAAGAAATAAAAATCAAGAAGGTGGCTCTGTATGACCCACTTGTCAGATTTACCTTGTTAACTGAATTTCTTGTAGTTAATTTAAGCAGCAGGACTGCAATTATAAAAGCATCCATAAACAACTACTAAGAATTGTCATATTCCCACCCAGGTTCTTAGCTTAAATTTTAAATCGAGAAATGTTTATGCTTTTCAGTTTAACTCTGAATCAGTTTTGAGAAGGCTTTTCCCTACAATCTGTTTTTGTAAGTGCTAACAAGAATATTGCAAAGCAGCTCACAGCAACCACATTTTTGACAATATGTCAAATAGATTCCATTAGACTTGAAATAAAGCATTTTTAAATATATATATATTTTAAAATATGTATTATCTGTGCAGCTCTAGGTTTAGCAGAACTGTTTAGCTCTGTTCTGAGCAAACATTAAATAGGTATTTAAGTATCCTTCAGACAAAAAAAAAAGGCAAACAGACCATTCTCCAGAACAACTGTAATTTTTCAGACAATTTTATCTCATATCCGCACCTGATTTAGGGTGCAGACCCTAAATTAAGATAAATGAAGTCATTATTTGTATTTAAATTTTATTATTCTAGCACTTCACACACTGGAGATGATTCATTTAATTTGCTTGATAGTCATATCATCACAGATATTGTATCCCAAAACATGTCCTAGAGCATCAATGGACTTCAATTAATTTACGTTACTTCCTAAATCCTGCCAATAAACATTTGGCTAAACAGTATTTTTGGTTTATTATGGTGCTTTAATTCTACTACATAGCCATGCTCTGAGTACAAAAAGAATCTTAAAAGCACAGGAAACACTTTCTTTTTTTCTGTAAGATTAGAGAATCTAAAGGGTAATAATGGAGATTATCTTCAGTCCTGTTTAACAATTCCTAAAATAAAGAATATAACAAATTCCTTATGTCTCTGAGTAGCAAGAAATGCAATCAGTCATCTCCCTTCCAGCCATGTAGCCTTACTGGTTTAGACAACCACAGCTATTCCTGAAACATTTTTCCTCTTCTGTGCTTGCCTGGTTGAATATGAACATAAAGCATACTGAGTATCAGTGCCCTTTAGATAACCAATTATAATAAGTAACCCATGCCTTCTGCTGATTAGAAGGAACACACCTGAGGATTCTGCTACAGCAAGAGAAATTGCTTAAGGAGAAGGTGTAATTCCTGAAGAAGGTGTAATTCCTAGTAAAGCATCTGTTGATATATTGGATAAACACAGCTGTTAAGTATGTCACCTATTTTTCACAGTGGAAATGAGCAATAGGAAAGGATACACTTGAAGAATTCAGTTCACAACACTTTTAATATAAAATGCAAGAATTCATCTCCATATCTTGAAAACATTCAGGAATATTTTTCAAAACTTACTTTGCAAACTTCATCTGTGTATGCATGTGCCCTAGAGAACTACAGATAGGTAGAACTTTGTAGAAGGCATTGCCCAGAAAATTCACATTCAGTGCAGGTTTAAAAATAATCAGCTGGTTTCTCGGGTAGGTTAAAGATTTGAAAAGACAATAAGAAAAACCCTCTCTCTAACTTGAATTGGACACAATGTTTTTTCCTAATTTTTTTTTACATCAGTATCTGATCTAAGATTACCTTTCATTCAGACCAGAGCTTAGTTCTTAAAAGTTCATAAGATTTCTTTTTTTTCCATAAATAAAATCATTAAGGTGGAAAAAGCCTCAAACCCTAAAAGCACCTGCTAACATGAGGTTTGATTGGCCTTTTGTCAACACTAGGCAAAGTCAAATCTTCCCTTTACAGCCTCCCTTCCATTTTCACTTCCTCTTTTTAAGCGTGATTTCTTTTCTGTTCAGAAACAGTTAGCTTTTAAATTTAATATGTAATCAAAAATCCAATTTCAACTTAGAGTAACACACACACAAAAAAGAGTAAATTTGTTAGAGACTATGGAGAAATAGGAAGGAAAATACACTTCAGTGGTGAAGCCTTAGTTATTTATATAACCTTGCACAGACAATCTGTAATAAGAGTCTCAGATCAAGCTGTGACACATCCAAGGCTGAATGTTTGAAGTCTCACAGTGTTTGGTTTTTATTTTTTTTTTACCTGAAAAATAATTGAGAATTAGAAGGCAACTCAGCAACTTCTGTGGTGCCTTCTTGTTTACCACCATAGAGCAGGACCTTGTTTATTTGATATAAAATAGTTATCAGAAGAACCCATTAATTCACTGAATTTTCTATTAACTCCATATTGCTTTCTCTGTATTTTCTTTTCCCCCCCTATAATAGTAGTTGCACCAATTTTTTTTTTTTTTCCTCTTTCTGATAATGTGGTTAAAAGTTCAGGCTTTTTCTTAATTATACAAAAGTTCCTTTCATATTGTCTCTGTATATATTTTGTTAGTAAAGCCATATACCAACAGGGTATCATAGATTCATGCAAAATGTTGTGAGGGTAGTTTACCTTTAAAGGGAGTAAGGGAATTGTCGCATCTTTACTGCAATCAGTTACAAAATAAATCTAGAAGAATTATAAAGAAGACTAAAGAACATATACTAAGTAATTCTCACCTTGCTGAGAGCTCAAGTGGTTTTTAAAAACTTAGCAACATAATTTCAAATATTGACTAAAGCTGTAAATATGAAAACATTTTAGCTATTACAGAAATGTATTCATTTCTAATCCACATTAGCATGCAAATATATAAAGGGGTTTTTTTCCCCCAGCAACCTTTTTCACGTGTTAATTACTACTTCGCCCTTGGGCTCCTTTGTCTTTGGAATGACTGGAGTTTTGAATTTAGTTTAAATAAGAATACCAACATTGAAGTATTGTGTACTTAAAGTTATAGACAGATAGGAGAAATATTCCTTATTATATGCAGAAAACAGCATTTTGCAAGAAAGTATTGTAGAAAGTTTCTGAACAACAAAGAATTTTGAAAGTATTTTACACAGATAATTTTATGACGTATTTCCTACTTCCTTTCACCATGCTTTTCTCCCAACCACACTTGCTTCCTCATTCTGTTACTCTATTTCCCTCACACTAAGAGGGAAAAGATTAGTGGAACAATGAAAAATAGTGGAAACATGCTCTTAACAAAGATAGCTATGTTATAAATATTCTTATTTTAAAGAGATGCCAAAATATTACTATTCTCCCAAACTGAGTGCAGAAGTCTAATATAACTACAAAACTGCCAAATTATTGCATGTCTAAATTTCTGCCATTAAAAGAAAGAACCCCTACAGACAGAATCACACAAGCACCAACAAACCAGTCTTTGTTCTCACACAGCTGCTTCACTGTCACCCACCCTGCCACACAGAATCCATCACAGCTCAGGAGCTGGCAATCCATCAGCACTTAGAGGTAAAATAACAAGTCTGGGAAGGGAAGGGGTGGGAGGGGAGAGATAAATCACCCCCAGGCTTACACCTGAGATCTAAGCCTGCTTCTGCAGGTGCTGCTGTACCCCAGGGGGTTGACATCTAATTAGGCTCCCTTCTCATTTAGTGAGGGGGTTCTAATGAAACAAGATTTGCTAATTTCACTGAATTATACATTGAAAGTATTGTGTGTTCTCAAAGGAATAAACTAGAGACCAAAAGTCACTTACTAGGCCTTCAGGAAGGAAAGGCCACACACATGCAAAAAATGGCCTTGTAGTCCTAATGTAAGTTGTACTCCACCTATGAGGAAAGAGGAAGATTTGTGTAACATAGGAGAACCTGAAAACCTCTTTCCAGAAAGTGAGAATAAACAAAACCAAACAAAGAAAAAAAATCAAAAAGCCCCCCAAAAAAAGAAAAAAACCACAAAACTAAACCAAAAAACTAAAACCCAAACCATGCTAACTCAGGCCAGAGGAGAGCTACAGTGAATTAGACCATGAAAATATTCAAAAATTCATTTAGCTCAATTATCGTTACTATATGTTTCATGAGAATGCATTATAAAAGGAATAGTAGCCAGAGCATGACTTTCAAATTAATTTCAAATAAGTCCATAAAAAATTATGTATTAGCATTTCAAATTTTTGGAAAGAGAAATGGGCCCATTAAGAGGTCAAATCCCATTTCATCATTTCCAGTTCAGTTCAGACCAGAAGTAAACTACAGCTGATATGAAACATTACTCACTGACCAATGTAAAATGAGTTGTTGGTCTCAGGCCAGGCCCTAACAGAAAGATATGTACCACACAAAACCATCTGTGCTAATTGCTCCCCTGAGCCTTGATCTTGCAGATGCTGGCCCTGTTTTATGCACATGAACATTGCTGACTCAAAGCCTTCCAGGTCTTTGCCTTGTATTCACAGTAACATCTCACATACATGCAGATCAGTACAAGTGTAAGCATTTCAGTGTCAGAATACAGGTTGAGAGCCTGGACAGAGCAGACTGAAAGGGAAAGAAGATAAAAATTAAACGTACATTCTCCTATTTGTGTGGGTCTTCTAATTCTTAATGGAGGAGCTCTGATGAGTCTGAATCAGGCTGCGTGTCAGCAGGCTGCCGCTACACTGTCCTTGTTCTGTGGATAAAATGTGGAGCATTGAAATCAGCTGATGTAACAAACATCAACAAACAAACAAACAAACAAACAAACAAAAAAAACAAACCCAAAAAACCTCAAAAACCAACCAAGTAAAATGTATAAAAATATAAAAAATTGTATTATTAGAAAGGCTAAATTAAGGAAAGAAAAAAACAACAGTGAATTGTTCAGTGCAAGTTTCAATGCTTCATCTCACCCCATTCTTTGGCTTTCCCTTCCAAGATATGTGACAGAAGCATTTACCACTTCATTAACTCATAGAGACTGTAATAATGATGCCTCTGATCAAAGTCAGGTTGGCCAATAAATGAAAACTCCACACACATGTATGAATAATGATTAATGTCCATTATAGCAATGAACAGATTGCATTGCTCTGTGCAAACCACAGGAACAAAAAGACCATTTTGTCACTCTATGTGTAGGTACATGGGCAGACAAAAGTCCATGCAAGTGATCCTCAGGAGACTACAGCTTATTTTACTGCAACTGGTCTGCTTTTGGAGCTTTTAAAAAGTTAGCTAGATTACACCTATTTCAATCTATTGGCAAGTCAGTGATGGTCATGTCTTGTTAGTGCTAAAGAAAGAACATTACTACCAGATCTTATATTTCATTCTTTCTCTCTGCATACAGGCATCTCTTACTCAAATTACAGCTACATGCCAAACAAAGACAGAGTCCTAGCACAGGGGCAGGTGAAGGGTGAGGCCACTAATCAATTTGGTGCTGTGAGCTGGATGTCAGTCTGGGGCACCAGAACTGGCAGTCGCCTCCTAAGCTTGGAAAACTGACAAGTCTACCTTATAAATGTATTTTTAAAATATAGCATTGAAGATGGTTGAGTGATTCAGTGTTTATGTAAATCAATGACTGGACTTCTTTTTCCATCAAGGGAGATTTCATATACACTGGTCATTGAATGAACAAGGAAAATCTTATCCATACATCTTAGAAGCAAAGAGAAAAGAGCTCTTCTAGTGTATGAATCAAAGTTCCCATCGCACATTTTAACTTGTCCATAATATCACAGAAATGGTACCTTCCTGTAATTATGCCATTGTCTAGAGGATTGTTTGAAATAGAGGAAAATCTTGAAATAAACCCATTAATGTAGACAAATGGATGCTGAGTTAGTCACTTATTAGGAATAACAATTTATACAAGCAATGCAGATCCATCAGCAGACAGAGTTCAGGCAGTATTGATTCCCCATTTGTTCCTGAGGGGGAATAGTGCTGTACTTGACAGCTCTCTATATTCACTGTTCACCTGCAGTGTAGGATCACAGGTAGAACTGAAATCAAGCCACAGGAAATCTGGCCATGCAACTGGTAAAGGAAAAGAAAGAATGGGCTGCATCTTTTGTAAGGCTGAGGAAAACCATAGCTGTAAATTATTTTTAGTATTTTGAAGTGAAACTACCTTGTGCTTTCATTCTGTGATATTTCTGAGATTTCTGAGCTGTGGAGGCCATTATAGTGAACCTTAATGTTCCCAGAAGCAGGGCTGTGGTACTGCTGCTGCTAAGAATTGACTATTATCTAGATATTCTCAGGAGGAGAATACCATGATGTCCATTCTGTAAGAGTTTCAGTTGATATTTAGTTGATCTAAGTCCATTACCTAAGTATCTTCTGTTTCAGTAGGTGCAGTCAATCTCTCTGAAGAGACGAATCTCTGACTCAGTCAATAGGATCATTACATTTACATCATTCTTCATTGTTAGCTTCATGCTGCTTGTACCTGATAAAAGGTGAAATAACTGGTAGCAGCCAAACTGAGTAAATAAATATAGGACAAATTTGATCTGGCAGCCACATCTACTTTTAATTGACATTTATTGATTTACAGTTGCTAGTAGGCTTTAAAGTGTTGTCCAAGGCATAATCAGACTGCAAAGAAAACTCTTATCTTTACATGTGTTACACAGCTCACTTTAAGGGAGTTTTTTATTATCCAAAAGCAAACAGAATCAAGTTTAAACAATTTATAGCTAGAAAATTAAAGAATGTGTTGTTTATTTAGCCTTAACAGCTTGAAGAAACAAAAAAAAGCTAAATTCACCCAGTACATTCAATCTGAGGTATCAGTGACTATAAGCCACCAAAACACTGAGCTGGAGGAGGATTCACAAGTGCTAACTGGTATAACTGACAGCACTGATGGGATACTCAGAGAGGGCACTGCAGAAGGATTCTCCATCTGTTAAAGTCACCCTAAACCCAGGCAGCAGAAATATTCTGCTTTTGCTTAGCCTGCACTTGTACAGGCAGACAGCAGAGTTAGTGAATGCAAAGGGGAGGGATTTTCATAAAAGATATAAACCTGTAGGCTCTTTATTATTAAAAGTTACAGAAGACAAAAAAAACCACAAAACACAAAAAAACCACCATGCAAGTAGACTTGGTCTTGCATCCTGTATTAATATCTCCAAGTTTAAAAAACAAATTTCAGATTGTGATTTCAATCTCCTTCTGCTTGCTTAGCTTCTCCTGAGATCTTAAAAGCAAAGTTAAACTATGAATTTAAAAAGTGCTTAGAATATAATCCATATTGAAAAGAAGACTTAGGCTTCATAATGCACTTTATGTCCAGAGCCAGGAAGGCCCCCCAAGCATCACCTGGTACAGCTCTGGGTGATGCCTGGTGCCCACCAAATATCAAGTGTTTGGAGCAAACTCCAAACTACTCTTCTTGGGAGCTCAGAATTTACCCTTATTTGTAATCCTTAGTAAGACCTAGAAATACAATAAAATAACTTAAACCTAAGAACAGGTGTGTGCTCAGCACAGCTGGCACTCAGCTGCAGTACTGAACCTTCCACAAAATACTTTAGTACGTGCTTTATTTTAAAAACATGATTGTAAATTAGTATTTTTCACTACTGGGTTGTAAACTTCATCAAGATTGATACCATCCCAATGGGATCATAAAACATCTCAGTTTCCTGACATGGACTCCAGTGAGCCAAACAATACAGCTGCACTTTAGCAGGTAAAAATGGAAAATAACTGTCCGACCTAATGGAAGCAAGCCTTTTCCCAACACTGTGGTTGGTTCTGATCCCTGTTTAAACATTCTTAAATGAGACAAAATATTCAGAGTATATTTATGTATCTTTCTACTGAAACCTGTTTATTGATCTGTTTTGGGAAGAAATTGCACATCTTCCCTCCAATCCCTGATGCATGAGGCAGCTAATTACCAGAAGTGAGGCTAGTGCCCAGACAGAGACTGGTGACAAGTGCTGTCCCTCAGTAGTCCCTACTGGGACCAGTGCTGTTTAATATCTTCAGCAGCAGCACAGACAGTGGCATTGAGACCACCCTCAGCAAGCTGGCAGACAGCACAGAGCAGAGTGGTGCCATCGACATGTCCAGGGATGGGATGGGATGGGATGGGATGGGATGGGATGGGATGGGATGGGATGGGATGGGATGGGATGCCCTCCAGAGGAACCTGAACAAGCTTGAGAAGTGGGTCCATGTGAATCGAATGAGTTCTGCACATGGGCCAGCACAGCCTCTGGTATCCATACTTGTTGCAGCCTGAATAGCTGCTAGTAAGGTCCAGAGTAAGGAAGCAAAAAGGGTCTTTGCACAGATGTTTAATTCAGCCATGCAGTAAGATGTTCAGGGTCCCAGGCACACTCATGGGGAGACTCCACATTTCTCTCTGCCAGGGGACCTGGGGGTGAACCTGGTCTCGGGGCAGTACAAAGATGAGGGCCAGTCAGGGAATAGGGAGGGAGTGGCACAGGGACATAGGAACAGGGGAAGGAGCTAATGGGGTCAAACATCTTTTTGAGGAAAGCTTCTTGTGTCTCCCTAACTTAGGGGATGCCCCCCAGGGTCTCCACAAATACTAGGGATGAAGAGACCGGGAGAAGCACTGCAGAGAAAGTCTTGGGGACACTGGTGGATGAGAAGTTGACATGACCCAGCAATGTGAACTTGCAACCTAGAAAGCCAAACATGTCCTGGTCTACACCAAGAGCAGCATGGGCAGCAGGGTCAGGGAGAGGATTCTGCCCCTCTGCTCTGCTGAGACCCCACCCACAGAGCTGCATCCAGCTCTGGGGTCCCAGCACAGAAAGGACAGGGACCTTGTTCAGAGGAGGGCCAACTATGTTGATCACAGGGATGCAGCACCTTTCCCATGAAGACAGGCTGAGGCAGTTGGAGTCATTCAGCCTGGAGAAGATAAGGCTCCTTTCAATATGTAAAGGGGCCTACAAGAAAGATGGGGACAAATTTTTAGTGGGGCCTGTTGCAATAGGACAGAGCATATTGATTTTAAATTAAGTAAGAGTAGATTTAGACTAGATTAAGGAAGAAATTTGTTATTATGAGGGTGGTGAGACTGACACAGGTTGCCTTGAGAGATGGTGGATGCCCCATCCCTGGAAATATTCAAAGTCAGGCTGAACTGGGCTCTGAGCAACTTGATGGAGTTGAAGGTGTCCCTGCTCACTGCTGGGGGTTGTACTACAGGACCTTTAAAGGTCCATTCCAATCTAAATTATTCTATGATTCTATGTTTAAAATTATGAGTCCACAATTCTATGAAATTTGGCTTCTTTGAAAGGCCTTCTGACTTTCTGACACAAAAAATCCTTTCAGAGTCTGGGAATTGCTTCATGCATTATTGAAAGTTTCCCAGTTCAAGGAGGTTGAAATAGCCTCTCCCATGCACTCAGTTTTCACTCTCCAAATTGTGACAGCAACTATTCTCAAAACATACTTAGCTGATCATATATTGAGACCTGAAATCACGCATTCGTCTTTTCTTCTAACCCTCTTACCCATCTCTACATTTTTAGTGGTACATTTTACCTACAAAATCTGTTCCATCATTTGTTTTCTTGGAGGAAGGCAGCCCATTCTCACTCAAATTCCAATCTGATCAATCATCTATATATGATCACACTTAGTAGTGGAATCAAACATTTCCAAACCTTCAAAGTCAGCTTCTTGATTTTTCGAGATACAAAACATTTTTCTTCCCATCAGGAAAAATACAGCTTTATGGCAAACTAATTTTAAACAGATATAAAAGTTTGATATGGTAACTGGGGTGTAGCACTTCAGTTTTCCTTTCCTGGTAAAAAAGTCTGATAAATTCTTCCTTCATTTCAACTATCCTTTTTCAGGCAAATACAGAAAGCAAATTCTGTCTTTGTAGTTAGTTGTCCCTTCTTCTAGTGCAGCACTGAAAAATCCAGAAACCTGTGGGTTTGACCCTTCCCTTCCCTTCCCTTCCCTTCCCTTCCCTCGCCTGATAAGGGGAAATGGATCCAGTTTGAGAGTAGGCTTAGATTAGATGTCAGGCAGAAATTCTGTACTGTGGGAGTGGTGACAAGGCATAAGTTGNCCTTCCCTTCCCTTCCCTTCCCTTCCCTTCCCTATCAACAGAGACATGTGAGTGGATTTGAAATACAGGAATAAAATTGTTATTACTATATCCTTGCAAAGAAAGAAAAGGGGATGCAAAATATATAGCAGGCAGTTTTAAAGTATAACATTTTCTAAGTCAAAACTCAAGTAATTTTCTACTTAATTTTAGTATTTTTTCTATATGACACTATTCACCAGCTGATGATTTTCACACTTGATGTCAGAGAGTATTGTATGTTTGAGAGATTATAGCTAGCTCATTCTGTCTGGCCCTGTGCTGCTTAACTCCTGAGCCATATATAAGCTTTGAGGTGTCAGCTGTCACAAATCAAGTGTCAAAAGTGTACATTTGGGAATAAAAATGAAGGCAGAAAAACAACTTTTCAGTCTGATCATATTGATGGCAAAAGCTATGTCATTCCCAGAGATCCACAAGGTGGACTTGAAATAAGACATTAAATCAATGTGCTACTGTAATATATGAATAGGGCTCCTATAAACACACTTACGTTTCAGACAGTCATTTCAGACTTCTCTGCTCTACTTGCACATTAACTTCAGTTATCTCCAGAAGGTTTCCAAATTTTGGGACATATATATGTTTATAAAATCATTATCACCACCACTGAGAATGAGCTAAAAAGCAAGGCCACAAATTACTGACATACCGACTTCTCCTCATAGCCAAGTGCATCTGCCAACCTGCAGCTCTTATGTTTGTGCACAGGCAAGACACAGAGTAGTTATATCCACAGATATAAGGACATGGAGCTGGCTGTTAGGGTAAGCTGAGTCTGGTGGGCTGTAAGACCCCAGGGCTTTTTCCTGCTCCTGAGTATGCTGCTGTGGCCTTTCCCAGGTCCAGAAGTTTGTCTAGGCAAGTATCCGAAATGTGCCCAGACTACATCTGGCAGCACAGAGCAACCCAAGGAGATGGCATGGCTTCACTGGCCCCTGCACACCCACAGGTTTACACCAACAGCACTAACATGAACATGAACAAAACTGGTGGCCTGATCATGCCTTACTTGCCAGCTAACCAGGCCCAATACTTGCTCGCAGGCTTGCTGCCAGCTGTTCCAGGTCTTTGGTCCCTTCAGTCACCAACTATCAGACCCCCAGCCCCTCCAGTGCCAAGCTCACAGCCTTCTTACTCAACTCACCAGCTACTCCAGCTGTGCTGTTCAGTCACACACACAAATGGGCCCCTCTGACAGCTGACCCATCTCTCCAGTCACTGTCCCTTGCAACTATGGGCCCCTTCCACCTGTGGCTTCAGTGTACATGTGTCAGCACCCTGCATGCTCATCCCAGCTAGCAGCTAGTCTGTTGTAAAGCTCACTATTGATCAGATACATCCACGTGGGAACAATAGTTTAACTGCATAAGCTACATGAGGTAATCAAGCCCAGAGTTTTAGCTAGGGAACTGTACTGGCCAGCAGCTTTTTTCACTCATGACCGATTCATTTTATTCTCCTTTCCTTTTTTCCACTCATTCCTCTCTGGTTCTTCACCATCTCATCCTTTCCCTGCATTTAGCTCTTTTTCTATATGTGATATGATAAATTCTGTTCATTCCCTCAATCTGCCTTAATAAGTTTTACAAAACTTCTGAAGTCCTTTCACATGTTCCATTAGAATTGCACCTCCCCATGAGCTCTATGATAATCTTGTTTCTTGCTTTCCTTGTTCTTTCAGCAACAAATTTCTGGTTGAGCCTCTTCAAGGCCATGCTTCAGTGGCCATCAGTCAGTGTCCAAAGGACCCCTGTACTTCTACTGTCTTGCTATCTCCTCTTCCTCGGTGTTGCTGTACCAGTGTTTAATGCTCCTCTTGCTTCTTGTCCTTGTTTTTTAAGGTGACTAGTTGTTAGCTAGATATCCTTGCCCATCAGAGTCCACCTATCCTCATAATGGCATGACCCCCCTGAAGAACATTATTCTTCTCACAGAGCATGAAATTACATGAAAGAAAATCAAATCAGCAGACTGGAAAAATGTAAGCCAACTTTTTCCATATGTTTAATTTAAACTGAGAGATAAAATCTTCTTGCTCTTCACGCTTGCTAACAGAAATGTCTAAACACACTACTTTGCACATAAACATTCTCAGAAACACAGATTTCAGTGACTGTTGCATCAGTGAAATCTTCACACTTTCAAAATAAACTGTGAACTCCTCAATTCATAAAATCTGTCGTAGTGGGGGATCATTTTCCCCCCATTTTCCAAACAACCTAATCAGTAATGATATATATTTTAAACATATCATCTCTTAAGTTTTATTTTCTCATGGTCTAATCTAGGCCAATTCATGTCATTCACTCTGCTGTTTGCCTTATGCACAAGCATAAATGTACATTTTCCTTTGAATGCTCAGGCTCCCTGTATTACAATTCTGGTTCTAATTTCAAACAAGTTAGCTATTAATTGAATTACTCGTAATTAGTCAAAGGGGTATTTTTACCATGGCTAAAACCTTCCTCAGACTTCATACAAATGTTATACAGCTGTTTTTCCTTTCACAACTGGCATAAAATTATTTCTGATTATTTTAGATTATTTCCCAGTTATGATGGCACTATTTAGTATATGTATACACATGGGAAACTGGTTGTTAAAAGATTATAGGACACACAACATACTAAACATCTAGAAATGAAGTGCACAGTTAGATCTACTTATTCTTAATGATTGTTGCTTTATCTGAGACACCAAACCTTTAGCTGCAGGTTTATAATCCTGTTACTGGATCCTTTGCTAAGACAACACTTAAGGTCAACCAAAGCTCTGTGAAGCTCATAGCTGCAAGATAAAATGGAAATTTGCTAATCTATTTATCAACAAATTCATATTATTTGTGGTATCTACCACTCAAAAAAGGAAGGAAAATATAGAGGTTAATTTTTGAAATCTAAAGTCATTGCAACAGAGAAGCAATCAATTATGATTGAATAACATTCTATCTATAATCAGAGATTTGTGAGCACTATGTACATATTGAAATAAACATGATTCACTGGGAAAAAAAAAAAGAGAAAAGTTTAATCTTTGAGAAACTAAAGTCTGTATTCTTCAAATATCAACTGTGCCATACAACAACTAAAGCTCTCTCTTGTATCACCTAATTAAAAAATACATGGATAGTTTTATATGGTATTATCATGTTTAGAAATGGCATTGTTCTTTGTTGGAATGGAATTCTCTGCTTCCTTTAAAAATAATTAAACTACGTTGGGTATTACAGGAATGAATACATTGTCATCATATACTGACTAAAGGCACTATTCTGTAGCAACACATGCTTTGTAAGAAGTCCATCTAGGCTGTATTGGGTTAGTGTGGCAAGGTTTTGGTAGTGGGGGAGGCTACAGGGGTGGCTTCTGTGAGAAGATGACAAAGTTTTCCCCAGGTTTGCCAGACCCAGTGCCAGGCAACTCCAGTACAACCTGCTGTTGGACAATCAGTAATGATAGTATTGCTTCTGTGATAAGAAAAAAAAAAAAAGTTATAGTGCAGATGTAATTACCCCCAGAGAAGAGAGGAGTGAGAATATGTGAGAAGAACAGCTCTGCAGACACCAAGACCAGTGGAGAAGGAGGGGCAGGAGGTGCTCTAGGTGCCAGAGCTGGATTCCCCTGCAACCTGTGGTGTAGCCCATGGTGAGGCAGCTGTGCCCCACAGCCCACAGAGGATCACAGGGATGCAGAGATCCACCTGCAGACTGTGGAGGAGCTCCACGGTGGAGCAGGGATGCCTGAGAGGCAAACCCATGGGAGACCCATGCTGGAGCAGGCTCCTGGCAGGGACCTGCAGACCTGTGCAGAGAGGAGCCCATGCTGGAGCAGGTCTCCTGGTAGGACTTGTGACCCCATGGGGACCCATCCTGGAGCAGCCTGTGCCTGAAGGAAAGCACCCTGTGGCAGAGGGACCCACATGGGATGGACTCACACTGGAGAAGTTCATGGAGGACTGTCTCCTGTGGGAAGGACCCCATGGTAGAGCAGAGGAAGGACCCATCTCTCTGAGCAGTGGCAGGAACAACATGTGATACACTGACTATAGCCCTCATTCCCTGTCTTCTTTCGCTGCTGGGGAGTAGGAGGTGATGCTTCAGAGGAGGTAGAGCTGGGAAGGAGGGAGGGGTGGAGGGAGGGTGTTTTTAAAATTTATTTTATTTATCATTATCCTGCTCTCATTTTGTTAGCAATAAATTCCATTAACATCCCCAAGTTCAGTTGGTTTCACCTGTGACTGTGATTGGTGAGGGAACTCTCCCTCTCCTTATCTCAACCCACTAACCTTTTGCTGTATTTTCAATCCCCTGTACAGTTGTGGAGGGGACTGATAGAATAGCTTTGGTGACCTGGCATCCAGCCAGAGTCAACCCACCACACTGGCTGAACCACTTTTGCAGTAAGATATCATGCAATAACTGCTTGATTAAATTACAATATAATATTTCAATGCACTTCTCATGACAGTAATGAAAAACATTTTAATAGGATCCTATTTTGAAGAAGTGAAAAAGTGGACAAAAAGTCAGACATAACAAATTATACTTATTAAGATAATCACAATGCAATTATATGATCATCTTTTCTGTGACAAATTACTTTGATGGTCATGATATGTTAAAATATTAATTTCTAGTTCCATCTCTTCTATATGTATTCCACTAAAATACTGCAGAGCACATTACAACAGAAACATGAACACGGTCTGTGATAGTACTGTGGCACAGTAAATATCCCAACTAAAAATTATTATCAAAGTATTTTTCTAAAGAAATAAAATGAACTTNTGTGCCTGAAGGAAAGCACCCTGTGGCAGAGGGACCCACATGGGATGGACTCACACTGGAGAAGTTCATGGAGGACTGTCTCCTGTGGGAAGGACCCCATGGTAGAGCAGAGGAAGGACCCATCTCTCTGAGCAGTGGCAGGAACAACATGTGATACACTGACTATAGCCCTCATTCCCTGTCTTCTTTCGCTGCTGGGGAGTAGGAGGTGATGCTTCAGAGGAGGTAGAGCTGGGAAGGAGGGAGGGGTGGAGGGAGGGTGTTTTTAAAATTTATTTTATTTATCATTATCCCGCTCTCATTTTGTTAGCAATAAATTCCATTAACATCCCCAAGTTCAGTTGGTTTCACCTGTGACTGTGATTGGTGAGGGAACTCTCCCTCTCCTTATCTCAACCCACTAACCTTTTGCTGTATTTTCAATCCCCTGTACAGTTGTGGAGGGGACTGATAGAATAGCTTTGGTGACCTGGCATCCAGCCAGAGTCAACCCACCACACTGGCTGAACCACTTTTGCAGTAAGATATCATGCAATAACTGCTTGATTAAATTACAATATAATATTTCAATGCACTTCTCATGACAGTAATGAAAAACATTTTAATAGGATCCTATTTTGAAGAAGTGAAAAAGTGGACAAAAAGTCAGACATAACAAATTATACTTATTAAGATAATCACAATGCAATTGCAATTATATGATCATCTTTTCTGTGACAAATTACTTTGATGGTCATGATATGTTAAAATATTAATTTCTAGTTCCATCTCTTCTGTATGTATTCCACTAAAATACTGCAGAGCACATTACAACAGAAACATGAACACGGTCTGTGATAGTACTGTGGCACAGTAAATATCCCAACTAAAAATTATTATCAAAGTATTTTTCTAAAGAAATAAAATTAACTTTAGAGTGTAAACTTCAGCTGAACAGTTGCTTAAAACAGATTCATTTTCATTTGCCTTCACAAACTGTATGCAAATTTTTAAAAAAAAAAAATGTTTTCTAATATAAACCTTTAAGAAATGGACATAGGAAATAAAAAGCTTTTGTTTATTAAATGAAGTATTAAAGCTAAAGACCACCTGAGTGGGCAAGAATGAAAAACTACCATTGCCATTATGTGGAAGACCCTGTTAAGAAGCAAGGGAATTTAGGGTGTTCCGTTTCTAAGACACAAATTTCTAAACCCCTTACAAAGCTTCTGATTCTGGTCCAGTCAGTAGTAAGTAAAAATTGTAATTGCTGGAAAGCTAAACCTCTAGAAATGTAAACCTCAAGTAACCTCTGTGAACTGGTTGCCTCTATGTATTTTCCAAGAAATAAAAACTCACATCTTCTGGCACCGTCACTTGGCAAACTTGCAGAAGAGGCTGCATGGGGCCAGACATGACCACAATGAACAGCACTCCCAAAATACCATAGCTGGCAGGCTAACAAAACGTGATTTTAACAGTTGACCAAACAGTTTATCATTTTGCTACAATAGGCAGGCTATCAAAGATGTCTTGACATATGCAACTGATAAACATGATATTTACTGCTGCAATGCATACAATAAAGAACACTTAAGCTAAAATGCCAGGAACAGGCTTTAGGCTGTATGTGAAATATTTTCCTCAATGTTATCTGTTCACATTTTTGCTCCTGATGGTGCACCTTCTGTTATCTCTTACTTAACTGTTACAGGTACCATTTCTCATATTTTGTGGCTCAGAAAAGTACTTCGTGTATCTGTAAGACTGATGCCATAATCAATATCTTTATATAAACAATGGAATAAACTGGGCAGAGGTTGCACACATTGACTCTTGAGTCTTACAGCAGGTGGGAGAGTCCTAAATGGAAGATAGAGAACTCAGTACCAGATTTCTCCCAAGGTGTTTAGAAGAACAATATGGGAACTTTTTAAGTAAAATTGGATTTTCTTGATGCTGATAAACTTAAATAAAAATTTTTAAAAACAGCAAACTCGTTTCTTTATTGCATTGTGACATACTGATTTTGTTGTTAGTGAAGTGAGAGTCAGTCATCATCACTCACACAACTTTCCAACCACATGAAACTAGATCTTCTCAGAGGTTTGTGTAACTCATACATATGTCATTACTTTTTGCAAATATGTGTTGAAAACATATTCTTTTTAAAATTTAAATAACTTTGAATGCTTAAAGGCCAAACATTCCATTGGTAGTTGAAGTCTTCCCCTGAGGAGCTACACAATTTAAAAAGCTTCTCAGTAATAGGTTTAGCTCTGCAGAAAGCCAGTTTGAATAAAGCTAGACAAGTCATGCATTAGAAATAATAAAGATAGAATATCCTTGTTTGTACTGTCCTCCATCAGAAACTGCAGCACAGATCCCATGTAAATTAGATGAGCCTCAAATCAATGGGACTGCTCACAATAGTATTTTTCTATGCCCACATGCATGGCTGAAGGTGGCCACATCTGCCACCCAATGACACACCTCTAAGGTAAAGACAAATGGTTCTGCATGTAATTTATAAAAACCTTGTTCTGAAAGAAGATATTCAAAAGCATTAAAAGTATAATAACAAGGACATTCACTCAGTCAATCCAAAGATTTATTCTTCATCTACACCTGTGGATTGTTGTCAGTTTTAGTTTTTCCTCATCAATATTCAGCTAATGTTTTTTTCAAAAAAAGAAAGGTGAGAATATGTAAACAGGAGAAATAGGGGCCATTTTCCTGAGAAGGTATAGGAAGCATGTATTGCAGCTGTGTGACACAGTTCTTATACAGCATCAGAGTTGTGGAGGAATGGGCAAAACCCATGTTCTTACCGAATACAATCATCTCATTCATTTGTCAACTAATGCAGAATTTAAGGTTTGTGCACACAAACCGTGATGAACAAAGAGCAACTATAAAGTATACACAGCAGAAGACTGTGGAGTGTTGCAACAATGACAGGTACTTGTGGCTTTGTAATATATCAGAAACACATCAGTTCTAAAATACAGCTTATGTTTTATTCATGAAAAATAACTCGGTGCTCAGGCCCCACCATCAGAAATTACAGAGCATTGAAAGTATCTGTGACAAATTACATCCAAGTATTGTGTCTAAAATATTTACCACAGAATACCATTAAAAACAGAAATTCACAAGTACAGCTTATACTTTAGGAGAGGAAAAGAGGATGTTTCAAAACTGAACTTTTAAAAGTTCAGAATAAGACAGTGGAATATGTTTTTAATATACGTTAGTATATTAAAAGATAAGATTTAAGTATAAGTATAAGATTTAAGATTTAATATACATTAATATTAGGGTTGTGTTTTTTTTTTTTTTTTTGTTTTGGCCTGCCTGTGA
>VZRH01006098.1:552030-600159 GCA_013397555.1 Urocynchramus pylzowi
CTTGCCTTGTCCCTGCCCCGGGATGGCTCCTGCGCCGAGACCGCCCCGGGCCGAGCGGGCACCGGGGGCCGGCCGGGCAGCCCAGCCCAGCAGCCGCCGAGCTCGCCGGGCCTCGGTCCAAGCCTGCCGGCTGTAAACTTCGCCATGTTTGTGAGAGCAGCTGGCGCTGATGGACGAGAAAATCCCTAAACCCCAGGATTTTTGAGTCCTTTATGTTGGCAGCGCCCGCCTTACCGCTCAGGCAGTTCCGAGACGTGGGTGTGTGGAGGGGTGGGGAAAGGCAGCGCTGGCCGTGCCCAGCCGGGCTGGACCAGCCTGTGGCTGCTAAGTCACTGCCTTACCTCTGCCTCGGAGCAGCTTGCGATGCTCGGGTTGAGGCACAGCTGATGAGGCAGACGGTGCTTGCGATTCGAAATCTTGCTGTGTTGAAAAACAAGTTGGTTTGTAATCTGAAGTTCATACGTTTGCATATAAAGGGTAAGAACATCAGCCTAACTTGCTGGAGAAGTATAATAATTTAATTTGGCTCTATGAAGTTACACTGAGTTCATAAACAAAGTTGTTTCCTCTAGTCTTGCATGTAGCTCAGGATGTGGTGGTTCAGTCTGTCTTGTGACACTGTTTGGGTTTTGTCCATGTACCATTGTGCTGCAGTGCACGTGCACGGCAAGTTAAAGGGTGTGGTCATAAACAAAAGCCACTTGTCACATTTTTAGTTTACCAAACCCATTTTAACGAACTGTGAATTCACGGAAACCCCAGCTAAGTCCAAGGGGGATGTAACAGCAGTTGCAAGGGAGACTGCTCCAAAGCAGAGCTGTTCATAAAGTAGGATTTGTGACTTTGGTGACAGTATGGAAGCTGTGACATACGGAGATGTTGTATTGTCAGAGTTACTACTGTTTAGCCTCTAAGTGCTGGATTGAAGATCAGCATGTTTTTGATTTGTGGTCAACTGAAATAAGGTTCAGGCATGGCTAGGGGAAAAAGCGTGGTAGTGAATCCAGTTTTGCTTGAAGATGGTTCTGTGTTTTCCTGCTTGTGAACTGAGATGTTTTTCCCTGGTCTCTGGCACCATTAAATTCAATTACTGAAGCTCAGGTACAGTTGGCATTGAAGAATGCACCTGTATTAGTTTTTTAATTCAAATAAAGGATGTGCTCTTGAAAGGAGTTCCCGGTCATCCTTGCCTGCTGCACTTTGGTTCATGTCACAGTGTGATCAGGGAGTGTGTGAACTTTTTCTTCTGGAAAAAGCTAAAACTAGAAGATGCACTTCAGTTGTCAGTGGGTGGTGGATAAAGTGGTGGCAGAACAACACTGTCCCTAAGCTCAGATCTGTAATTGTGACAACTGTTGCCTAAGCTGCAAGACTCAAGTTCCATAGCTTGAAGGCTGTAGGTCAGCTGCAAGGAGAAAAGTAAACAAAAACCCCATGTGAAATAATTGTCAGCAGTGTCAGCAGCTTTTTCAGGATTTTGTTTTTCAATAGCTCAGTAGTTTTAATTTTCAATTCAACAATTTCCATTATTGAATGGCTCACAAACTTAGAATGTTTAAAAAGTGCTGTAGCAGCAGAAGGGTAAATAGCTTTCCTGCTTGTAAGAGTTTAATGACATAAATGGAAAAAACAATCCTGCCTGTTTGCTTGGACATTTGTTGATTTACTTTCCTTCTCCCACATTCACGTAGCCTTTGTGGCAATGTAATGAATTAATGTTGTATTTGCATTGCCATCAGTATTGAGATATTTCTGTTCTGTCTTGAGTAGTTGGTTTAAAATATTCTGACTTATTTTCCTCTTTTAGTCTTCCTCTTAGGGCTTCATTTTAGTAAACCAGCATGATAATTCCTAGCTGCCACTCTAAAAATACCTCCTAATGGACAAAAAAAAAAACCCAGTGGAGTTTTGCATATTCTTTTTTAATCAATTAATCAATTGATTGATCAATTGATTAATCAGTCAATTTTAATCAATTTTATTCCTCAAAACATTGATTGAGTGACTGCTGTCTCTGTGTGTTAAGTTACTAAAATGGGTTATGTGGATAAGCTGAACAACCAGGTGCCATTGCTGTAGAGGTTTATTTTCTTCCTCTTGGAGGTTTTTTCCCACATGTTGCAAACTGGGGAGGTTTCTGCTTACTGCACTTTTTTACAGACTTTAGTTTCAAATGTTCTGTGTTTCAAGGTATTTTCAGTGTCATGGCTGAAAAGCTACAGTAATGAGAAAAAATTAAAAAACACACAGGTAACAAAAATGTTTTTGTTAGTGATACTCTTTTTTAAACAATTCTTTATAAAGGCTATATATTGGTAGCTGCTATGTTTAAGTAACTCCTGTTTTTCACATTTTTTACTTGACTTCCCTGTGAACTAGTCCTCTTTTGAATTAAAGGGAGTCATCAGTTTAAATACCAGGTGATCTATATTTCTAGCTTGGAAACTAACAGCCAATCCTATGTTCTCAAAACAAGTCCAGGCTAAAAAATTTACTAAAATTGGGTCCGTCATGTGTGTAGAATTTACTCAAAATTGCTTTCTGTGGCCCAGTGTTGATTTTTTTTTTTATATATAATACAAAGATTAGTGTGTTGTGTTAAAGCCTGTACAGTAACAATCCTTTGAAAAGCTGTTGCTGCTTTTACCAGCAGTTGTAGTGTTCTGATTTCCACAGTGCCTCTCATTGATCCCTTTTCAACCTGTGCATATTGGAGAATCTGAACAAAGCTCTCAGTTAATTCAGGTTCTTTACAGTTTGGGATTGACTCCAGCTTGACCAGGTCTTAAGGGATCTCAGCAAAGGAGAACTGAGTCTTGTCAGACTATGGCCACGCACTAACAGTTACCTGGTGCAGAGGAATAAATGCAAGCCATGTTTGAATCATTCTCCCTGAAAACATCCTTCTGACTTTTTTTTAGACATGGGAAAGTCACTTTCTCACCTGCCTATGCATACGTGCAAGGAAGATGGCTATGATGGAAGCTCAGTGTCTGATAACGTGAGGAATGGTTTAGTTCACTCAGAAGTGCACAATGAGGACAGCAGATGTGGAGATGTGTCGCAGTTTCCCTATGTGGAATTTACAGGAAGAGACAGTGTCACCTGCCCAACCTGCCAGGGAACAGGAAGAATTCCACGAGGTAAGTTTCCTTGTTTATTTTTTTATTTTCGTAACCTATAAATTTATATCATAACCATGTGCAGTTGTAATAACTTATAACAAATAGTTTTTCAAGTCATCATGAAGTTTTCTCTTTTTTTTGACTTTTTTTTTTAGCACTAAGCATTTTGTTACACTAGATGAGTGTAACAAATTGGGACAGCTGTTACACCTGGCCTGTTACAACTTGGATCTCCTCTTGTCTGTACAATGCAACTGTTTCTTCCTCCTCAGCTTTGAATCCACACATAAAAATAGCTCTTGCAAGTTTAATTAGCAAACCTTTAGTTTCATGGTATTTTATTGTATCTCTTTTAACCACCTATTTTAAACTATTTGAATCAATACATAACTTCAAAAATGGCTGCAATTACAGAGATGGAAAAGTAGACCTGGGCTGCAACACTTCTTCCCTGATTTGTAGTGAATTTTTTTTGCCCTTACTACTGCCAGTGTCCCTTGTTTTCCTTTACCCCGCTTTTGTCCCACTGGTGCTTGCTAGGTGGATAACTCCAGCTTGGAGTTGAAAATATATAGGTTCTTTGTCTGCCTCGGGAAGGAGTAGGCTACACAGCATTAGTCTCATACCTAACTGTTTTGTTTGCTTTGCCCTCATCCTTTGCTTTTCTTCTTGGCAAAACATGCTCCTTTGTTGTGCTTCTGTCCTAAATGATAAGCTACCTAAATATTTATGAAGAGACCTGTGAAAGGAGAACATGGGATATCTGAAACTGGGCAGAAGGAGAGCCAAGTGGGCCAAGGCTCAGCCTTTTGCTTCAGCTGTGAGATCTTCCCTTTGACTGGGGAAGAGCTGATGACATGATTTCATGTTTGAGTTTGTCTTTGCCAGACCTCTTATCCAAAACAGATAATTGGGTGTAAAACCTCTTGGAACTGATTTTGACCAGCAGCTCAGGAAACTTGAGTGATGTCTGTGCCATGTTGTGCTTTGGTGAGATTAGGTTATGACACAGTTGACAAACACTTGCATCTCACCTTTGTAGAAGGACCAGGGAGCATAGAATATTGCAGTGGTAGCAAATACCATAGGAGATTTGTGTTTTAGCTGTTAAACTTTCTACTACAATGTATTCTTGGAACACGTCTGAATTCAGCAAATTTCACACCTGGAAAAGCCATGAAACTAAAAATTACCTTAGCCAGAAAGGGTAAAAAAGTTTGTTCTGTTAACTTGTTAACTCAAAATACTTGTTAATATCAATAGCACGTTTTACTCAAAGTGCAGAAATAGCAGGACTTCTATGTTCAAAAGCTTCTTATTTTCACTGTAGAATCCTTGGATGTAATACTTAAATAAATGTTAGTTAATTATTTTATTAAAGATTTTGCAGTAACTATAAAAACAGGCACATTGTCTGTACATTCTAATGAAACAATGTGGTTAAACTTAGAACTTAAAATGAGTTATTAGACCTAAGAGGATTGTGGTTGTAATCATTCCTTAGTATTTTAGAGAAGAAAAAAATGTCATGTTTGGAGGTCATTTGAGGGGAGAGGGGAAAAATTAAGAATGACAGCATGACTGGTAAGACTATAATTAATACGTGATATGATGGCTAAACTATAATAAATTCATGAAATTATGTTTTGTTACTTGGACAGCTTTAGTTTTTAGTGTGATGTATGAAAGGAGAACTGTGATAGTTTTTTAAAGTCTGAAGATGCTTTATTGAAATAGAGATGAAAATGTGTTTCAAATTGGTAGAGGCTTTTTAGAAGGTTGATGTTTTACATGCTACTGTATGCTTGGTTAGCATGTTTTGCTTAGCTTAGTGATTCAGCATGGAATCATTGCCAAGTGCTTGATTAGCTAAATGATGATTTGATCAAATTCTGCATTTGGCTTAAAAATTGCAGATTTGACTTGGCCTTGAGGCCTCTGTTCTTATATAGTTCCACAACAAATAGCTAAAGCACTACTAGCAGATGTAATACACGTATTTGCAACTACTCCTCTGTGCATGTGCTCTTTACTTCTGCTGTTAAGAAACCCCCTATAAAAATGCTGTCCAGTGACATAACTTTCATGGAGAAATTCCAGTAGATACTTATTTAGACTTCCAGGATGCTGCAGCTCAGCAGCACTATGATAAATATGGTTTTATAGACTCCTGATTTCCAGAATGCAGTGTATGCATAGCTTGTGTTGCCCAGATCACCTGTATTGTTAGCTTTGGTTGTTTCAGTTTGGGCTTGTTGTTGGGGTTTTTTAACCAAACCTGATCTCTGCTTTTTCAGAAGAGTACATGCAGAATGCCTTCTGGATCAGTTCTTACTGCCTAAGCTTCTGAATGTTTTGTCCCATAAGTTCATATGGTCTGGTATAAATAGCTCAGAGCTGTTCTGCATCTCTTTTTCTCCAGGAAGTTGTGCCAGAGGCAATACTGCCTCTGGTCATGTGTGCAGTACAGGCAGAATTTATTGCTGTTTTGGTTCTTGTGGACTTGGTGTTTTTTCATCTTGTTGTTGCATAAGCCATGTTCTATTTCAGAAAGTGACATCAGCTACAGTAGCATTCGACCTGGGTCCTTATCTGGAATTTAAATGTTTATCTTTAGTGTTTATTCTTTGGTGCCACTAAATTGTAACGGTTACTCTTTGTTTAAAAAAGCTGCAACAACACTTATTCTTTGTTTAAATTCTGAAAGGGTGTTTTTGATTCCAGGGCAGGAAAATCAGCTGGTAGCCTTAATTCCATACAGTGATCAGAGACTGAGGCCAAGAAGAACGTAAGTCAATAGCTGTTTGTGATACCTGAATCTACAGTTAATAATTCTCTTCTAGTTAAAATTCAACAATTCAAAGGAGATAGCAATAAGAAGAATCAAGCAAAAATCAGTAGAATGCTTTCTTGCATTCATTATTGGAAGAACAGGGCTTCTGGGTAATATCAGCCTTAACCTCTAACTCTTGGTGAGTTATTTATTAACAGGTGTGCATACTTCCATCACAATACATCTTAGCTAAGTACAAAGCTAAGGATGACCTATTCATGTTTACAGTAATGATGTGAGTGTGTCTCAATCTCTGTAACATCCTAATTGATCTAAGCAGACACGTCTTCACTGTTAGAGTTTGAGTTAATCAGTAGCATCTTTGAACCACCACCACAAAATAGGTCACCTTAAATTAATTTGTAACTTTCTGATCTTTGCAGCTAGAAAAATCAACAATTTATAATACAGCATATTTAATTTTTTTTTTTTCTAGGGTCTACTTAGGGGGTTCACTACAATCCTCAGGACTTCTTGTTCTGAAATGTTTTGGTTTTTACTTCTTTTTTTTAATGTTTTGATATTTTTGTAGTAAACAGAAATGAGTGTCAGGTAAAAGAAGTAAATTAGCTTCACATAATACTATTCTGGATAATATATCTGATGTAATGATAGTACAGATATGAAACATATTACTGTAGTGTTCAAATCTTGACGAAATTGGAGCTGAAATTGGAGCTGAATTTTTTTTATTTGTGGAGGGTTTTTTTATTATCTCTCACACTACTACCACCACCCCACCCTCCTATGCACGCACACACACAGAGCCACACCCACACAAACACACCCTTTTGTATTAGTTTGATTGTGAATTTCATGTTCCTTAGCTGAAGTCCTAACACTTTCCCTGGAAGTCGGGATTCTCTGTCATAAGAGCTTTATTTTGTGTTCTGGGTTTTTTTTGTGAGACTTTCACAAAATGATGGAAGTTGTGCTATAAATAAATGTTAAGAGGAAGTGAATTTGTTTCAAAGCACATAAATATTTACCTCTTCCATTTTCCTTTGCAAGTTACAAATGTNTGGAGCTGAATTTTTTTATTTGTGGAGGGTTTTTTTATTATCTTTCACACTACTACCACCACCCCACCCTCCTATGCACACACACACACACAGAGCCATACCCACACAAACACACCCTTTTGTATTAGTTTGATTGTGAATTTCATGTTCCTTAGCTGAAGTCCTAACACTTTCCCTGGAAGTCGGGATTCTCTGTCATAAGAGCTTTATTTTGTGTTCTGGGTTTTTTTTTGTGAGACTTTCACAAAATGATGGAAGTTGTGCTATAAATAAATGTTAAGAGGAAGTGAATTTGTTTCAAAGCACATAAATATTTACCTCTTCCATTTTCCTTTGCAAGTTACAAATGTGGGGATAACCACATGATTTGAAATGTGATTTCTGATATTTATGCAAGAGTAACAGCTGTTTAAGACATAGCTGTGAAGTGCAGCATAGATTTTTTTCCCATTTTTAGAAGCTAATGGAAGCTAGAAATAGACTGAATTAATTGTATTGACTAGTCCTGCTCCTTGTCACTTAAAACAGCATGTTTTTTACTGTTTTTTAATGTGCTTTTGACTCTGAATTGTGCCCTTTTCTTTCCTCCAGAAAGCTCTATGTGACTGCTTCTGTAACTGTGTGTTTGCTGCTCTCTGGGCTGGCGGTATTTTTCTTGTTTCCTCGCTCGATTGATGTTCAGTACATCGGTGTGAAGTCAGTATATGTCACTTACGAACAGGAAAGGCGGATAATCTATCTAAATATTACGGTAAGTCTGACTTTCTGGGTGTTTGGAATGCATGAATGCAACAGAGGATACTGCTTTGAGAGTTTAATGTATGCAGAAACTGGGGTCTGACTGAAGAGCTTAGTTGGTGCCTTAAGAACTAGAGTCGGTGACCAGTTTGAAAAATGTAACTGAGCCTGCTGGGGCTGGTTCCTGTAGCTATAGCTAATAGAGATGTAGTTGCAAGCTGACACTGGGTATTATGTTTTCAAGGGAACAGTAACTTTGGAGTCCTCAGTGTTACTTTTGGAATATGTCTGAAATGTAGTGTGTGTATGTAGGAATGCTATTTGCTACTGCCCTGGTTTTATGCCTCTGTCAAAATTGGTGTTGAGGGAAAATACTTTCTTATCCACCTTAAAGAAGCTCTTCCCAGATAGTTCTTGATTTCTTTGAAATAACCTTCATGCATGTTTGCCTAAAGACTCTTGGTAGAGTTCTTCATTTTAAATAAAGCGAAGCTGCCATGGGAGAAAGGTCCTTTGATAGCTGAATTTCCTGGAAGGAATAATCGAGGATAGGAAGAAATGCAGTATTTGAAGCTGAAGGTTGTTACCAGGAAAGTTGTGCAAAAGTTTGTGTTACTCATTATATTCACTAAACAAACTCAGAAGTGATGGTGACCCTACTCCTGTCTGCAGTCCTCACAGGCAGGAAAATCTGCTTGCAGAATTTCTGATATTACTGTTTCATGCACAAGATTCAAAATGCTTGCTCATCAAGATACACAGAATGGATAGGTATTACTGTTTTGTGGGTTTTTCTTTTTCAGAACACACTTAATATAACAAATAACAACTACTACTCTGTTGAAGTGGCAAATATCACAGCCCAAGTTCAGTTTTCAAAAACAGTTATTGGCAAAGCACGGTTAAACAACATCACCAACATTGGTCCGCTGGATATGAAACAGGTAAGCAGCTTAGGCTTTCAAAGTTAAACATGTGTTAATCTACATATATAAATCTACTTACTGGTGTTTTCATTGCTTTTTTATTGTGGTTTTTTTTTTTTTTAGATTGATTATATGGTGCCCACAGTCATACAAGATGAAATGAGCTACATGTAGTAAGTGTACTCAGTTGTAAATATCACATGGATCTTATTAAAAGTTGCAGTGCTGTTAAAAACAACTTTTTCCAAAGTTAGCAGAAATCTGTTTGAAAAGATGCTGGGGCATTTTCTTTAAGTTTAGTAGTGCTGAAAGATAGGTAAACCACAATTGCTTGATTAGTTTCATATAGTGGCTTGCTGTACCTGGCTATATACCCTTTAAATGGTATCTCTGTTACAGTATTTTAGGCCTTGGCATTAGTTAGGACTGCTGCTTTAGGGGTGGAAGTGCAGGTGTGTTCCCTTAAAAAGTTCTCTAATAACTTTCCCACAACTTTCTCTGCAGTAGAAGGAAATTTGTATTTAGTGGTATGCAAATTAGAGGCTTGTCTTTACATGTTGTGTTTACAGTGGTAAGCAATGTTTACAGCCTGCCCTTTGAGTGGTTTTATTAATAGCTTCTGAAAGTTCATTTGTCCACCAGACTGTTACCTCATTATATCTTGATCACAAACCCCAGTTTTAGTTCTCTTACACTGAAATCCAGGCTGAATAGAAAGAGTTAACTATTGAGACTTGAGGTCTGTGTGCTGTTCTACTGGATGCCAGCCTCTTTGGGGTGGGAGAAAACCTTGTTGCTTTGAATTGCTGAAATGAAATGAAATAGGTGTGAAATGCTAAGAGAGGCACAAACTAGGTGTGAAATGCTAAGAGGGGCACAAACTTCAATCAACAGAAAATGTTGAATCTCTGTCACCTTTTAAAAGTATGTAAGTTAGCTTTTTGTAAACACTGAATCTTGTGAATCTGCTCATGCTTTAGATGCATGAGGAATAAATAAACTTCATAAATAGCCTTCCTAGTACTCATGATAATGCTGTATTTTCTTACAATTTGGATGAGCTAATTTCACTGACTTTTATATTTTATTTTTGTTGGTTCAAGGGAAAAGAATAGCAAAGGCATGCAGATATTGTAAGTGGCTGCCAAGCAGTCTTACTGCACTGATCACATGCTTTTCATTCTAGAGCTGATAAATTTGTGACCAAGAGCAATGATTTAAGAATTAGGGGTTAAAAGCATGCACTTACATGGTACTCTTTATGACTGGTATGTAGGCATATGTCAGAAAGTGTAAGTCTGAAAAGGTTATCTTGCAAGAGAGCAATAACCTTGGCTTTGGAATCTCTGTATGTTGGTTGAAGGTTACTTTGCATAATATAGAAGTGGATGAGTGCAAAAAAAAAGGTGACAAAGTGAGACTAATGGGCTTTAAATGTAGTGGCTCAGGTTTACCTTGGTTAGCTTCTGGATGATGGAATGAACACTTTCTGGAGACACTTCTGTTGGCAAGCATTACATGAGAGCAAACACATGTGAAGATAGTACTTGTGAAAGTAAGACTATGTATGTAGAAGTGGCTCCAGGTGAGCATGCAGTCACTGGCAAATGATCCTGTTGCCTTTGCCAGCAACTCTGTATTCTCTATATACAGACAGCAGAATTTCCAGTTGAAACCAGAAGTCTTGCTTTTCAGATAATTACCCTGGAAAAGTTTTACATAAATCTAACAACTGTTCTTCTTTTTTGCAGTGACTTCTGTACTTTACCATCTATCAAAGTACATAACATAGTAGTGATGATGCAGTAAGTATGGTCATCTTCCTATGTGTGAGAAACAACTTCAGACGCCATGTAATTCTCATTACAATAATACTCAAATACTTAATCCTGGAGTCTTTGCATCATAGATAAATGAAGTCAACTTGCTTTTTAGTGTAGTAGCTTTATAGCTACAGAAAGTGAACTGTGTCTTTTGACAGGTTCTGGTGGTGTAAAGATTGGATTGAGAATCATTGTATCTGCTGTGTAGCTGGGCTGTAGCCATGGAGCTACTGATGTCTCAAAAACTTTAAAATTACTTTGTGTATCAGCCACTGTTCAAAACTTGCTGTGAACTTTGATCTTGAAGGAGTTCCTGGTTTTAGTATTCTGTCAGAGACTGCTCTGTGACAGTGCTTTTTTGTGACTTCGCATAAATTCCAGAATGGTGGGGTCTTTTGTTGATGGGGGACTGGGGTGTATCTTTAGAGTAGACATAGCATGGCTTGTAGTTTGTTTAATCATTTGCTTTCTTATCACAAACAAGAAATATTATTTGTAGTGGTAGACATTACAAGTAAACCTCAGCTTTAGCGTCTTTAGGAAAAGGAACCGGATGTCTCTCATGGAGAAAATCTATAGTGGTAAATCAGTAATATTCTTAAATTTATTTAAAACATATTTTGTTCCAAAACCTTCTCCTTAATAACCCTAGTAATATAAAACCAGTGATTTTTAGAATAGGAAACTCAAAATCTCTTCTCTTTTGTCTTTTTAAGAGTGACAGTGACAACCTCATACTTAGGCCACCCTGAGCAAATATCCCAGGAGAGATACCAGTATGTGGACTGTGGAGGAAACACGACCTACCAGCTGGGCCAGTCAGAATATTTAAATGTCCTTCAGCCTCCACAGTAAAGCACCTGTTGGTTGGTGTGGAATGACTGCAGTTGGTGCTTGCAGAGATCCTTTGGATAGAACTGGTGTTCCATGGAGTGGAGAGTACATGCGATGTACAGCATAGCAAACATGGAGATCTGTACACTTTAGATGCAAGGAGGGAAAGGTGCAAATTGTAAATAGGTGCACTTGTTAAATGTTGTGTTTTCTCCTTCTGTTTGCTTTCTGTTACTGTAAGCACTTCTGTCAAGTTGTGTGGTGGGGGGGGAGAGGGGGAATATCAGATTCTTGAACAGAACTGGGACTTTTCCTTACAGTGTGGTACATCAACTTAGAGTAACTGTGTGTATGTCTGTGTTTAGGTGAAATGTGTCACTAATGAGCATTTTTAAAAAGTAATACTCATTCATTTTCAGTTTATACTTCAGTTCTTGATATTTGACTATTGAAAATGGAATGTTACTACTTAAATAACAAGATTACTTTGAGGTATCTGGGTATGAAATTTCTATTAGTAACCCAGTGGCAGTAGCTCTTTATTTTGGGATTCTACACTTTATTTGCTATCCATGATTAGAGGTGACATGCAGTCTATGAAAGCCAGGAAAGCTCTCTTGGATGACACTATAGCTGAATGTGCAGTTTCTAGAATCTGGCATCTTTTCATTCATATTCCCTCTTACTACCTCTTGGATGTTATAAGGAGAATATATATTGTTAGATTTAAAGCTGGGTTTAAAAACTAAACAAGAAACAACCCCCACAACAGTTACTGACAAAGGAAAAATACAAGACTCTAGAAAACAAACAAGACTTTACCAGTCTGTTTTTTAGTAAACTTTTTAGAACAGGTATTAAAATCAAGATTGCGCAGTTGGAACTAGGTGGAAAACTGAGCATGGGTTTGGAGAGCTTGGTGTAAATTTTTGTGATTTTTACTGTTTTAATAGATTATGTACCTAAGCAACTTTTAAGTGTTAATATGTTGGGTTGTGTTTATTTCTTGCGCAGGCTCAGTAAGCAAATGCAGTAATTATCTGTACCTCCAGAGCACTCAATGGTCACGTCAAAGTTATGTAAGGGAAGATGAAGCAATTCTTTCTGTGGGAGTAAATGCTGATGTCATTGTGAGATTACTGACTGACAGCACAAAATAGTTTCTGTAGCACAGTTTGCACATGCGAATTTCTGGGGTAATTGTCAATCATGATGATTATAAACTTTGGGTCCAAAGTTGTTTGACTCCTAAAGGCTGACTGTTCTGAGGGTTAACTTTTTAATTAGCTAGATCAGGATTGTTTTATTTCTGAATTAGGATGCAACTGTAAGAAGGTACTATTGAGACTGTTGCATTGTAATGAATAATGTATTTTTTAAAATAGGTATTACTGGTTTTGTGCTGCCTATCTCCTGGAAATAAGCTACACAAAATGAATTGGCAATAAACACAATAGAAAAAGGCTTCTGAGTAACTTGCCACTAACAATCTCTGATGCTCCTGTACTTCAGTGAAGATACATGTCTCTTCAGTGAAGATACATTATTCTCTTCTTTGCTGGCCTCTCTTGAATGGACCTAAAGGGATAGGTGGGGGAAACACTGTGGGTGATGTAAGACTGATTTGAGAGACATTAAGTAACCATAATAAACCCCCCCTCCCCCTGCCATGTGAATTGCTATGAGCAGTTACTCTAGAGTCTAGAAAACTTTTGGAACCTCAACTGTCATATAGTTGTCATATATCAGTTTCATATAGTTGTTGATAAGCTGAAGACTTCATCTTTTGCCTTTAGAGAACTTCTGTAAATGGAGTAGTCAATTGAGATGACTTATTGTAGTTATATTCTGAAGATTATTCTTGATTTTGGGACCTTAAAAGTAAATATTCTTTATTACAGCTCACAGTCATGAGGGAAACTAGTCCACAACTGACTCACCTTTCTAGAGTTTAGATGAGGTTCAGTTCTGTAGCTGCTAAAATGCATTTATAAGCTTGTCTAATAGCCTGTAAAGATACAGGTGATAACTCAAGACCAGGAGGGTGGGAAGCTGGCTGGAATCAGAGAGGTAAACTCATGATACCTGTTGTAGAAAGATATGCTGATAATGGCAAGTTGGGAGAGAATTCTGGTTTAAATCATATCAGAACTGGAGTCTGCCAGCAAGTGACGCAGGCTGTTTTCCTCTAGGCTTAAATATTTACACACTGAAGTGTTCTTTTTGTTTGGGGGTTGTTTGTGGTTTTTGAATTAGAAAAAGAAGAAAACAGCTGTAGGCAGGTAGTTATATCGATTTAAAACAAATTTTTCTTCCAAGGATGAAAAGTAATCTAAAATAACTGGTATGGCACAATGATCAAATTATTTGGTGACAATAGTGAATGCTGCTTTTGCACAAGCATGGCAGGGGGAAGTTACACTTTATGCAATGTTGAGACTCAAACTGGCTTTTGAAATATTGGTGTACATGTTGAGCAAAATCAGTACTTAAATCTGTGATTCTTAACCTTGCATGAAGTGTTTGGAATTCTCTGATTTAAATTAAATAACTGAGTGGAATTATTCTTTCCATGTATGTGTCGGAAGAGAGAGGATAAAACTCAGTTTTTTCATCTAGGGTATCTAAACATCAATTTTTCATCTAGGATATCTAAACATCAATTTTAGACTTACTGAATGATGAAGAGTTCTCATCTTAAGAAACAAGCTGTGGGTTAAAAATCCCACTGAATTCTCAAATTAAGTCAATAATGGGAGATTAAGAGGTTTAAGGTTCCAAGTGCTAGTATTCCCTTGCACAGCTGTTAGCATATTACTAACCAAATAAGGCAAGTATTTCAGTTTATCTACTGATTTCAATATAGCATCTCATCAGATAAACAGGTAAACATCTGTGTGAATATTTAACTTGTACTTGCTTTATGTGACCAAGCTTGGAAACATGCTAAGGGAGCAAGGGAACTCACTATTAACTTGTATAACTTTGTAAACAAGGTATCAGTATAGATCCAAGTGCCAGACCTTTCATTTTTCACATTCATTTTGTCTTGATCTTAAAATAAAAAAGGCAAACCTTTCAGTTCAGTTGTAAATCAATAAATACAATTCTCTCCAGAAAGTCGACTTGAAAAATTAAAACTTTCTTCCTGGTTTTTCTTGTGTGTCTTCTGAAGTGATTAATATTTTACTTGTAACTTCCTCTGGTCTTCAAACACTTTCAAATACCTTTATACTGATACTGCAGTGTCTTTATTTCTGATAGAATTCTTTTCACTTCAATACTTTGTAGCAATTCCTTTACCAAAATCTGTTGCACTTTAAAATGGAAGCTCTGATAGTTATTTCTTAAAACAGTAAGAAATATAGTCTGGATGTTGCACTGTAATGGCACTATTGAAAATCAGCTTAATGTATTCTGTTTAAAATAACAAAAATTTTTAAAAATTAACTGAAGTATGGAACACTTAAATGCATAAGAATGTTGACTATTTGACAGTTGGAAAACAAAGTTGTTGTACATTTCAAATATACTGCTTTAAAAATAAAAGAATGAATAAATAACCATCCAAGATCCAAACCATTAAAGTTCTAATCAAATATCTATTTGGAGAGTTTAAAGAGAAGCACTCTTATTGAAAGATGAAATACCTGACATTCCTGAATTCCTGGTGTGGGAAAAAGCCTGTAGAAGTTCATTCATAATTTCTTTACTCATCTTGATGTCATAGGAATGGTTGCTTAATTCCTATTCTTTTGTGAAGACAAACCATTAGTATCTTTTTCCTCTGTGGTATAACTTTGAAGTTCTTAATGCACTTCTGATGTGTGCATGACCTTGATGTTAACATTGTAGTGCTTATATTTTGCAGACTGATGTTGGCAGATTTGAGTACGTTTCAGTTGACTTTGCTTCAAATTGTCCTTGCAGTTCTGCAAGTGAATATATTTTTTCATAGTAGTGCATTGTAAACATGCCTGGGCTTTTTAGCATGTGGTTTATAAAGGGAACCATTTAAACATCGAACCTCTAAGTGCTTGGATTGAACCATGAGGGTCTTTAACCTGACTGAAATGTGCCCTCATGATGGAAAGGATGGTGCTTGGAGGGGTATGAGTGAAATTTCTATATTCAGAAAATGTTAAAAGAGAAGTCGTGTTATTTCTTATTCAGCATTTAAGGTTTCCCTTTTTTTCCTCCTTTTTTTGAGGGGTGGTAGTTGTGGTTTTGTTTTTCTTCCCACCCCCCAATCTATAGCAAGACATCTGTCTGTTCCCAGACAGCACCTTCCGAAATGGGTGACTTGTTCCAGAGTTGGGCAGCTGCAGGAAGCTTCACATCTGCTGAATTGCACTTGTAGAGTTAAAAGATGAGAAAGACCAGCAATGGTACCTCTAAGAACTAAGAACTAAATTTTATACTTGCCTAACAAAATGCCACAACCCTAGTAATGCCTTCAGGCTTTCCACTACTGAAAGGGAAGGATAAATAATGCAAGTGTAACCAATATACTTCAGCAATGGACTACTTGCAATCAGCAAAATATTTGTTAGTGATGGCCCTGGTCACACCAAAAAGTCTCATTTTTTTTCTTTTGGCCCAGGGAAGGATGAATAGATCCCAGCCAAAAGATGTTGAGAGCAATTATTTGGCTGTGGCAAGCCCCCAGTGTTTGTTCCACTTCGCCTTCCTATTTTATGTTTAGCTCCAGAATTGTGATCATTACCAGAGGAGTGTTTTGGGGTAGTTCTACTATCTACAGCTTTTGCCATGTAAATCTGGTTTTCCATGGCAGGCCTGTTGGCCAGGAAAACCAGTCTGCATGGGATCTGCACACTTTGTGTGGAGAGCCCTTCAGTCTAGTGGGAAACTGTTTAATGGGAGTAACATCCTGATCCTCATACTCTCCTCCTCCAGCCATCACAAGGGTCCTTCAACTTGGATGCATGTGTTTCCTGGGTACTGAAACTGCTTTTGCTTTGCATGGGCAGGGATGTTTAGTACCACATGTGTAAGTGTATTACGGTGCCTGAATATTTTGGGTCTAACTGACTGTGATTTAGTTCTTTTGTTTGTTTTAAGGAAGCAAATTTAACTGCAGTTAACATCCAATGTACAGAGTGTGCATATAATAGCTTGAGATATGTATAGAAATACTAATGAGTGATAACTATTTTTGTAACTTAAGATGTTCTTATAAGTGTGTAGCAAACAATCTATCCAGTAAAGCATGATAAACACTCTAGAAGTCAAAGAGTATTTTGGAACGACTTGTAGGACACAGAAGCTGTGTTAACGTCAGCTAACTGGGGCGCAAGGGATCTTGTTATTCAGAGGTTCAAAATCTGGACCTAACTTCATTATGAACATGTTTCTAGGCAGGATTGTTTGACTCAAAGAATGATATTAAATTTTCTATTTAAAAAGCTTGGATCACGTATATATTTTTTTTTAACTGACTTAGTGTTTTTTCCTGTCTCCCGCAAGTTTTCCTTCTATCTCACCATATTTTCCCACTAGCTTTTGTGCATTTTCAAGGATATGACTTCAATTTTTGTAACTTGGCATTCCATGATGTGAAGACTTTGCAATCTACTTTTTTTATACTATGTTTTATTGTGTTAAGTCTGTAATAAACTTGAGTATCTGAAAGCTGAACACTATATGAACGAATAAGTGTTGTCTCACTGAACTACTGAAGCAACTGAGTCCAGACTTGGGCTGTTGTGCTGGGTTGGCCCTTGCTATAATGTGAGCCATTGCTCATACACTTTTCCCTCCCAGTAGGATGGTGGAAAGAACTGGGACAAAAGCAAGAAAACTTGGGTCAGGATGAAAACGTTTTAATACGAGAAGCAAAACTGTGTTCACAAGGAAAACAAAATAAGAAATTTATCTCCTTGCAGCAGGCAGGTGTTTACAACAGGAAGATAAACCCCATAACCCTGTTTAGCCTTCCTTTCTCTTTTTCCTGAGCTTTTATTGCTGGGCATGATCCCATATGGAATAGCCTTTTTGTCAGCTGGGAGTATCTGTCCTGGCTGTGTCCCCTCCCAGCTTTTTGACCACTCACAGCCTAGGCCCTGCAGGTTTGGGTGAACACAAAGGGGGAAGAGGCAATGAAAAAGGAAACCTCGTGCTGTGTGAACACTAATCAGCATTAGCCAAAACATTGGTGTGTTATCAGCATTGTTTTATCCACAAACCCAAAGCACAGAGCTGTATGGCAGGGATCCTGTAAGGAAAATTAACTCCATCCCAGACAGACCCAGTTATAACTATCTGCAAAGTCACTTTAACAAACCATTGTTAAAAAACATGAATCTTTAAAAAATGGGCCACAAAGAACATGACTTTGGAACATTCAGAACATTCATAATACTCAAATGTTACAAATAGCCTTACACAGATGTTTTGGAACAACTTAGTGGGATATTTTTAATGTTTGTCTTGGAGAAAACTTGTATATTTACAAGTGCTACACCAGTTTTCTGGTTTGGATAACAAATAGGGGTCTTTGTATGTAGAGGGCTTTTGTTTCAGCTTGTGAATCTCTTTAGAAAGGCTGATTTTTTAAAACTAAGATTAGGTGGGAAAATAACTACAGTGATGCTTACTATTTTCGTTTTCATAGAGTCATTTTTCCATCCCAAAGTTGTCATAACCATTGTTACAATTGTCCAAGCCCTGTATGGAACACTGTGAATGGGAGAGCAAGAACCTTTAAGCACTGCTTTCCTTTGCTTAGATGAGAGCTTGAAGAGATGGAAAGATCTGATTCTGTCTTGTTCTACTGATCTGGAGATGGATCAACAGAAATATATCTTTAATGGTGAACAGTTTTATTTGATTCAAAATTGTCAAACATGATTTGGATTCCTTTCCTGTGTTGTTTTTTTTCCCATTCAAAGCAGGTAGGGGACTACAATGGTGAAATTCTACCCGGTGAATTTCAAACACCACTTTGCCAGTCTGGAGCATTAAATGTGAATAAATGCACTGACAGATGAGAATATATAATCAAATATGAATTTGGACAAATTGAAAGACCCAGAAATTCTTATTCTGGAACACCCAAAGCAGATGATTTTGAGATCTAACTACTGAAAGGTCTGACATCTTGAAATAGACTAGTTTCAAAGACCTAACTGACAGAAACTTCTGAAAGATTTTGAAGTTTCCCTGGCTGTCTCTACATTGCTTTCCTTTTACTTTCAAAATTTCATACAGATCTCAGTATAACTGTGTAACTGAGTGCATACTTGGGATGTGGTTTTGGGATATGTTTGCTTGGGAGTACTCTGGGTACACTGATTATGAATGACACTAATTGCCTTCCAGTGTAAAGGTGATGACTATCTGGCAACTTAAGGAATACCAAATCACACATTTAATTTTGCTAGAAATCTCTTGATGTCAGATGAGGTAAAGATACTGCTACATTTCTGTTGTATCTTTTTTTTTCTTTTTGTTTTTCTTCAGGAATCCTTGCTTCTTAAGCCTCAGAGCTGAGGTGTTTTTCCTGTGGATGGGTAGCAGGTGCCACACACAGTTTAATGAGCTGTCATGGGCACTGTGGAGCTGACCTTGCTCCATAATGGAGCTGCTTTTTCATGAACCAGTGAATCACCTAATGCAGGAAAAGTAGAACTTGATTAAGGAGCTTTGGCATCACCATAATGTGACATTTCACTGACTGCAGTTATGGATACCTGGAAAGTAATGATGTATGTCATACTTGAGAGGTTTTTAGGAAGTAATGCTTCTAGTAGTCCTAGCAACATAGTTGAGGTTGAGAAATGAATGTAATTTGCCTCAGTCTGTCTTTTCTCATGACAATTATACCACAGGACTTTTGTTCTGGTACTAGTCAGAGGAGTGATATAAAGATTCCCTATATAGATGGTAATATCTAAAAAAGCAGGTAAAGACCTATGTTTTTTATGAGGCTTATATCCTACTAATATATATCATTCCTTAATTATGAAGTCTGTCTCAAATCATTTATGTTTGTGGAATGTTAGTGGCTGTCTGCATTGAGATCCATACCCACAGTAAACCTGTGACCAAACATTCAGTGTGTTTAAACATGTTGAGACAATAATTGCAACTATTTCACTTTCCACACTGACACTAAATTTGTGAGATTTTCAACAAATATGCAGCAAAATGTTAAAATAAGACTTAAAAGCCCAAACTACTGCTGCAGAATGTAGATTCTAAAACTCATACTGTCTACAACCACTTTTGCTTGCTGCCAATCCAGAGATGGGGCAGAGTTGCTATTTCCATGTCCCTTTTAACATACTACATGACCTGGCATGTCCCCTGAACAATTTTTGATCAGGAAAGGATCCTGGCTTCTTTAATGTTTCTAACATCCTCTGTGGCATTCTGGGGTCCAGCTCTTCAGTACTGGTAAATATGTTCAGGGGTCAGGGCTGAAATGCTGCTGCCTTGTAGACTTCCCAAAGGCCAGCAGTGTTCATGGAGAACCAGCAGATTAAAGCAGATTAAAGCTATGCTTTGAGTCCTGAAAGCAAATCAAGCTGTTGTGTAAATATACCTGGTGTCTTGCTCCTGCAGATGGCTACCAACCTTGCTCTTTGGTTTGCTCTCACTAAAAATGCAAAATAGCATGACAGAAGGAAGCTAAGACTTAGAAAAAATAAAATGCTAATCTTATGTTGCATGCTGTCAACTATACTGTTTGATATGCTAATGCTTGAAAAATCCTGTTTAAACTGAAAGCTGGGCTTCTCAAACATGGGCGGGATTCAATTTCCTTCTCAAAAGAACAGTAGAAAAGCTGAATACAACTCAAGGTTACTTAGTAACCTTGATGAGGCCAGCTAAACCCAAGGGAAGGTGTGTACAGGGCCTTTGATATAAAAAACAGAAAGAAGCCCCCTGGCATCTAAGATACCCCCAAAAAAACCCTAACAAACAAACAACCCCCCACCACTATTATTAACAATTTATTTGTATATATAACAATATATACAAATAATATAGATATACATATAATTTATAGTACAGTTTGAGGCATCCTAGTTTTTATTGTGGGGGGAGGGATGGGTTGTAGGGTTTTTTTAATATGGAGAAATTATATGCCAAGGTGATCAAGTGCTGCTGCCTTGCCTCCATCAATGATGCCAGGAGCCTGCAGCATGTGCCAGTGGCAACAGCCTCCTTAGTGAGATGGGTGTAGTTCAGGTGATGCTTGAGGAGCTCAGAAGTGCTCTCTGAAGAAGAAAAGAGGGTTAAAAGTGTGTTTCTGCTTCCCAGCCCTTCACTGCCCACCCCACTCCAGTATTTAAGCTCAGCCAGAAGCAAAAATAACCTCCCAGGAAAGAGCAGTGCTGTCCTGGGTGAACTGTTCAGATGAAATGGACTTCCAATCTAATAAATCCAGTATATGACCCTCATTGTGAATGTGTGAAATACTCCCACTCAGAGGTCTATTTCGGATTTTAAAATGGAAGAGGTCTGAATATGTGTTAAGTGAGCAGTGGAGAGAATCATGTTGATGCTGAGACATTTAATTTAGTGAAAGATCTTGAGCAACCCCTGTTTGTGTCTGCGTAGCCGGATTTCCACAGGCTCAAAAATGGCAGATTGACCTTGCAAGGGCATCAGCTGCTTCTCCCAGCAGCCCTTCATGCAGAATTGCAGAGAGTAAGTCCACAGCTCTGGAATGGCAGAGCTGTGTTTTTGGAGAAGCTTTTCTACTTCCGAGAAACATGTTTTAGTTATACAGTTATGAATTTCAAGATTACTCTAAAAGAGAGTAATATTTTAATTTCCTGTAAATCATCATTACTTTGTATCCTACTGAAACCTTGACCCTTGGCTGCCTCTGATTTCAGTTGGTTTCATTTGGTCCTAAATCTAGACCTCTGCAAGTTCACTATAAATCTGTGGGAGAGGATGGTACTGGCACAGCCATTGAAACCATTATACCATGTGGATAGGTAGACTTGGATAAATGTGTGTTAGACACAGAGGTACTCTGTGAGATACTCTGTTCATCCTCTGGACTAGGAAAACACAGAGGATGTGGTTAAAATGATCTTGGTTAAACACTATAAACACTGTAGACTCTGTCCCAGGGGCACATATGCTTTTATTGAGACAGCTCCATGACCTTACCCCTCTGGATGTTTCCCTCCACGGTGACAGAGAGATGCTTTTAAACACATTTTGTGTTTGAGAGCACTAATACAGAAATAATCTCTTTTTCATTGTGCAAATGTGCTTTCTGGTGTAAATGTCTGATCCTATTCTTCATGAGATGTCTTCATCAGTTATTTAGAGTACATAAAATCAATATTTAACAGCAAAATGTAATTTTTGCTGCTGCCTAGGGAAGGAGATACTATTGTACCTGCTCAGACTGTTAGAGTTTTACCACATGATCATCCTTAGATAGTGAGTTGTTAACAATACATTGAGAACTTATCCCAAATTCAGTCTGTAACATACACCTGGGAAAATCTTATTTCTCAGACATGTATCCCTGTGTAGTTTTTAGCACACTCACATAATGGACTTGAATTTTGCATGTAGTAATTTATTTAAAGTCAGTCATATCATACTGCTTAATGGATTGGACCCAGCCTTCAAAACTAAGAAATTCCTGAATTCATTCCCAGGCTCCTGAATTGTGACCTTTAAAAAGCAAACTGCCCTATTGTGAAAATGTGGATAGCCTTACTCCTTCATTACAGAGTGACTGATTAGGATACAATATTTTCAAGAGCTGCATGTTAATCATCATTATTAATGCAAATCAGAATATGAAAAAAAAATTTCCCTTTGTATGAACAAGACCATATTTGAGAGTTACATGTACCAGTGTATCTGGAGTGGCATCTATTTCCTGTAGACATTTAATTATGTAAAAAATGGATACCTGCACCAAAAAATAGCCTGGGGTGAATGAGTTATCTCTTCATAGTTGAGGGAGGGAAAATTCACTGGAAGGGTGTAAAAGTTTAGTGGAACAACAAATGCAGTAATCAGGTTTGTTAGTGTGTCAGATGTTCCTCCATAGTTTTTATATCTCTAAGGCACTGCAGAACATCTCTGCTGCTGCAGAATATTTTTTCAGTGACCATGCAACAGACAAACTGGTCTGGGATTTTAGGTTGATGAGAATAGCATTTTGTTTAATTTCATTTCTTTTCTTAGTCTCCTGAATTATTTGAATAATAAATATTAGCAGTATTACCTTACAGGGTAATCAGTGGAGCCTTCATCTGACAATGTAACACACTCAAGATTAGCTTCACTCAATACATTCCTGGCATTCCTGTTTTATTTTGGGAAAGTCTTCTGGAGAGCCTTTTTGTGCTACTGATGATGTGACACTGAGACTGAAACATAAGGGGTGGAATTTCATGCATTACTGCTTCAGGATAATTGTTCAACACCAATAGTCCATGTATGTATGATTAACCATATCCAGCAATCCAGACTCCAATTCTTTGCCACTATATCTTCAGGAAAGCTTGGATCTGGGTTGGCAGCTTCTGTTGTGAGGCTCCAGCAGATGTGGTCACATTGCCAGACACCGTGGCCATGACCTCTGGTGAGCTGCTGTAGTGCAGCCCTGCAGGGGTTTTTTGTTGGCTTTGTTACCCAAACCTGCCCATTTGAACTAACTACTGTAGAGATTTGTGAATTCTCTGCTGAAAACTCATGGTAATAAATTTTATCACTGGCATAAGATTGCTCACAAAAGGATGTTTTCAGGTCCATAATTTGAAGGATAAACAATACTTTGTGTTTTCTTTCTGATTATCCTTTAACTCAAGTAAACAAATTCTGCTCTGAAAAACATTCATATTCCACAAATGCTAAATAGTGATGTCACCAGGGTAGTTTGGAGCTGATTTTACAATTGATGATGTCACAGAAGATCTGTATTTCTGCTCATCACCACTAGTCATGTAGTGTTGCAATTTTAGCTTGAGATTAGTGAGCACTTTCACTGGATAACATTGAGTGTCCCTATGAAAAAAAGCATAAAAAATGACAAATACTGAATTCCTGTGTAACTAGCAAAGCAAAGTCATAATTAGGAAAGATCTGGACATATAAGTATATGCAAAGTTATGGAAATATTAAGTTTTAATAAACAAAATCCTCTTAAATGGCAAATTAACTTCTTTGGAGTTCATGCAATATATCATGTAATAAGTGTGTTGGTGAATGCCACTGGAAAACAAAAAAGTGTAAAAAGTAAATTATATATATAATAAACATACCATACAATGTGTAATGTATGTGAGCATATAAATAATGTTCACATACTTTATATAATATATACTTTAGGTAATACATGTAATATATACACACTCACAAAAACCACCTATATAAGTGTGTGTGTATGTGTATATATATATTTATATATATATATTTGTGTGTATGTGTGTGTGTGTGTGTGTGTGTGTGTGTGTATCCCAATAGAAATTATCAGGAAAGAAGTACAAATATGTTACTTTTGCTAGTACTTTACACTGAAATGCTGAATCTATATTTGATACATTGATAAAGTGGACAGGTTTTTAAATGTCCCCTGGACAGCTAATGAGATTTGCATTGGTGTTGCACCTTCCAAAATGAAACCATTCATTTCAAAGATGAATGAATACCCATCTCAGTGGACTTCTGGCTTTTGTGCTTTGATCTTGGGCAGGAATATTACTTCTCATTTATTACATTTAGATTCTGTAGTTCTCCATTTGGCAGACAGTGACAGAAACAGCAGAATCTGGAGAAATTAAATTGTTCAAAGAATGACTGTCAATGAACTAACTAGGAAAAAATCCTCAAAAGGAAAATGAGCTCCCTCATAACAAAACTATCAGCATGTAGGTATCAGAGAGAGGAATGCTAAAGTAGATACAAAAAAATCAAATTTACAGCACTGTTTAGCTGTTGTTTTCTCAGATTGAAAATAATATTTCTGACTTTTTTTCTTTTTTTTTAAATAGAAAAAAAGTGTCATGTAGTAGTTTTTTTTGTCATTGCCTGTTACAACTACATTGGTGTTTTCCTTTGTCAACTTAATCATTAAATTAAAAATATAAAACAAATAAATTTAAGTAATTTTAAAATTAAATGTCCTTCTAATTAAATATTAAATGTGCCATGATTAAGGAAAGCAGTCATTCAAATGCAGCAAGAAGTATAATTAAGATAATGTTAGTCGAATTCCAAGTAGCTGGATGGAAAGACACACTGCTCTTTCCTAGTGGGATTAAATATGATTTATCCCTTGCACACTTAATTCTATTAAAAAGTAATATAAAAAAAAAAGGAAAAGCTGTTTTATTAATGTAGTACAACACTCGAAGTCCAAAGCAATTTTCCAGAGACGCATTTGTCTTTTGTAATTTTGATACCTTGATCTTTCTTTTTATAGACTGTATAATCTGTAGATATTTTCAAATTACAACTCAAGTACCTAAGTCTTAGCATTAAACTACAGGTGCTGACTGAAATTTGGTATCCATGGAAAAAATTGTATTTTATCATGAATCAGAAGAAAAATCAGGAATTTTCTAGGAAGCCTGGAAAATGCTGATTAAAATATATTTTGGAAACTCAAACTATAAGGATGTTATCAATGTATTTCAGCTGTAGGAGCAGGGTCCCACAGGCAGTTTCAATCCCTATTGTGGTTTGTGAGTGCAGGATCTGGGTTACAGAAAAACACTGGAGATTCTATGGAATCTTGTAAGTATAGCTAAACCCAGGATTTTGACAACCTAAAATTAGTTAAATCACGAATAGGGTGTCTTGGTTTGAAAAGACAGGTGTCTGCTAAGGAAGGCAGGAGCCTCTCTTGAAATGGAAAATGTAAACCCCCTCCCTCTGAATTATTATGATTCTGAAATTTGGGGCTCTCAGCAAAGAGATGGGAGTAGGAATAACTGTTCTTTATTAGGAAAATAAACAATGCAGTAAATCAAAACAACACTGACAGAGTCAGAATATGGCCTGACACCCTGCTGGTCAGGGTGTTGGTAGCAGTCCAATTGGAATGGTGGCTGCAGTGCTCCTGCAGTGACAGGTGTGGTTCTGCTGGAGCAGTGATCCAGCAGAAGGGTGTAGGTTTCCTCTGAAGGTCCAGGGGTGATGTAGATAGGCCTGGTCTTCCTCTGGGAATCCAGCAGGAAAAGGCTGGATTTGTGGTGTTCCAAATTCAGGTTATATCCAGGTAGGAATGCTTGGCTCCTCCCCCTGGGTGGAGTATGTCACAATGGGATGATGTAATTTTATCAGTCATGCAGTGAGACTCAATGGCCCATTAAAAGAAGATATCTCCCTGGAGGGAGGATTGGTTTGTGGAAGAGGTAAAGCAAACTGCCCCACCTGGCTTTAACTGCTGACCCATTAACAGAGGATAACTGCCCCACCTGGTTCTGACAGATGGCAATAGAGCAGACACCCCATGCCACATCTTGCATTGCAATCTGAGACAGAGACATTTGACTTTGGTAAAGACTTCAGTATGAGACCAGTGGTTGGTGAATGGTTTGTCTACTAGTAAAAACAATTAAAAACTATGAACTAGTCATCAGCAGTACCAAGTACCAGTGCTGTTCTGACAGCCTTCATCCATCAGGTTTGCTTCTCTTCTGTGCATAAAAGTGCACTGTAATTTTCACCTCCAGCACATGAAGAGGTGTGCATATGTGTACATATGAACAAACATTTTAGTTAATAAACTCTGAAGGCCCCTGAAAGAAGATATAAACATTGATGGAGTCATTGAGTCTAAGGACTGTTCTGGTTTTTTGTTGATGAATAGGCTATTAGGCCTATTCATTGTTTAAACTGCAATAAATAAACAATTTATTGTAGTTTAAACAATATCACATTGTTTAAACTACATTTTTGTAGAAGAGTTATTATATAATGACTATCTCTGCCATCTTTGTAATATACTGATGGTCTTGACAGATTTTCAGGACCCATTTGTTACCAGTCCCGGGAGGGGTGTCATGGTGATAAATAATGACTGTATCATCCAGTGTTGTCTCTAGAGAGATGTTCCCTCCAGATCAGGGTGACTGGGGAAAAATGACTAATGGCTCAAACTGAATTGACATACAGACTGAAGGTTTCATATGACAGTACTTCAAGCTAAAGGCAGATTCTGTATATTGGTATACATCACCTCTCCTCAGTGTGTTGTTATCCAAATAATTTCCTGACAGTTTATTCAACAGCCTTTCCTGCATTCTTCTGACCTAATTTCTGCCTTCAAATGATGCAGCATCCATTCATAACTTGTGTGATGGAAGTGTCTGGCTTGTAGGCTGTATCTGAAAGCATATTAAACAAAAACACAATGGTGCCTGGAAGCCATAAGCCTGGACATGTCAGGTGGATGATGCTGGAAATACAGTTTCTAGTTTAACTGTCATTTGAGATGCATTGAAAGCAAATAGTAAACTTAATGTTTATACAAGTAACCCAAGTGTGTTTTCCTGGGATATCCAGGAATAAACATTCCATCTGGTCATGTATAAAATGAGTCTTACAGCCTCACACTCCTTACACTATCCTATCTAGGTACAATTTTCATGCCTAGATCACAAAACTGAATCAGCTGATAGTAGACCTTCAGTGGCTGCCCAGGCCAGTAGCTGAAGTGGGACTGTGAAGGAGGGAGGAACAAACATTAAAACCTTCTATATTCTATGAGTGAAATACTTGATATCCACAAAACACATTCACAGACTTGAAGGAAGGTAATTAGAACACAAACCCATTCCTCCTTACAGGTTTCTAACCTCCCATTTCCCCTCTGTGCTGGGGTGTTTTCCAACAAAGCCATTTCAAGAATAATTTTCTTACATTAAATTTTTGCTATTCCCAGCAAAAATAATTTCACCTTTTTGCTGGCTGGAGATTGCTTAACACATTGTTTTCCATATTGTCTGTTTCTGTTTATTCTCACAAATACGTATGCCTGTGCACGTATTCAGAATACATGACTTATACATCAGATTATAGTGGAATCTGCAGCAAGAAACATGAACAGTATGAAGCCAATAATATTCATTTTAAAAATTGTTAGCAAAACTTTTTTCTGCACCTCTGGCAAACCTAAAGCATTCAGTCAGAAATATGCTTTTGTGTCACATTCTACAAATACCAAGGTAAACTGTCAATGCAGAATAAAATGTTCATTGCTTTACTAGAAATTAACTATGGACTAGGTGTAAGCCACAATACAGTCAGCAGAAGACTCACTGAACTGGGATTTTTATTTTTTTCTATATTTTGTTCATGTACTTGGTTACATATTTTAAAATCTCTTTTATTAGGTATTTGATTTTTTAAAACTTTTATGAAGAGTTTTGTGAAGTTTATGAAATTTTGTTGAGATCTTTGGTCAAACACTGAAACTTTTAATATAATTCAAATAAGACAAGAAGCTGGTTTTTTTTTTTCTTTTAAAACCAAAAAGAATGTTGTAGATTAGATAATAAGCTTTAAATTTTTGGTTTGGGCAATCATTTCTCTGCCAAAGATTTTGATGTAATCTGGAAAGGCTGGCACCTCTAGAGCTATGATAACATTTGCTTCCTGCTCAGAAGCAGAGCAGCACTGGAACTGGGGAGGATCCAAATAATATCCAGAGGTTGTAATGTAATGTGAAATACTGTCTGAACACTCTGACCCATTCCATTTGCTCGTGCACTGGATGTGACAGTCCTGTTGGACAGCTGGGAAATAGCCCTTAGCTTTGTGGTTGTTCAATGTACCTTCAAGCTGCTCATCTGGGGAACTTGTCAGTCACATTCCCCATTGGAAATGCAGGGACAGAAGGACAGGGTGGCAGTGCCAGGGTGGCAGTGTCCTTTCAGTTTCAGGTGCAGACACAGTGCCCATGAGGAGGATGAGGATGCTCTGATGCATCTTACACCACTTCATGCCTTCTGCCTGAGTCCCCACACTCTTCTGCCTTTTCCAGCAGGTGCTCTGCATGTGCCTGCAGGTGCTCCATGGACATGGGATGGCAGGAGAGATGTGGTCTCTTACACATCTTGCAGCAAAGTCCCTTGAGCCTTTCCTCAGAAAACCTCCATACCCAGTGTGACAAACCCTGCTTGTCACACCCCATCAGTGTGGGGATTTCCTGTCCTTACACAGAAGTTGTTTGTTTATTTCATCTTAATTTCATGCCTGCATTCGAGGCAATGGTTTTGTGTACATATTTACTCCCTCAAATATGCACACTCACATTCTTGCACCCTTGGGTCATTGTACATTTAGGTGGAAAAAACACATGTATGGCTAATACACTGTTAATATTTAATCAAACCCTATTAAGACTTCCACCAAACTAATGTTCAGAAAACTGAACAGATTTTAAAAAAGGGGGCAACCATCATTATTTTTTAAAGTCTCAGGTGAACTAGGTCTATATAATATTATATATGATGGATAAAATACTCTACAGAAGATAATCTTTGCCATGTAGCTACATTTTCAGAAATGACAAATGAAAGAGCTGTGGGGGCTGCATACTGCAGATATGGTTCCCATGCTGTTTTATATTGTTAAACAACATGTGCTTGGATGAGTTAGTGTTCCATCATAAATTCAAGCCTTCAAGCAAATTCTGACAAATACTACATGGAAGTTAATTACATTAAGAGGAAGAAACAAGAGTTTGCAGAGAAATGTAAGTTCCATCCCTCCTTGGGCTAGCTTGATGCACTGTACTCACTGCAGCCAGCTTCAACCAGGCCCTGGAATTGTAAATGGGCTTTTTATCCCATGTCTCTTGATGAAAAAGTTACTTTTTTTGCAGTTATGATTGAACTGTGAATTAACATTGCAAAAGACTGTCTATAGTCTCTGGTTTCTGTACAGCTCCTGTTTGCACAAAGTCTCCTCCGACCTGTGGAAGAGCAAGTTGAATCTATCCCACATTTGGACCAAAAAAAAAAATTTGCTGTTTTTAATTTTGTGTGAACAAACACTTTAAAGCACTTTACTGCAGCTAATAAAAATGAAAGGAGATTTTCTCATGTAGGCAAGTTTACATGTCACGTGAGGGAACACATTGACAGAACTTAAGATTTCCACTTTCTTAGCCTCATCTTCAGTCTCTCAGGCTACAGATTTCTTCAGACTACCAAGTCTCAGCCATGGAGTGTAGCTCAATGCCCAAGTTAATCTTCTGCATTCTCAGTGCTCTCTGGAGAGAGATGAGTCTGTTCTGTCTCCAGCTTCCCAGCAACTGGGGTGGTTTCTGTTGGGGTCGCCCCACTGGTCCTGTTCTCAGCCTGCCACTTGGCTCACAGGCTCTGCACAGAGCATCCTTTTCCTGAAAAAAGCAGAGAGATGAGTCCATCCCTGGCACATCTTCAGGGCACCACAATGTCCCTTGAGTGTTAACAACAAGGCAGGGCTGTGCCTGAGTTCCTCCTGGTGGGAAACTGCCTAGACAAGCACTTTCATCCTTTCACAGAAAGACATTTACCATATAGTTCCTCTGCACCCTAATGGCCATACTTCCTTCATGTTCCCTGCTGCTGTGCCCCAGAATACTCTATGCTCTAATGGCTAAAACAGATCACTGCAACGCTGATCTTAGTGTGTTTGTACTTCAGATTAAAGGATGTGGTTTTGACAAGACATCTGCTGAGCAAGCCACTTTTTCCTTAATCAGCATGCTCTGCTCCTATCTGCTTAATCTCTTCTAAGTCTCATGACAAAAATAATTGAGCCCACAATTTCAGAAGCATGGGCTCTTAGGGGATTATTTATGGCACTGACTAATTTGGGATTTGTTTCTTAGAGGGATGCTGTGTCTGGAAATCTAGGCACCCCTAATTTTCCTTCCTTTAAAACTTTTATTGCACTGTCAGGAACTTCCTCTTTTCCATTTTTTAACAGTAATTGTAGTGTCAGATAAATCAGTAAATCCTTCAGGTTAGATATTTTGCTACTGGACCATTTCTATGTGGAGTCTTCTGTGGTCCATAAAAGGTGGATTTTCCTACAGTGAAAGTACTTTTGACATCTCTCTTTTATATGATTATTCATTTTTGCAGCAATTGTAAAGGCCTGATACATCAGTTGTCTTCTCTTCTGTGTTTGGTTGGTGGTGTTGAGCAGGCTCAAAGACAATAGGCAAACTGGAGTCAGGCAGATAGACTCTGTGTGTGCTTATTTGATTCTCTAGAACCGAGCTAAAATCTTATCATCCCTGTTCCATTATGACTGTACTTGTTAGCTACTTCACCCACAGGTTTGATTAATGTGATTTTGATTTGGAAGTCAACCCATGACAGCACCTCCAAAGCTTTGCCTTGCAAAGCTCCTTATGTAAATGGAGCTCTGCATGATGCAGGAGTCAAAGAACTGAATTTTCACTGAACGTGAAAAACCTGACAATCTCTCTGCACCACGCCCTGCAGGTGAGGGACATGGTCATGAAGGGAGCATGAATAAACAAGATTATTCATGAGATACACTGGCATCTTTCATCAGTTTGTGTGACCTTGATTCACATGTGATTTGATGTGTGATTTTGGAGCTGTGTGATTTTTGCTTCACTACTGAGTCACTCTGTGTTGGTGGCAGAGGATGGTACAAATCAGCCCCAGCTCCTGTGTCCTGCTCCACAGGTGAGTGACCTCAGTGTAGTTACTTGCTCTCTCAATGCTGTAGTCTTCTCACACCCGAAAAAGGAGGGGTGAAAATGAACCCACCTTTTCTGGTGCCTGGACACTAAGGAAGAGCCCAGTGTAAATGCAAGTTATGGATAATTTTTCTTCCCTAAAGTCCTGACCAGCCTATCTCTTATGGGAAGTGCTGAAACTTTTTATTCTCTTGGTGATTTCTTTGGAGCTCCATTTTAATGTAGCTCCAAAGGAGCTCCAGGAGTTGCTAATGACATCCCACAGGCAAGCAGATAGTCACACAGACTAACAAAATTAAAGCTAACTTTTCCTGTTTGTCACTGCAGTGAGCAAATATTCACACGCTGAACTAACTTTAGCTCTGAGATGAGGAGGAGGTAGCTGGCATTTTGGGAATCTCTGGGAGGAGAGTGGAAGCTGGAAAGTCAAAAACCAGCAGGAATTGAAATCTGCCTTTGATATGTGTTATCAGTTGTGGAGAGCGGAAAGAAACTGCAGTGGTGCCAGGAGCATGGTTGCTGTCTTTAAAGACATATTGCTTTGGGGATTGCTGCATTCCTGGCTCAATTCAGAAAAGTGTGGCTCCCTGACCTGCTGTGCACACCCAGCTCACTCATGGCTCAAGGCACCAGGTGCCTCTCAAGACCCTCTGCTTTTCCTTTCTTCTCCCCAGCTGTTTCCATTAAACATATTTCACCTCTGGGCAATATCCCACTGGATAAAGCCTGCTTTCCATCTTGGCCATGAAAAGGTGAGGTCATGCTGGTCCTGGCATGCCCATCTGTGCCTTTGTGAGTGCCCAGTTTATGGTGTGACTCTGTACAGGTGAATCAGTGCTGCAGGCACCATGTCAGCCTTTGGCTTCACCTGTCTTCCTGGCTCTGGGGGGAGCCTATCACCTTCCCCAGAGCAGGAAGGAAAATTGTGTTCCTTGCCAGTTTCTATAGAAGAATTGTTTTTTGTGAAAGGGATGAAAAAAATGTTTCTCAGCTTCTGAAGTATTCTTACCTCTTAGAAAAAAGCTCATTAAATGCTCCAAATGAAAAGCTTTTGTCTACATATTTTATCATTTAGCCAGAAGTGCCACTGTTGTGGAGAGGCTTCATTTATTACTTTGCTTAAGTGTCAAGTCTCCATTTCTGGTTTTTTCTGAAGAATATTTCAGACTTGAGCTCTTTGGGAAAAGGAAATGAAAGTGGGCTCAAGAGTCCTTTGTTTCTGAGCCCCTAGTTACCACTCAGGAAAATGCTTTTATGCTACAAATGGATAAAAATTACAAGGGTTCATTCAGGAATGTAACATCCATTTAATTGATCCATTCACAATCCCAAAATTAAAGACAGGATTTATTAGGCTTTGACATATGGGTTGAGTATGCTCCTTTTATTCTAGATGACGTTTTCCTCCTCTCAAATTTAGCTAAAAATGTAATAGCCCCTCAGTTCAACAGATTCACAAACCTCCTTTGTCTCTCCTTGGTCAACCATTGACTCTTTGTAAAGCCCAACAAGGAATCACAGTCTCAATGGACAGTCCCACTACGCTGTGGAGTAAAAAAAAAAAAAAACCCCAAAAAGGACCATCATGAATTACTCATAAAGTTCACTGAGATACAGCCACTGACAAGAAGACTAATGACTAGCTTCTAGGCTTAGCCCTTCCAGGCTTTTCTTTCTTTTTCCCTCACAAAAGACTTTCATTACTGAGCCACAAAGGTGTAAATGGGCTGACAGTGTTTCCTGCATTCATGGAGTGATGGAAAATCTAACAAGTACTGTGGGACATGGACATTTTTCACGGCATCATGTTTTATTTTCAAGCTCAGAAACACCAGCTTCTTCAGATAACCCTCAAATGTGAAAGATACCTCCTGCCTTCTTCTTGACTGTGCAAGTCACAGCTGCTGGGCCTGTTTTGAATTCACCAGGAGCAGGTTAATCTGATCCCATCACAATTTCAGTATTAAGAGGAGAAGCACTAACTAGATTTCTTGGAATGTGTGTGTGAGATTGAAGGAAACGTGGGCTAAGGTGGGCTTAGGCCATAGCCTGCTTTTCCAACCTGTGCTGTGCCAGGGGCTGAAGCAGTGAGCAGCCCTAAGGAGAGCATAATCAGGTTTCTGAAATACAGCTTACTGTCACCTCTGTCTCTTGGACCCTGCTATGGAGTCACTATAAGGACTGTTTCTGCAATGTCACGAGCTGCTGACAGCCATACATCAGCCAAACCATGCAACACAAACAGAAACATTATTCATTTATTTAAGTTCAAACACACACAAAAAAATCCCAATGTTTCACCACCTTACATATGTTGGATTTTCTTGCATATTTTTCAAGATAGCTGAGTTCTCTCAGACTAAACTGCTTATGTGTGGGTTAGGTTAAAGTCCAAACCTCTGGGCTGTGTGTTGATGAACCCTCTGAAAAAGCATCCTCCCACTCTGCCAAAGAGCTCTTGGAAAGGGCTCGAGGTGTTTCTCACCAGTTCTGCCCTCTCCCCACAGCAACTCCAGCTCCCCTAGCAGGTTTCCCTCACCTCACAGTGGGACTGTCACACATAACTACATCAAAGGCTCATCAAACTGCAGGGCAGTAAGTGCCTGGTGGGCAATATAAATACTTTTGCAGTTAAAACTGGGAAACTCATTTCCTAACCTCACTTTCCTGTTTGCATGGCCCTTCCACTCTGTGCCCGAGAGCATTGACAAGGACAAGGTGCATTTTGTGGACAGCACTTTGTCAACTGCATCCTATTACATGCTGGGCTACAAGAGGCCTCTACTCCACAGGTGAGAAGCTGTAGCCATTTCACAGGCATGCTGATTCCCAAAGTTACCATCTCAATGTCTGCTGGCTTCCTAGACAGCAGAGAAGTGCTTTACTCATCAGTCAGGGACAGCTCCCAGCCTCCTTCCTATTACCCATCCCTCTTGCCCTTGGTACCATGTACCAAAGTGGTACATTCTCTCACTGTTTGAAAGCTGAAACCTCACTGCTTTGAAAGCTGTTTGCAACAGAGCTATGTGAGGGAGAGTCTACTTCTTGCTTTATTTAATGCAGAGCCCTAAAAGTTTTGTTTAATTAACAGTGTATCTTTTAGAAACAGGACAGATCCTGGTGGACAGATACCCTGACTTCAAAGGCTATATGTATATCACCTGGTTAATTAAGAAGGGGCTTTGCCTAGGACAGCTGAAATAATTTGCCAAGAGAAAACCAGATTTTTCCATCCCTTGCAGCATTATAGACAGCAACTTTTAATGAAATGGTCAAACTTTCCATTGTAGCTTTACAGTTATACAACTTCACCCCACTTTACCCTCTAATTCTCTTAATTAAATATGGTTTGCAATTAGCTGCAGCAGGCTTCGTTCAGAGGAGCTGGTTCAAAATCACTTACCACAATCCTTTGGCACCTTTACAGGGAAATGCTTGAAGGTCTGCAAACCCCCCCACATACAGATAAGTGGGGTGAATTTTTTTCTACAGTGTGTGCTTATTGCTTGTGCTAAAAATGAAGCCAATTTTTGCTGCATTTACTTCAAAGGAGGTACATAGCCTTATCCCAGAAGAAGCAAGGTAAGTGTGGTGGATGTGAGGTTTCCTTTTGATGATGGTTTTTTCAAGCTGTGTCTGAGGTGACACCAGGATTTCTTTCTTAGACTGAAGTCTACAACCCTTTGTTTTCAGATGTTGCTGGAACAAATATAAAACATTTTAAAATGTATCCACCATCTTTACAGTTTGTGTTAAATTACGGGCACCAAGCTAAAAGTCTCACCCTCTCTTTGTCTTCTGTGGGACTCATGCTGAGGTTCTCTGAGTTGCTGAGCAATAGAAAGCATAGCTAGAGATTTACATTGATTTCTATGTGAATTGCATATACATGGGAACCTGCAGATGCAGGCAATTTAGAGGGACATTTGCTGCCTCCAGGATGTATTCAAATTGCTTGTTTTACCCAGCTATCTTGGTTATAAACAGTTTTCACGTTTGGTTTTGTTTTCTCATTTCTTTGCTTTTTAGCTTTGGTTTTTTTTTCTCCTGATGGAGAAACAGATTTGTTTTCTTTTTTTTAATGACTATTGTCTATACTGATTACTTTTCCCCAGTAAAATGTAAGACAATTGATTAATGTTGTGAAAAGTAATTTGTGTTGTTTTGTAAAGCTTGCAACTATTTCTGTGTTGCTTTTATGTTAGGCTGCAGACTGTAAGCCTGATTTTAGGGGGAAATCTAAGTGGAATGAATATGTCTTGCTGTGAGAAAAGAGTGGGAATTAAAAAGCTGTGATAGACAGTCCAATGGTGCTTTCCTCCAGCCTCTATTTTCAGGTCAATAGCCAATCTCTCTAGATGACAGGTCTCACATTCTTCCACAAGGTTTCCTGTGAATGTCTTCTTCCCAAATCATGTCAATCTGTGGAGTCCCTCTAAAAGTAGTCTTAGTAATAAAGGAACTTACTCAGAACATTTTTACTACTATCTAGTCTGAAATGTAGTCCAGACAGAGGCTGAATTTTTGCTATCAAACAAAAAGTGTGAGAAGAATATTGTAGCAAATAAACAGCAGTATAAATAATAACTAAACAAATATCCATTCAGATGATACACCATACAAGTTGGTCTAAACAGTTCTCTATTAATCTTTTTATATCACTTTCTCTTACACTTCTCATCCTAAACCTTTTAAATCTCATATTGTGCATAATATCAAATGAATGCTGAGCAATTCTTCCTTGACAACATAATGTGGAGTTAATAGTTTACACATCTAACCCAGTATATACAAATACAATAACATATGGCACCAAATTAAACTGCTGACTGCTGTTCCACTGAACTAAAAGGCTCTTTCAGTCAGAAATGGATCACAATTGTGTTTTTTCCTGTGTCCAAATCTTAATACAGTGACATATTATATAATAGTGAATCTAGGGTAGATACCCCTATGGTACATTAGGGGATGCTAGGGCTGTAAAGCCACATCTAGATTAGGGCACTAAAAGTATTAAGGCTTGTTTACTGGTGAAGAGATCAACCTCAAGAGAGGCATGACCTACCCTGCCCATGTAAACAGGCTATAAAACAACCTGGTGGGGCACACACCTCCTGCTGGGAGTGGTCCTCAAGGAGTTCATCCCTGTAAGTGTCCTTGGGGGTGGCCTGTGAGAACACTGGCTCATGTGGCCAGGGACCAACCTGATCATGGGAAGAACAGGGTCCTGCAACACAGAATTTATCATTTTCCTAGTAATAGTCCCTGGCACTGTTCAATGCAATCCGACATGTTTAATATGATCTTTGTGCTGGTTTAATATCTGTTCTTGCTGTTCAGCTATAGACTTGGTTTACCACATCCCAAATTCATCATGAAGCCCCTTTTGTGGTTTGAAGGATTAGAGCTGCCTCTTTGCCAAGTAGAGTATGGAGGGGAAGGATGACTGCACGGGGGGGGATTCAATCAGAACACTGAGAGGCCTGGGCACACTTTGTCATTTAAACAGATCAGGAAATACTAGAATGCTGAAGTACCACTTGTAATATGTACAGTCAACAATCAATCATCCAATTGCACAGTCTGGAAATGCAATGTACAGTAAACAGTAAAGAGAATAATGAAGGAGGCCAGAACATGGGATTATGTGGGATAGACACGCTGCTGTTGCCTCCATGCTTTGACTGCCTTTTATCCTGACTTCAGCTGTTTGTTTCTTGGGGCTTTTTTTCACTGTTTGGATCTTATTTGTTTCCAGTGCATTGTTAGGTGTTTATAATCCCCCACCAGTTTAATCAGAAACTCCAGGGTAGCTACGTGTGATGCCCAGAAATGGACAAAAGACTTTTTCTGTAACCAGTGTTTAATGGAGAATTAATGGAGAATTGAATTTAAAATATCTACACATAATTGTTATATTCTTCTGACAAATTGAAGTAACACAGACAGGAATGATTTTCAGTGGGCTTTATTTTCAGCTGATTCTAAGAAGATTAAATTAAACACTCATTCTTCTTCACAAAATTAACCTAAAAACCTCTGCCAAGGCAGTTTGTAGCATTACTGTGCATATGTTAATATGAAATTGTATTTTGGAGTCAAAGACTACAATCTGAGGTGATCAACAACATCCAAAAAATCATAATCGTAAGTTCCAAGTAATTTTTCTATGGCTGTCTTTTTTTTGACCATGTCAATATTGTATGCTGTTTGGATTTGGCACTTTGAAAATACCTCTTAATTATACTCAAGAAGTTAATTTCTTACAAAGTAAGTATAGTACCTATATGCTGGATGTGACCAGAACCTAAACAGAACAGAAACTGAGGAATTTACTGACAGTGAAGAATAATTATGCTTCTGGCCAGCAAAAAATCTAGTATGTTTTGGAGAGGAAACAAAACCTCAGGGGGGAAGGAAAGGCAGCTAGTAGCCATCAGCAAATAAGTGGCAGGAAGTCATACTTCACATTGAACTGGAATAACACAAATGACACAGTGAAGCACAAGCTAATAACTGCAGCCATTTTGCTGGGGGCAAGTAATTGAGAGACATGGGGAGCAGTCTTAGGAATGCCAAAAAAGACATCATTATTGGCTATTTGATGGGACATGTCAAAAAGGCACAGTCAGCTGAATATTAAGACACATTTGAATAGACATATCTGTAGCAGCTCAGACAATATTCTACAGATGGAGAGCTAATGCTCAGGAATGACATAAGCAAGGAAGACATTAAGGTATTTACACTCCACTTTAGCTCTGCTGTATCCACAGTCTGTGAACAGCTCACCAAGTGCCAGTGAGACAATGTGATGCACTATGTGGGCTGTGCAGATTGCTGGGTCCTCTCCTATTGCTAATTCATAACTGCCTGTAGCGAGTGTGAGGGCTCCAAAGGAGACAAAAGTTCTTACAGTCTCATAATAACTCCATTCACTGCACTAGACTGTATTGTGTGTTGACTCCCATGTCAGCTTACAGATAATAGCTGCAGAGGAGAAACAGCTATGAATATGGAATTATTCCATGTAGGTGTTCTTAGCACTGAAAATAAGAAAAAAACTTTCTTTTTCCAGGCTACTATTTTTATTCTTATTATGAAACAGAAACATAACACATGGTTCTACAATTTTATTTTTTGTAACTTCCCTTGTTTGGTACTACTTTTAAATCAGTCTTGCTTGGCTTTGGCTATATACTGATTATTTTATTTCTGTGATTAGCCTCACTGGGACAATGACAGTAACTCATGAAAACTATATCCACAAGCATGTGCAGAAATAGTAGCATTGGCCTGCTATTGGCCAGTAGCTGGGCCATAGCACTGGTTTTGCACTGGGGAGGCTCCAATTGGGTGATTTTTGAGTAGGCAGAATGACTGCTACATGGTTTTGATTGTGCTGCTCTAGAGGAGCTGGTGTCCTCCTTTCTTTCTCATAGTCTCTGCTGGCAGGGAGCCACTGGTGAGATATTTCTTTATGATGGGAAACATTCCCTTCTTAGGGCTCTAATTTTCTCTAATTTTTCACAAAGATAATTCTATGCAGGATTAAGCAAATAGAGCTTTGGCAATGTCTTTCATATATTTTGGTTTCTTTTTGAGGATCAACACAATTTTCTCAAGAGGTTGATTTTATGTACTGGGAATTTTTCTTTGTGTAGGATGCTGGTACTGGATGGCTCAGAGAGCTAAGAAGGGGTGCAGTGACCCAGAGTGCTTGGAACCATTGGGATAGTGCAGGTTGCCATTAGCCTTATCTTCTTTTGAAGTGTAAAAAACACTTTTGAAATGTAAAAACCACCTCTAACGGTGAGTCAAACATTAGTGATGTTTCATGTTGATTATCAAGTGTAAAGGGCAGTTTGAATTGCATCTGGAACACTTGAATGCCACCCTTGAGCTGGCTGGGGAGGGAAGTGATGGCTCCCCATTTGTGATCTGCAGCCAGTGTGCTCCTCTGAGTGCCATTAAAAAGAAAGGGAATTGGAGGATGTATGATTTATAGAAAAGAGCATGCCTGTTTTGTCACTTTCTTCCTTGCAAATATATGTATTAATTTGCACATGCAGGGCCATCTTAATTTAAGGTGCCAGGGCAGCAGGACACCAAGTTGCTCAAAGCAAGTGACCAACTCTAGAAATTCTAACAGACAGAAAAAAATAAGTTTCATCTTCAGTTCATCAGCCATGTGGTTTATTTTAGCCCATAAGCTAATACAGTAGAAAGTGTGAAAATATCAGCCCCGTAAAAATTAAGTCAAGCACCTGCTAATAATGATTTGTCTTAAAACAGGGTCCTGCAACCTACATTAATTCTGCAATCCACCTTAACAGGCTCTTAAAATAACTTCACAGGGAAACATTTGACATCCTTTATTGTATTTTTTGTCAGCCTCTGTAGTCACCAATATAGGGTCTAAAGACAGAACAGCATGTCTCCAAAAATGAGCAAATATGTATGAGAATGTTACACCATTTTTTTATGCAGATATGCTACCTTTTGAAAGATTTTGCTGGCAAATACTATTGGTGACATGTTTGTTACTAGTATTAATTGTGGTAAAATAAAAATATAGGTACGAAATTATTTTTAGAAATGAGAACTGCTGTCACTGGGCTGCATTCTAAAGAGAGGATGGAGATATCATAATCTAACAGTATTAACTAAATTGTATTTATGCTGTTTTATTCTGTTTTGCCTTAGAAAAATTGCTAAGGCCCTTAATGAAAGTGTGTTAAAAAACCTTAAAAAGGGGAAGGTCTGTTTGGTATTGTCTGGTTGTCTTGTTTAAGGCACAGAAGAGGCTAGTAATGCAGGACTGGACTTTTTCATCACTGAAATCAGTAAAAAATGAAAGATTTTGACATTAATATTAATCACTGCAGAGAGGAAGAGACTGCCTTAAGATCTGTTTGCATTATTGAGGCTGGTTTTCAGACTTCACATTTCAAACTTTGATTATTCTTTTCTCCTAAAACAAGACAGTGAGCATATGTTCAGCCTACCTATTAATCTCCAGCCAGCAGCATTCAGTTTGGAACCAAAATCATCTTGCATACAAGCAGTGTGAACTGAAAGTCAAAAGTGCTAAGCAGCTGGGCTTTTATTAGTCTCATCTTCATCAAGTGTACTCAGTTAAATTTGTACAGTCAGTGTTTTGGTTCAAATTGTCTGAAACATTTTTGCTGAGCTTTCTTCTACTGTGTTCCAAGGCAGAGCTGTGTTTGCCACAGCTCTGCACTCTTCTGTTCAGCATCTAAGTTTTATATATGTGCTGCAACTTCCATTATACAGCTCTGGGTTGGATCAGTACAGAGATATGTGATCATTTTGTGCTCATGGGGTGCATTTCACCCAAGGACTTCTAAGTCTCCCAATGGATGGCAATAAGGTGCAGAAAGATCTCTTTTATTTACATTGAGTTACCACTTGTGGGGACCAGAATCCCAAACTTTGGTATCTGCCAACTATGTTGGCACTAGCTTTAAACCATTTAAGAATTATCATGAATAAAATGAAAAGTTGTGAAATGATCAGGTGGTAAAATGAGAATTAGCCTCTGTCCACACTGGAGATTCTCATATAACTTGCAATTGTAATTTTGTAACAAAGAGAAGGAAGCTTCCCAGAAGAGATACAGCCTAAGAAATTGATTTTTAAAAATGTCAAATGTTTTGACCACTTAAGATAATGCAAGGGATTGCACTGCTAGTGCTTACAGGTGGGATGTCTAAACCAGCAAATGGATACTCTCATGTCTTGGAAGTCTGATTTTCAGGATTTTTGGACTCAGACTGTGCTAGAATGCCAGGCCACCTCAGGCTCTGTTTTATGAACATGTGTTCCCAGCTGTGTATGTATGTAAAAAGTTGCTATTTTGCATTTATAAGAAGTGAAATTAAGAACATTCTTATATACCCTAGGAGTTCAAAAGATACACACACACACACAAATAAATAAATAAAATAAACAAACAGAAATCATAGTGTAAAAATTGGGTTTTCTGCTGAGTTTTGCAGGATTACATTCTTGAGTTTTCTAGGATTACATACTCTTTGTCACAAGTTTTAAAATTCAATCAGTGCAGACAAAAGTGTCAGTCAGAGTTAGTGTCCATCAAGGGGTTAAGTTTAAGTGGAGCACAGTGGTGCATAAATGGCAGAGAGAGCTGAGCCAAATCACTGGAGATACCTATGCAATGTGATGTTTAAAGAGGGGCAATGACAAAGATGGAATTTTTTCTACAAATGTTAAAATTTTCTGGATATATTAATTTCCTCCTAACCTACACATATATGAGTCAGAGTAGATTTGAGACATTTTCATTGGTATTAATGATCATTTTCCCTTTTTTTGTTTGTTGTCTAACATGAATTTTAATACAAGATCAACCTGTTTGCTCTGTAGGCATTAAGGACTTATTTTTAGGAATTCTCACTTTCTAAGTTTTCATTAAGGACTTATTTTTAGGAATTCTCACTTTCTAAGTTTCTAGGGCTCAGATTCCAACTCTGTTTAAGTTAGAGGTGTGCTCCCTTGACATTGTCATGCCTCTGCAGTTAGGAAAGATGATGCTTGCCAGTGGTTTTTAGATGAATGACAGAGCTCTTTAGAAATAAATTACTGTGTGACTTCCTTCTTTTCACACATTCATTTCCTGGCCAGATAACCACAGAACACATGAAGACACATTTGCATTAGTCATGCTGTCATGTTTCAATTGTGGCCCAAGCAATACCACATACACTTCAGCTTTGCTATTAGCTCTAAATATGAGTTGCCAAAACACTTTTTGTTGTCTCACCATTTGTAAAGTGGTTCTGCTGTTTAATTTTCCCTCAGAAGTGCTATGAAAATGAATACAAGCTGGAAACATTTACAATTAATTTTAAACTTGTAAGGAAAGGGCCTAAACTTCTAACTATTGTTTAACTGAGCTACCTCTTTCTTTGTTCAGATGTAGATTTGAAGCATAATGAACATAATGATGACAGGGAAAACAGAGAAATATGTATTGAACCTATTTTTTAACAATCAGCTGCCAAACCTAAGCCTTCTCTGTTGGAGGACTGTAAAGAACTGATTGTACTTTTTTCTTTTTTTAAATAAGGGAGCATTGAGAGTGATGATTCTCTGAATGAATTCCAGCATGAGTAATTACATCCTACCATATTTAAATATCAATTAGATGTGGGTTTTTTTTTGTTCATTTCCTGTTTCACACTGGTGGATAATGTTGCTGTGCCCTGCTGAACAGTAGCCACATTCACCCTAAAGCTGGCAGTGCTTCTGTGGCAGACAAAGTGATATCTTTATTTCTTAAGGATGATTCTCTGAATGATTCCACTCACACTAGTTTTGCTCTGGGATATCTTCAGTAGTGTCTGCTCTGACTTACAGCAGTGTAAGTGTGTATGGGAATTATGATACAATAACAACTATATACTATCAAATCATCAATTGTACTTTGTACTGCAGGAAGTTGATTGATATAAAGCTGAATTCTATAAAATTCACTACTCGATATTAAAAAAAACCTATCTTAGAATTAGTATTTAGCCTCTTGCTTTTTTTTCCTCAAGTTAATCAGGATGAATTGTGAATATGGACTTTCCACTCAAACTAATTTACAGAACATCAGGCCCCTGGTATTTGTACTGTGTACAGTAGTGGTATCTGAGTTATACTCAATAGTTACACCAAATACTATTCAATAACTCTTTTCACTGAATATTATGACAAATTTCTTTGAGAGAAAAATATAAGATTCTGGGACCAAAAAAACCAGCATATTTATTTCTGAGGGACAAGGCTGAGAGCCCATGAATGGTGAGAAAATGGAATTATTTTCATTTTCTTCAAGCCAACTTCATGCAATGCAGAAATAAAAACAGATAAGGACTATTTCAGTTTGGCTTTGATGGTATTGGGAGATATTGAGTCCTCTAAACTCCTGGCCAAATAGAAATTCAAGATAACCTTGCAGTATCAGGCCTTTTATTTGCCAGAATACAGGGTCTGATACTATAGTACTGACAAAAAGGAGGTTTCCAGATGGCTCTAAAAGAAGCTGGATGTGATACTTAAGTGTCTTGCAGCCTTGCTTTAGCTGGACTTTGGTCCTTAAGAGTAATTTTTGAATATTAATCAAAGTTTTGGGGTTCCACTGATGGCTATCTGCTCAGCATGTTTCAGATGGTGCATCTACAGAATGGGGCTGATCTCAACACCTTTAGCATGAGCAGAAAAGCCCTTAATTAAGTTGATACTGGCCTTAGCTTTCAAGTTCAACTGGGTGTTATATTTGTGGAGACATTTGGTCTCCCCTGGTTGCAGTGACTAACCAAGGTGGCCCACAGTGGAATGTTAGGGCCTTGTTTTATAAAATTGCAATTTTGAAGTAATGCTTTATGCTTGTGAAATAAGATAAAGAGTCACTGGTCTACTGGCTCTGTAGAAATGGAAGGTTTCTTAGCTTAGACATCACCAAACTATCCCAAAAGATAGAACCAACAACAAATAAAGGTTACTGCTGAAAACTGTGCTGTTTGCCAAGCAGCAAGACAAGCCTTGATCTTTTTTCTCAGTACTCTTTTAATGGGCAGAAGAAACGTTGTTTCTTTTCCAGTCAGTCAATTTCCATCCAAGATTGAAAAGAGGGAGTAGAGACAGGGTGACCTTGACTTGCACAGAACAAAGCTTCAAACAGAGTCAAACTGTTCTGAGTGAGCCTGGCTGGTATTTTGACAATACTCTTGTATTGCTTTGGGTTACCCAGAGTCCACAGGCACAGATTTATTCTGCACTCTAATTGCAAATGCCTACATAAGGTGGCAATCTGAGAGATTTATAACTAATTTCAATGATTGAAGCATTAATTCTGAAGTATCTCACTAACAGATACCTTTTCCATATTTCTATCTAGTAAGCAAGATAAATCTGTGAACAGGAGCTTCAGTGCACATCAGTCCTGTTGACTCAAGATCACGTATTGAGAGTTTGTTATGTGAAGAAAATTACTTATTAGAATAATGGTTTTGAAGTTGCATACAGGGCTGGCATCATTTGGATTAATGTATTCATTTCCTATAAATTAAAATAGGGTTTCGTATTATGGAACTAGGGCTAGGTGCACTAATGGGGACAATCTGTACATGCAATCCACAGAGGCCCCTAATTTTGGACAACAAGAAGAGATGTGCCTGGCAGTTGTGGATGAATGTTTGTACATAGCCTGTACATGTACAATATTTCTTCATATCTAATTCACACGTGGGCATGTTTGAAAATAAACCCATATATCATTTTCCTTCTTTTAGCAGAAATAAAGTGACTTTCATTCAAATACCAATGAAGCCAAATTGCACTGGAAGACAGATCAGTATTCAAGCTGTCAGCAAAGAGGGATGTTGGTCATAAGTCCTATTATCTGACAGCCCTGATGTGGGCTTGAGTTGAGATCCAGCTGTGATCAATGCTACTTCACTGTACCATTACCTGATGGCTCATCTACACTTGGTAGAACAGAGACCAAATCATGCTGAAAAGCACTTATAAATGGGGTTGCTACCCGTGATGTGACACTGATAAACAAAGCATCATCTCTGGATGAGACATTTTTCAGGTGTGCTTAAGTACAGCACCCAGTGCAGCTGTAACAGTGCAGTGATGATTGTGCCAGAGCTTGGAACTGCACATGCTGCACAGGGCTAGTGAAGAGGCAGCTGTGTCATACACCTTCTAACACTACCTCTCATCCCAGCAATTCCAGTTGATTATTGAGATACTGACATTTTATTAGATGGTTGTGCATCACCTCTGCACAAGCACCCTCTAAGGTTTTGTATCCCAATGCCTAAGCTTATTGTTTTCTCATAAGTTACTACTACTGAAAGGAGGTTGTGCTGTATTACAGCTGGCTGGCTCATAAATTCCCATGGCATGTGAAGATCTGAGCTTGTACTTCCTGAATGTTTTTCACACTGCAATGAAATAAAAGTCTTTCTACTTAAAAACTTAATTTTTTCAAACTACCTGCTGGGTTTTGTTCTATTTTTTTTTTTTTTTTTAATCAGATTGTGCTTCTAAGGTTAAAGCATGTTGGATGCCTGGAAGCATTTCTGTTTTCAGTGAGAACCTCTGTTAACATGATTCAATCATTTGTAAATGCAGACATGCACTCAGCAAATTTGATAAGCCCTGAGATGAATTTAGATGCACAAAAATGGTGAAACAGCCTAATCCTTCCTACAGAAGATAATGTTTAAACAAATTTACTTCATTCAATGAAACACCTGGGCGAGCTTATTTAATATAGTCTTTGCATTTAATTATCCTCTCTGATGGGGCACTTGCCATATTTCAAAATATGATTATTTTCTTTGGTATTAATTATTTTAAGATCCTCAAAGGAAACCAGGAGAGAAATAAAAAGGGGGTCTTAATTAACCTGAGCCATGAAAAGTCATCTTCCTGGAATAGAGAAGATGGGATATGGAACTGAAAATAAATAGTGCTTTAAAAATCATGAATAATGAAGAATAGCTCTTAAAATCTGAAAAGAATTCTATACGAAGAGTTGCTGCTAGGCATTAATATCAGAAAGGCACTTCTCCACATAAAACTGTCTTACAGAGGAAAGGCAGTAATGGAAAAAATATTTCTGTGAAGAAATCAATATGCACAAAATTATTGGCAGAAGTCAAGGCAGTGCAAAATTATTATATACTCAGAGAACAATGCAGCCCAGAGTCAGTGTCTTCAGTTCTTCTCTTATTTTGCTCTTGTGGGGATGGCACAAAGGAAGATTTTCCTTTTGGGAAGAGTTTATTCCAAAATATATTTTTGGCAAGCAGTTTTACTAAAAGTGGTATCACTTCATAATCCTATTACTCCTGTCCTTGCAAGAAGGAATACTGCATGTGGAAACAAGAGTCCCTGTTCTCCTCACCACAACTGGAACTGCAATAGGAATGGGGTTTGGATGTTCTTATTCTAGATAGCAAATCAACAACACACTATGGCAACTTGTGCATGAGTAATTAAATCACCAGGGCTTTTTTGCTTCATCATTACTACTTGAAAGGATATTTGTTATGTGGGTTTGCACAGGACAAATAAAATTGTATGTATGTATCCTCTGAATGTTGCTTTGGTTGCCTAGGCACAAGCAAGAGGGAATTGTTCATGTTTTAGGCAATTATTCAGTGTTGTACTTTCAGCTTACTTTTGTTTAATCATTTCATGGTATTTTGCTACTTGAAAGTCTAAATGCAGTCTTGCAAAGATAATGTTACATGTGCCTTAACTTTGCAAGAGGCCAGACAGCACCTCATGCTATTGGCAGCAGATTTGCCTTGTATTCTACTGCTGCTATGAACTGTATGATCCATGCTCTGTAGGTGTGAAAAGGGATTCACACCAGTTTTACAACAGAAGTACCTTTGACTTTTATTCTGTCAATTACAAGGCAATCACACAAATTTTACTTTCCAATCAAAGTGAAAGCAGCTACCAAATTATACTCCTGCTTCATCTGGAAAACAAATTAAGCTGTTTTATGCCACTTGAAAAAGTAATTCAAAGTCAGCTCTCACAGTAGACAACAAGACTTGGTTTTCCCTTAGTTTTTCAAAAGGCGTGAGGTTTATTTCACTTTTCTGTAGATACTTTGTGTAGGTGCTCATTATCTCTCTTTTTCACTACTGGTCATTCCAACTCATCTGAAAATGCGTTGTTGGGCTGAGTCTTGGTGTTGAAAGTGCATGTTTTCGCTGGGAAACTTTGGAAATTATAGGAAATGCTTGCGAAATATTGGAAATAATGAGAGAAAAAATGTTTTCTGATCATCCATGTTTGTGTTCTTTGCAACAGAAATATTTTCATGATCAAATTGAAATATATTGCTATTTTGTCACAGAATTGTACTCAAGCCATTCCCAGAGACAGCATGGCAAGGAGCAAGTCCAGAGAAGAGCAGTCAATATGCTTAGAGAGCTGGGGTACCTTTTCTATAAAGCCAGGCTGAGAGCTGTGGCTATTCATCCTGAAGAAAAGAATGTTCTGGGAAGAATTTAGAGCACCTTCCAGTACCTAAAGGGACCACAGAAGAGCTAGAGAGGAACTTTTGACAAGGGCATGGAGTGACAGGACATGGGCAAATGTCTTCAAACTGAAAAAGAGTAAATGTAGATTAGAAGAATGAAGAAATTCTTTACTGTGAGGATGGTGAGGCACTTACACAAGTTGCTCAGAGAAGCTGTGGATGTCACATCCCTGGAAGTGTTCAAGGCCAAGCTGGATAAGGCTTTGAAGTGGAAGGTGTGCCTGTTCATGGCAGGGGTGCTGGAACCAGATGATTTTTAAGGTTCCTTCCAAACCAAGCCATTCTATGATTCTGTGAGACCCATATTCCTCTCCTCTGTCAGGTGGCAGTGAGTTCGGTCCACCAATCCTCTCTCTGAAATCCTCCTTTGAATATCCTGTGATATTCACGTGTGATACTCGTGTACCTTTAAAGATGGAAGTGTATGGAAATCAGAGTCTGTAGGGTCTCAGATGGGGCAGCATTTCAGAGCTGTGCTGTCCTGGAAGTGGTGGCAGGGCCAGCAGATGTCGGGCGTGCCAGCAGGCCAGGTGCTAGGGTGGGCTTCTTGTCCAACACACTGTGTGACGACCTGGTGGCTGGTCCTCTGCTGTCAGAGGCCTCTGGACCTGCAGATAAAATCACAGAATCAGTCAGGCTGGAAAAGACCTCTGAGAAGATTGAGTCCAATCTATGACCAAACCAGCACTAAGTCACTATGTGCCACATCCAGTCTTTCCTCAAACACCACGAGGGATGATGACTCCCCCACCTCCCTGGGTAGCCCGTTCCAATGTCTGGAACCCCTGCCTGTGAAGAAATTCCTCCTAATGTCCAAACTAAACCTCTCCTGGAGCAGCTTTAGATTATGTCCTGTCACTGTCACTGGCTGTCTGGGAGAAGAGGCCGACTCCCCCACCTGGCTCCAAACTCTTTGCGGGAGTTGTGGAGGGTGATAAGGTCACCCCTGAGCCTCCTTTCTCCGCAGCCCCGGCCCTGCCGGCGCACGGTGACCCGCTGGGGTCACGGCGTCCGGGGGGCTCCACCCGCCGCGACACGG
>VZRH01006098.1:600239-648537 GCA_013397555.1 Urocynchramus pylzowi
AGGGCGAGCGCTGCCAGCACGGTAAGGCGGGGCGGGAGCGCCGGCAGGGATGGGCACGAGCGCCGCGTTCGCTCTCTGTCATGCCGGCCCTCCGGAGAGAAATCCCTCCGGGAAGGGCTGAGGAGATCGGGTTGGGATCTGGTATGAGAGGCGGGAGGGGAGGTGCCGGGGAGGACGTAGAGAAGGCGAGGGGGAGGAAGAGAGTTAAGGCACGCTCTGGTAAGGTGAGTTTGCTATCAGTGACAGCGAACTGATGGAGCGCAGCCAAAAGCTTACCTCACGTTGGTAAGCGGACCCTGCTGTCAGAAATGGCCGTGGGTCCATAAAGGGCTTTTTGCCACTTGGATGTTGGGTAAGAGGTCACTCGCTGGACAGCCTTTGGTGTTTTATTCCTCCTACTTCTTTAACTGCATGCTTAAATGCTTCTCTGGAAGTATTTAAGAAATCACAGAATCAGTCAGGTTGCAAGGAACCAGAAGGACATCTGATCCAACATTGTCCTCCTAGGGCGCAATGCACAGGGATTGCATCCAGATGGTTCTGATGCTTTTAGAGTCTTGACAGCATTCTAATCCACAGCAGCATTTAATTAGCATCTTTAGGTGCAATTAGTCAGGACTAGTCACTAACAAAAGCATCAAAAGAGTGTGTAGAAAGTAGGTTATTTTCTGGATTTCTTTTTATTTGGGATACGCTATGGTTGTAAAAGTACTGTTGTTTCCTTCCTGAATGTTACCTGATGCACAGAGTCATTTGTACATCCCATTTCCACGGTAGGAGGCGTAAAGCTAGGGTGGAGTCTGTTCCTGTTGGTTTCCATGGAGAGACAAAGTATTTTTTTGAAAATGACACCTAATATGCAGAAGTAAACATCGTGAAGAAGAGTTTTAGTTTAAACCCTGTTCGATGTTACACACTAGATTTTTAATTTTCTAATTTTCTTGTTTAAAAGTTTGACTGTAGAGCTTGTGGCTATTAAATGCTGAAAAATCACTCTGGAGTTCCTTTGCTTTGCATGTTGTTCTATGTGAAAAGGTGATAAAATTGTACAATATTTGTTCTAATTTTCAATGTCCTTCATTTAAAATGTGATTTTTTTTAAACTCTGAAATGAGATGCTGCGAATTTCATTTAGCACTGTTCATCCAATCGTTCATGGAGTGTTGTTTCATTTTGAGGCAGAGGCTAGCAGGTGGTGACAAATGATGTACAGCTAATGTGTTGTGTAGTGGAGATTGAAAACTATGCTGTATGAACTGTTCCAAAAACTTTTGGTTCCTAGACATTTTGGGGTTTATGGGAGAGGTGAAATATTGGTGGAGAGGCAGATCAATTCTTGAACTATAGAGGTGAACTGTCTGGAATTGTTAAGGAAACCACTGAATCCTTGTGCTCGTAAGGTCATCAATGTAGAAGAAAAATATTGCATAAATGAAGCCTCACCCCCTGTTCTGTCAAAAAAACCAAACTGAAAGCTGTGCGAAATAACACAGAAACAGAATTTTTCTTATATCAGGAGCTCTTGTATGGCACTTCCAAAGAAGTGAGAGCATCTAGTAGAAGTTATAGAGAGCTGAGCACTGGCTGGTTTTTTCATACATCTCTGTCCTTTCCTTGCCTGCTAGTACTCATTCTGTGGGTACTAGTGTGAAAAGTCCTCTATTCTTCACTTGGGTTTCTTGAAAGTGCAATAAGTATATGAGGACAAAATCAGGATGGTGTTACCTGTTGTTCATTTTTTTCATACTTTTCACCCATCCAGTCCAAGAACAAGTAGAGAGCTCATCTCACACCAGCAGCTAACTCAGATGAGACTCCCAGAAACAGATGGGTTTCTAAAACCTGTGTGTGAATAAACAAATGTTTTCTCAGACAGCAGGGCTGATTCAGGGATGATTATAACTAGCAAAGAGTCTACATGATAGGTAATTCATTTGCAATCTGAATGGATTTACCCAGAATTTTGCAAAATTGAGATTTTGATTCATACCTTATCAAACTTGTCCAAGCTGTCAGCAATGAAAAAGTTTCAGGATTTGTGATGATCATAGATACTTTTCTCCCAACAGATTATTAGAGTTATGAGGAAAGTTACATTCATCTTGGATACTTGCTAAGCAAACACTGTACATTTCAGAAAGGTTTCTGAAAAGACAGCTGAAGCAAAAAAAAAGGGAAAAAAAAGACTGTGGGGGAGAAAGAAATCCTGACTTACTTCTGGAGACTTTTTAGAGAAGAGGTATAAGGAACAGAACATGTAGTTTTTTTGAAGATGAATGTAGGAATCCAGTAAAGAGTAAAAACTCTGATATTTCATCTTAAGAATCACATGATGACTCTCAAGTTGCAACATCTTTTTATTGAATAATTTTTTCTTATCACCTATTTTCTGTTATTTCTCCAGTTATCAAAAGCTTTTTTGACAGTCCAGCTGTGCTCCTGTTTAATATGGGTCTTTCTTCTGCCTGTTCTGTCCAGGCCCAAAACATTCCTTAGTTTTGAGTGCTTAAAAGCTTAGTATGGTGGAGGGAAATTTCTGTGCAGGGAAATGATTTCACCTTATTAGCAATGTAAGATAACATGGCAGATATATCTTAGAAAATATTAAGACAAACTAAAATATAATAATGAAAATATTGTGCAATTTTTGTATGCATTTAAGTAGTAACTTTAATAAGATTCACCAATAATTATCCAACCTTTCTTTGTTGTCTGTCTTACAGCTACGTGTTATCCAAAATGCAAAAATGGGGGAGAGTGCCTCCGACCTGGAAAATGCAGATGTCCTCCTGGGTATGGGGGTAGATACTGTCACAAAGGTAAGACCCAAGGAAGTGGTAGCTTGGAAAGACAAGGAGTTTGAAAACAGACTAAATTAATTTAGGATGCCTCAAGTCCTGGGTCTAACACACTTTGAAATAATGACCTTAATTCTGTAAATATCTGACCTTACTGTCACGATGTGCATGGCCTAGAGGATCTGCATGCTTGCAGGAGGATGGGATGGAGTGCACATACTGAAATGTGTTGTGAGAATCTGAGTGAGTTTTTTGCCTTGGAAAATACCTTTTTTATGTGCTATGTAAATATTCCATTTAGCTCTATAACAGATTATTTCTAAATTATATATTGAGATGGCTTGTATAGATACATATTTCTGCATTAAGTGGTTGAAATTTTTATGTGGTATCTGCAAGATGATAACAGTGAGGGACAGTCACTGAGGATATGTGTGGCAATGTATTGTTGAGAGGTAATGGGAGATGACAGAGGAGGAGTAGCAAAGACCAATTTTGATGGTTTTGGGAAGTATATTGAATATATGCATGGATTGGAAAAGGCAATCCAAGAAAACACTGTTGTACATGTACAAACTTGTGTGTGGTGTGGGGCAGTGTGCTATTACAGAATCTCACAAAATCACAGACTGGGTGAGGTTGGAAGGGACCTCTGGAAGTCATGATTTCCAAGCTCCCTGCTCAAGCAGGGCTACCTAGAGCCAGCTGCTGAAGGCCATGTCTTCATGGCTTTTGAGTATCTTCAAGGACAGAGACTCCACAATTACCAGGGCAGTCTGTACCAACATTTGGTCACACTCTCTGTGAAGACCTGCTGATGATTTCCTTGTCCTTCAGGTGGCTGGAAGTGGTTTCCAGAGTCAGTCCTTGTATTTCCTCACTAGGAGCTGAGGTGAGGCAGACCAGCCTGTAGTTCCCTGGGTCCTTCTCGCCCTTCTAGAAGACTGGAGTAATATTTGCTTTCATATTGTCCTCGCGCACTTCTCTCTGTCACTGTGATGGATCAAATGCAAACAATATTAAATACATTAACTGACATTGTGTGACAAAGTAATATGCAAACAAACATTGAAGAGCTTTTCCAGCTGTGCTGGGTTTGACTTGCATGTCCTTGCATGTTCAGTATTTGTGCCAACAACAATCTGTTAGTTGAAATTGTGCTCAATACTTGTGGTTGAACAAGAGATTTGGCTATTTTATCTACAAATTATCAAGCAGACAGCCAAACTGTCCATCTTTACAGTGAAGGATAGTTGTTTTTCTTCAATACAGTGAAGGTGGTATAGAATATACATTCATGCTTGTGAAAGGAAGCATTTGATTGTACAGAACAGTGATTGTGCTCTCCACAGTTGGTACCAATCATACGTTTGGCATAAATAACGCTTCATTAATGAAGCCTTCAGGGCTTTGATGTGTAGAACAACACAACAAAGAACATTTCATTCTGAAATGAGGAGGCTAACTCGAGTATTTGGCCTTTGGGAAGGCACTGCTTAACTTGACTATAGTCATAGTTTCATTTGTCAAAGTAATATCCTCTTCTCTTCTTCCTCTTGTTACATGTAGGTCCTGTCAGGTAAGGAAATAGGTGAATCCTTCACCACATGTTATTGGCTCGCCAACTGTGATTTGGCAAGTTTGGTACAAGTATGCATGTTCTTAGTGCTGTGGTGTAGCTGATGAACAGTGGTGTTACTGGTGAGAAGTAGAACAGTGCCTTGCCCTTAACAGTTGAAATTTTAGTTTTTGCAGATGTGATAAAACAAGTAGTTGATGCCAGATGAGCTGTTTAAGGACAACTATTTGAAGTTCTATGCTGCTTCTGAAATGCCCAATGTATGCTGTTTTCCACAGTAAGCTGTGAAGGAGGCTGTCAGAATGGTGGGGAATGCATCTCTGTCAATGGAGTTGTGAAGTGCCTTTGTGCTTCTGGCTGGACAGGATCAAGATGCCAGGAAGGTGCGTGTCTACATTCATGCAAATATTTATATTAATTCTAAAACTGCAGTAACAAAAACATTTTAAATGTATTAAGGGACTAATAAGTATGGAAATGTCATTGCATTACTGCAGAAATGAGTGACCTAGTAAGTATTAAGGATACTTACACAGATAAAATAGTGTGAAAATATTTTGCATCAAGGTGTACAACTTTTCACATTTAAACCAAGATTCATAATACAGTGCCTATATTTTTTTTTTTTCCATTTCCATGGTCCTGGAAATATTTTTGGAGTTATACCAGTTGAATATCTGGCCTAGAAGAAAATGTGTTTTGCCATTTTGACTCGTATCATCCTGAATCTTTCATTCTGTCGGGTTTCTTTTACATCAGTTTTATAAATCCTGCTGACTTACCCATTCTTTTTCTTGTAGCAATTTGTCCTCAAGGTTGTCGGAATAATGGAGCTTGTGTGGCTCCTGGGATTTGTAGCTGTCCAGCTGGATGGGTCGGTAGAGCATGTCACTTAGGTAAATGACTTCTGACATTTTTCATTTATCCTTTCCTCTGCTTGTTTGTTTTACCAATAAAAGTGTTAAAATCTTCAGGGCCTAACAAAGCTTCCAGGGAAAGTATCTTAGAATAGTAACTGAGAGCTGCTTCCACATACTGGGGCTCTTACAAGTATGTATAGGGAGTAGATGGCTGTTCAATTTGGTCAGAAACACGTAACTTTTTCACTTTGAAAGGGATTCAGATTTTGATTGTCACCAAATTAATTACTTGTTATGTTTTGATGGTATTTCTGAATATTGTCTGTAAACTGAGACCCCAGAATAAGGAACTGAAAATTAGAGAAGTACTATAGCTACTGGTGTGGGTTAGAAGCTTCATTAAATTTTATAGACATGTAAAATTTAAACTTGCTTCTCACTTCAGGATAAGTTGATAGAATCAGCTCCATGTGTTCTTAGAACTCTGAAAGCTGCCTGTAAACAGGATTAGTACTTGCTGAACAACCACTTCCATTTTCACTAACTTTGATTCACAAAAGCAGGTGATTATAAAGTCTTTAATCTTCACTTCTTGGGCCTTGTATGCTTGTAACAGCACTGCCCTGATGCTAAAGGCAATAATCCTGAGACTACAAAAGGCAAGGGTTTCTTTTTTTGCTCTCTGAGAGTCTGAAAACACCCTTGTACAAACATTGGTTTCGAACTGGATATTGTGGGTGGAGGGTCTCCAGATTAAGTCCTCTGCATCTGATATTTTCTCATGGCTATGGGCATGGCTATGGCACTAAATCAGCTAGTGTTAGTTCTTCTACAATACATATGGTCAAGCAAACATTAACAAGTAATATTTTGATATTCCCATTGACCATCAAAATGGGTTTATATTCATCAGTGTATTGAGATAGAGGGTGATGTTAAAAGCCAAGAGTGGGAGTTGGAGAGAACTTGTAGAATGCTTAGCTCCCTGCAGCTGCAGTAATGGCAGAAGTGTTCAGGTTCTTAATGTCAAAATAATCAGTTCCTAAACTAACTAGATCTGCATCAGGTTTGACTTCTTTTGGTGTACATGCTCATACATAAACTGCAGCCCCTGGCTTGTCAGCTGAACTGGTGTGTAGCAGGGGACAGCTGAAGCTGTGCCCACTCAGCCCTCCTCTGCTCTTGTGGGGGAAGAGGAGGGCAGTATGTGAGATACTGCTAGGATGAGGTGACTGTTTCCTCATGGGTGTGGATCCAAACACAGGCTTGAATAAGTTTCAGAAGGAATTTTTATTGTTCTCTCACTTTTATGGGGGCATCCATCTCAAAAAAGCCTGTGCCTTAAAGAACAGAAATTACAGTATTTTAAAAGGGAAATGGAGCATGAATAAGACTAGACGTACTGTGCCTGTATTCCAGTGAAGGCCACAATGCCATAAATTGAGAGACATTGCTTTTCAGTTCTTCCATTATGCTTTTATTTATACTGCCCCAGTGCAGTCACCAGGGAACAATTCTGCTACCGCAGTGAGACGGAAAGAAAAATGATGCTGTGTTGTGCTGAAGATACAGTGTGTGTCTGGTGTCTCATTTCAGCTGTATGTAAACTGCCCTGCCAGCACGGAGGGAAATGCATCGCTCCAAATGTGTGTAGATGTCGACTGCCGTTCTCTGGGCCACAGTGTACAAAGAAAAGGAAGGAATGAAGCAACTTCAGCCAAGATAAGCTGCATTTTTTTTATGTGACTATGCATAAGAGGAAGTCTGCAGCAGTGGGGGACCTTAAAATAAACATTGTAACTTGATTTCAGACAGCTTTTTGTCCTCACTATATTAAGTACATGCTTTTCTATAAAAAAGGAAGGTATTGCTGATTGTAAGGAAGTTGTTACAAATCTCCAACTGTGTGCAGTATACGACAGCTTTTCTCCTCATTTTTTCTTTATAAGCAAAAGTATTATGCTTGGTTGATATAGCTGACCTTGAAATAAAATTTTCCTCAAATCAAGTCAGAATAGATCTATGCTCTTCTTTCTGATTTTTCTCCCCTTTGACTAGACTTATTGTTTTATATAATTACATTCTTTAAAAGCACATGAAAGAAAAAGCCCTCAATTCACATCATCAGAAGTGAATGTTAGTTCAAATATAATTTGCCTTGAGATTAAACAGTTGCAAGAGGAAGCTTGCAGAGTTTGCATCTTTCTGGAACATTACCAAACTGCAAAGCATCTTATTTAAATCATGGTTATCACTTTATGTCTTCTTCCTGTCCCTCCCCCTCCAATCTGATCTGGATCTCAATCAGCTAAACAGTATTTTAAAAAACCCCAACAACTAGCACTCCCCCGCCAATACTTGTTCAGTCAATTCTGCTGTTACTTTCTAAAAGCTTAATCCATGCTGATACTCTAAGAGGCCTTATCTTGACTACTTCTAAGGTCATATTATCTGATCATCTCTCAACATCCAATTATTTCTTTTCCTTACTCCAGTGAGACAGGGAAATGAATTTTTCTTCTGGAGACATTGATAATTCTATGCTATTCAAGATTGTGTTGTTATGGGAGCAGTATAATGGGAGGCTGCAGACTAGCAGTGAGGAAAAGCCATGCCTGTCACAAATCACATGTGTGGGGGATGTTGACATTGTCTTCTGGAGATGTTCCTGTTTGGCTTTATTTAGGTTTTGCAGCCTTTTGAATGGGCTGTAGATTGGACTGAGTCTCCTGTGTTCATTGTTCCTTGTCTCATTTGTGCTGTTTTTTGTATGGCACTGTTGAGGAAGGTTTTGCCAAAACATGCAAACTGAATCAGTGAACTTTCTGAATGATGCTCTAATCAATTTTTTTTGAGGGATTGTAGATTAAACTGGAATTTTTTTTGTGTGTGTGAGAATTTTAGCTATGCATTACTTTAGCCCATTTGTTGGAACAACATTTTAACTGTGTTTAACTACCAGAGCACGGAGAGTAGCTTCATGGGCAGTGACTTAGGTGGACCTGTTTCTCCTGGGATTACAAGCCACTGAGCAAAGAGGCAAAAGTAATGGGTTCTTCTCAGTTACCAGTCTTCTCTCCAAGAGAGTGCTCAAGCGTGCAAAGGGCCATTGAAAGGCAATGGTTTAGTTCCTGAGACTCCTGTTTCCTGTTCTGAGCAATTGCATAGTTGAGCTTTCTCCTGCACTTGCTTTGGAGGCTGATGCCTTTGGCTCAGAGGAAACCTGCTGCAGAGATGTTGTGAAGGATTTCCTGCAGGGACAGGGCACAACATAAGAGGAATGCACATTTTTTGTGCTGCTTTTGCTGGGATATGCTGGCTGCTTCAGACCTGCTGGTGAAAATTTCATTGTCATGTGTGTAAAAAGATGATTTCATTAATGGTTCTGAAGTTTTATAATGATGACGATGATGATTATATAATTCTGTGTTATAATACACTACATCATGCCATAATTTAGAAATTCAGGAGTTAGGTTGAATACCTTAGGTGACATATTGTTTGCCAGGGAATGAATGGGAAAAAATTACTTGCACCAGGCCCAAAATTTAGAATAAATAATCAGTACTATGTAAATACAAAAAGGCATAATATCTCAGTGTTATTCCCAAAAATACCGAGTTCTACTAATAAAGACAAAAGTGACCGTAATAGTGACTAGAAGCTGGAAGAGTATTGGCATTGTCAGGAGCCAGACACCAGAAGCAGTCGTTGAAAGATCTGTAATTGGTGTTTCTGAACAGGCCAAAACAAATGCTAATTTAGTTTCCTGTTTAGAAATGATTGAAGTAAGCAGTAATTTGATGCCACACAGAAGGAATGGCATATTTCAGAAATACTACTTGAACATAGCACCATCTACTGGCTACAGTGCTCTTCATGGTTTTGGGTTTGTTTTTTTTTGTTTTGTTTTGTATTGATTTTAAGAAATATTTCTTCTTATCATTCAATTAAACTTTAAGTGAGTTTAAAAGTGATTTTTCTAGTTAGTTAGCATCGAACAATCTTAGAATGTATTATTAATGACAGCCTGTCCCCAGACTATTATTTCCACAGTTAAACATACTAAAAAGACTAAAAGAACTGTCAGTAATTCTTGTCTTTTGTTTGTTTTCTACTTGCTGGAGGATTGGACATACTAGTTAGAGCATGTAATTTTTGGAGCTAGCTATGTCTTCCTTTGGGGAGCTAAGTCATGCATGCAGTTCAAAGGTCAAGAAAAGCAACACAGAAAATGCTAGGTCCCTTATTCATTAGAGCTAACTGTAACACCTTATACAGATACTCTGGTTTTCACTAAAACAGCTGTAAAAATTTTAGGGGTATTGCAGTGGTTGCACTTTTGATACTCTGTCTTTCTAGAGTGTGCATGGAAAGGTGAGGTATTTCTTTTTAGTTTACTTATGCGCACATTTTTATTAATGTTTTCCCTTCTGCTCTAAATGCTTCTGGCAAGAATGGGTTTACTTGGTTTAGCTGTAAAATACCATTTGCTAGCTAAGCTGAGCTGTGGGAAGAACTTGGGTAAAATTACCGGATACCAGCATGTGACACCTTTAAATGACAGAAATTGCATAAACAACTTTAGTTATTAGCAAAACTTTCTAACCTCTACATTTGGGGTTGTATATGTACCCCCAAAGTTATGTTTTGAGAATTTGAACTTTGGGTTTTTCCATTTGGACAAATAATGGAGTGGATGAAGTCAATTTGTGAAGTAGCTTCAGTTTTTATACCTATTTACTTTAGGGCTTGTGCTGATACTTCTTCATGAGTTTGCTTCTGGTAAACAGAAATGTTAACTTTCTTTCTCTTCTCAGCTATGAAAATATATAATTAACTTTTGTAAAAAGAAAGAGCCTTTCCCATAGGGCCCACTTGTGATTTTATTTTTTAATCATAGCCAGCATGACTATCTGTGGTATCTTCTGTGATACAAGCCCTCACTTCAGAGAACATTCACTGTACTGCATTTTAAAAGATCTTTTCAAGATCAGGGGCAAAAATCAATGTGCTCTTGGAGAATTTCTGCTGGCCTGCAGAGCAACTGTAGTACAACCAGGTAATAAATGGATGATGTACATAGGTACCTTCCAGCACTCTTCAGTGTCTAAAGAAATCATGCAACAAAATTCAACTAAGATACTGGTGTTGTGCATAACGTGGTAAGAATCACTGCAGAATCTTCAGTTTGATACAAGTTGCCCTTCATTCCCTCAGAGTGGAACTGTGTCAACTCCTACCCTTCTCCCCACTCCCAAGTCCCCTAACTCTTTTGGGCCTAACTGAAGGTTACAATTTCAGCAGTTCTGTTAACCTCTGTAGACAAGCCCTCTATATAAATCTGCATCTTGTTACAATTTGACTGCATCTTGAGCAATTTTACTGTATTGTTGCCATGTGCTTTCTAATTACAGTGAATTCTGTTTCATGTGTATGATGGACAATGTAGCAACAAAACAGTTTCAACTAATCCCATAATTACTGGGCAGTTTTGAAGTAGCTATCTGCCATTTTGCATGTACTAATAATTTTTCTGCACCATGTGCTTGCTGGAAAATAGCAAAAATAGCACAGCTTAGCACTGAGCATTGTTAGCTACTGTAGCAAAACTCTGGATGTGCTTTTGTTCGCACAGCTTGCATTTGGAAAATGTAAAAGAAATAATTTCTGCCTTTAAAACTATTGAAAATAAACAGCAAGCACTAACAATTATAATAAAAAAACCCCTTTGTTGAGCCTGAAATCCTAGAAATGCACATATATGTATTGATTAAGTTTTGTGAGTGAAGGATTGCACAAACTCATTAACCAAAGTACTAAGTACTATTAGCAGTGCTCCAGACAGATGTTATCTTTCTTTATTGCACAGTACCTCTGTAACTGACACATGGAACAGCAGTGATTACAATAAGATATTATGTGATATTGGTGTGTTTCTACTCTAAAAACTTCTTCAGTACCTTGTGTATCCGAAACAGTTCCAAGAGCTAGTCAGATTTTGTTCATTGACATCTTTGTGAGATGTGAGAAAGGAAATGTCCAAGAGGAATAGGTTTTAAATAATGTAATGGTTCCCAAATCATCAGGCTATCAGCCATGTGGATGCCTGACTGAAAGAAACTATGGAAACACTGAAATTTAAAATGCAAGTGGGAAATTGGACATTTTTTAAATACACTAATCAGGCACTTGGAAATCCATGAGGTATCATTCTGGAATGATGCTAAGCTCTCAAAATGCCAGCTTACTTTGCAAGATGACTTAAGAAGACTATCAAAAGGTGAGGAGAAATCTAGGCACAGAGCTGCTAATAGCTATGATTTGGTAATCAGCATCCTAGAATGGCAGTAAATGGCAAAATTACCTCTATTTTCTTCCTGTTCAAAATTAGTACATATAAACTGAATATTGCTCAGGAGAACCGGAAGTCATGATGTTTATTTTTGGCTTAAAAAACCAAAGCAGTAAACTTCAATGGCTCAGCTAAAGGGATGTTTGTGCCTATTACCTTGTTATAGCAGGAACTGAAATGTCTTTCACAGCTCTAGGAGAAGGTAACAGTCCTCAGTAGGAAGCTTTGGAAAAACTGGAATTTTATTTTTTCAAAAACTATCTGGCAGCTGGTAGGTGCTAACAGTTCATTGGAACAATTGGTAATGAAAAAAATCCTCTGTGAAGTCTTTACAAATACTTTCTGACATGATGAGTATGGATGGCATGATGTACAACAAATTTCTCCTCTTATTAGTTCCTATTTTAAGATTCAGAATTGCTGAAAGTATTGTTAGATTTCTCTAAGTGTCTTGGGAACAAAATTTCCTCATATTACTGACTGCCATATCTCAGATATGGGCATAAAAATCTTACAGACACAGGAATAATTCAGTAGTTGGCTCTTCAAATTCATGATTGTAAGTATGAAGTCAAAACAGAAAAGTTGGGATCTGGCTTCTGGCTGCAAAGGCTTGTCATAGATAAATCAGAGTCATTCTGCATTTGGCTGACTGTTAACAGGACAGGAGACTTGCCTTCATTGGTACTAGCCCAGCCTCAGTTCTGGTTTCTCCTCCTTCCTTGCTGCTGGCTTATCATTACAAGAAGACCAATGTAAATACAAAACATGAAAAACCAGTTCTGCCTCTTCTTCTGTCCACAGCCAAATAACATGTATGTTAACTGTAAACAGGAGGCACCATTCACAAGTGCAGAAGTGCTGCCTTCCTTTCTAGAGCCACCCAACAGCTGCTACAGTCTTGTTCCCTCAGTGGAAATTTCACAGTCCACTTGAATAAACTGCAGAATTTTGGGCTCAGTCATCCTATCTGGGAATTCAATGAAGACATCAGAGGCTGTGGGGTTTGTACATGAGGTAGCAAAAAATTACAGGAATATACATACATTTTAATGACTAAAAGATTGTTGGTTTGAAGCTCACCAACATTTGTGATTAATATGAATCTTTTAAAATAAGACTTCTGAATATTCCTTTCATTTAAATGACTCTGTAATTGCCTTCAACCCTTTTGCTATTTTCAAGTGTCATACATCCATGCAGCATTGCAATTGAATTGCCACACTTCTTCAACCATGATGTCTTTGTACCTTGGAGAGAGAAAACAAATATTAAAACCAGACTTTACTGAGGCAACCCATTATTATGATTAAGTTTATGAAACAGTTTTAATGAATCTCTGCTTGCCTGATATGCAGAATGAAAACATTAAGTGAAACTTGGGCTTATAGCTTTTTTGTTTCATTAAGAAAATGTACCATTTTGATCAATGTATACAATGATACAGCACTGTCTGACTGACTGACAATATATATATTTTTTTAGACTAAAAATAGACTAACTCAATGCAGGACATATTTATGAAACCTTTAAATCAAAATTATTTCTCTCTTTAGATCACATTTTGGAATTCCATATTACAAACATTACAGTCTTATTGATATAGGATGAGTAGTTGCATATTTTCAAAATATGTATGAGCACTTCTTTGCTTCAATTTCTGAAACAAATCTACTCCATCTCTCAATTCTGCTGGCAGCAGAAATGTGTCTAAATACACTGAAATTAAAAGAAGAGAAACACCATAGATTATGCAAGAGGAGCAGAATGCTTTTACCTCAGACATCACAAAACAGTTAGATTTAAGAAAATGTTTGATCAAATTACTTCAGTGAGTGAGCATCAGCACTCAAGCAAGGGAATCCAACAGAAAATTGTATGACAAAAGGGAGAAATGGTTGTCATTCCTTCTGATACAAAAAAGTAAAGTTATTCCCAAGTTACACTTGATGAACTGACTGGCAGTGTAATTAGCTGGGAAAAGATCAGGGCTTGACTTGATGCAAACTAAGAAAGGCATCAGTAGGCTATTCTTCCCTAAAATGAAGCCAGATGCTGGAAAAGAAAATAGTGGCTGTTGCGAAGAGGATAGTTATCAATTCCTACTGCATGACAAGAGACAATCAGCTTAATTTGAAACAAAGGAAGTTTACTTTTGGTGCTGAGAACAATTCTGTAAGTATTAGAATCTAAAAATTACTGGAAAAGCTCTTAGAAATTCCATTAATTTTCCCTCGCTGCAGAGTGAAAGGAAGAAATCAGACAAAATACACATTTGGTGTATATCATGCTGCTTCACTGGGTGCACTAGTTAATTAACTCCCAAATCACTGTATTGTGATGGTGTCTTGGCTCTACATGTACCTGAATTTTCTTCCCACAGAGGACTCCAGTATAACCTGGACGACAAGAGCACATGTTGGGCAATACACATTTGCCTCCAAACAGACACTTCTGGTTGCACACAGCTGAAACAAGAAAGGTACATGTGAGGCTTTATTCATGGACACATCTTGGTGAAGGAAAAGTGGATGCTACCTCTAGATACTTATTCTGTTTGTTATAGGAACCAAGACCTTGGAAGGTATTTTCACAGAGTAACACCCCTCAGTGTAAGGACACTTAAAAGTCATGTGGAGCCAACAGTGTTCTTGTGTCTATCCCATCCCCCTTTTGCTTTGACACATTTAATGTGAGAACACGCTGAGGGCATGAATGAGACTGAGCAAAGAACATGAGTAAAGTGGTTTTTGGCACATCTTGCTATTTCAAGCTATCACAATGGCCTCTCAGGACTTGTGCAGCAGCATATGGCACTGGAGCAAACCAACACATGCTGCCATGCTCCCAGGGTACCCTCAGATCCTGGAGGGCTTCAGAACAGGCAGAGCCATCTCTACTCTTTATCCTGCCTTTGACACAGATATGGATAAAACACATCCAAGGTATAGGAGCACTTCTCTGCACTGTGCATGGCTGAAGCCTTCTGAGCTGTGCAGAAGCAAGAGGTTTCAGATTGCATCATTCTTACGTGTCTGACACTGGAATCCTTCCCACTGTGGAGGACAATGACAGGTACTCGGTCCAATACACTCCCCACCATTCTTACATTCCTGAAGACAGATTGCTGCACAAACATGATCACAAAGTATGGTTATATCCCAAGGGATTACATTGAGTTATTATTCAGATTTCAGGATGCTCTCACAAGAGGTGGAGTGCTTTTCACACACAAGAGTCACATCATCTTCACTCAAATATGTGTCTAAGGCCAACAAGATATTAAAGAAAAGAGGCAACTGGAAACAAAAAGCCCTACAATCAAAACCCACATTCAGAGGTTCTGCTGTGTCACAGATTTCTACAAAAGCCTGAAATACTGAATAAAGAGAGGACCATTAAAGAGCTTTATTTTTTCCAAATTTACCTTTCTAAAGCACACACCTTGGTGAGAGATCTTTTGTCTGCCATTCAACTGAATACACAATTAATCAACTCAAGAATATTTCAGCCAAAGTTATTTTCTATGACCTATTTGTATGTACATTGTCCCTGCTTATTAAGCCATGATCTAACCCACAATTATTTCCATTCATTCATAGCTTATTTGATTATTTGATAATCAAATCTCTCCTCCACAGTGTCCAAGAATATCTCACGCCTGTAAATACTGCTAAAATTTTTCTTCAAAAAACAACTCCCTTCCAAAAATTACAGAAAGTAATACAGGGAAATTTATTTTCCCTCCATGCCATTAGAGAGCTCTTTGCCCACATCAGTTCTCAAGCCTCAGATGGATACTCTGACAGACCCTAACACTTTAGCCATCCTCATGCTGATTTTCATGCAGACTGTGCTTTTATCCATGCTGACACAATTTATTTATGCACCATCAATATCTTTATTAAGATAAAATGTGACCCACAGATGTGCAACCATCACAGTCCTATTTCTACCTGTCCTAAAGAGCTTGTGCCCACTGCATCATTTATTCCCATCACGTCCAACTGTTTCCAGTTTTCCAATATTTCACTGAACTTCTTTTACTATTATATCTGGTTTTATGTCCTACAGCACAAATTGGATTTCTTTCACTTTTTTTACTCATCTCTTTGCAGAAATGCAGATGTTTTTATTTAGACAAGAATCCAGAAAGAAACAAGTAATATTTGCTATACAAGGATTTCACAGATATTTTGGTCCCATGATTTAGCCTAAGAACGACATGGTATTAGTTCTCCATCCTAAATTTTGCTGCCAAGATACAGACAACTGTTTTTTCAATCTGTATATATTCTTTCTTTGGCACTAACTTTGTATTACTGGCATGGGCAGAGTTGCCCTGAGTCTCATATAGCTTTTAAGGTATGGTTCTCCTGGTAATGACAAGGTACTTACGAGTGTTACATCTTTTTCCTCTCCATCCTGAAGGACAAGAGCAAATGTTTGGGCCTACACATCTTCCTCCATTCATACACCTTGGCTCACAGACACCTTAAAATCAAAAAAAGATCTGCTGTTTAACACATTTAACTGATTGCAGAATAATTTACTGGTTAATTTTGGATCACAGGAAGATTTTAACACTGGCTTACTTTTTTCACATCTTCTGCCTGTGTACCCATCAGGACAAGTACAGACATTATTTCTCATGCAATGACCACCATTCTTACAAGGAGGGCTGCAGACAGCTAAAAGGTACAAACAGGAGGAAGAGGCTGTAGTTTGCATTTTGACTTAGTGATATACTTTTGGAAAACAGGAGTGCAACACGAAGATTCTGACAGCTTGTATGGACATTCATTACTATCAGGCCTGCCTTGTAAAAATTGTATTAATGTGGTTTGGTGTTTGGTGTAAAAATCAATAGTAAAGACAAAATCAGATGAAAAGGAGTCAAGGTTGGCAACTGTATCTGTACAAAAGTAATCAAACTACACATTAACATACAATGGAAAGGGATGAAAGCTGCTTAAATGTGGAGTGGAATACAAGACTAATTTTGAGTCTTCATTCTCCTTGGACAGTTGTTGAATCAGCCATAAAATCTAAAAAATAATGTAATCTCTGTTTTACACCACTTCTCAGGTACATTACTTGATTGTTAATTTTGTGTCTTAACGTTTTTCTCACAGATTTCCTCATAATGTCAACTAAGGAGTGGGGAGAAGAAAAAAAGAAAATATTACCATTCTGACAGTGGGCACCAAAGAATCCATGTGGACACAGGCAAACATCTGGCTTAGTACAGGAACCACCATTGAGACACACAGGATTACACATTGCTGCAGAAATAGGGTCAGGAAGAGTGGGAAGCATGACATCCAAATAAAGTCTATAAAATATGTGTGTCTGTTTCAAGAACAGGAATTAAACACCTAAGATAACTGCAGGTAATGTCATTCCCATAGAATCTTTACCCCAAATTAAAAGATCGGCACAAGACTTCCCAGAGGTGCTGCTGGCAACAGAGCTAACCTGCAGAGACTCAGGGGAGTGTGGGGGCTCTGCAGCAGAGAGCAGCTGCCCACTGCTGCCACCCAAGCCATGCAGTTCCAAATGTCAAACAATGGGAGGTCCTATGGATGCTCTCCCAGGACCCAGGAAGCTGCAGGGGTGTTACCTGTGCTGCAGGTAGGGCCGTACCAGCCCGGTTTACACTGGCAGGTGTCCGGGGTGAGACATTCGCCACCATTTTCACAGTGCCTGTTGCAAACCACTGCCATCCAAGAAGGTGGGCAAAAGCATAAGGCAGGAGAGGAGAGAAGGGGTGGGAGGACAAGAAAGAGACACATCACAAATTATTCTTGATTTGTTTTTCAGTTATTTCCCTAAAATTAACCCTATGGAAGTAACATACAATTTCTATCTGAAGAGGAATTGCTGAACAGAGTAATCTAGTCTCAAACCCATAATAGCAAGCACAGATGACAAAGGTAAATAAAATGTCTTTCCATGCAAATATCCATGGTCTGGTTATATTTAGTGTTAAAAATGTAGATGCTTAAATAAAAACTCTAAACCAAATGAGAAATGCAATACTAAGAGACAAATGGACTGTGTTACGTGATGCAAGTGCAGCTGCATCCACACAGGAACATGAGACTGACAAGCAAAGACATTAAAATATCACATCTGGGGAAAACCATGAATCACTTCTTCAGGAAAATATCTCATTCTCTTTAGTACTCCTTCACAAAGAGCAGCATTTTTTGGTCAGAACTGAAATTAGAACAGGAAAAACTGAAAGCCAAAAGTCCTGGAATGTGAGGAGGAGACAAAGGATTTTCTAAACTCAGGGTCAATAAAGCAATGTTACATTCAGGTGAACAATATATAAACAGCACGTCTAAATTTGGATTCTCTGAAGCGTACAAATTACCCATATAAAATCTATCCAAAATTTGGAGTTGCCAAATTGCAGCATGCAAGATTTGATATGTAAAAGACAATTTACGTGAGATAAAGTAATTCCAATCTTTCAGCTATGATCAAACAGCAATTTTTTTCAATTTTCAGGCCAGGTAAAAGGAAAAAAGATACCATAATGTGGTTCTGAATTCAATTTTCCTGTATCCCAGTCTTTCTGACACCAGCTTCTGCATGTACCCCAGTATCTAATCAATCTGAGCTAAGAGAAGTTAAAAAGCTGTCAGGACATATGAAACATCTGTGTGTTTTTCTAAACTTAGTACACACACAATGTACTCAGTTTTTCCATGTTTGTGAATAATAAAATATAAATTATTTGCAGCCTTTATAGTGCATTATGTTTTCCAAGTTTTGTGTAAATATTACCTGATGTTCAAAAAGCCCAGGTAGGGGAACCTTCAAAGAGGCACAGGTATTATGTCATTTGCTAACATTAGACAGAAGGCATATAAAATTTAAACCATAATTTGATGTCTTGCTCCTGAAGAACAGGGAAAATGCCATGTCTTTTATTCTCTTTTGCTTACTTGTATCACATCTTGGTCCCACAAAACCATATGGGCAGGTGCAGAGATTTCTGGCCAAGCAGGTGCCTCCATTTTGACATGGTGGTTTACAATGTGCTGCAGATACAGAATTATGTTCAAGATATCACTTCTAGAAAGATGCATGGACTGGTTATGCTTTATAAAAAATGAAATGTTAATAACTTTCAGTGAGCAAAAAACTGGAAATAAAAAAAGGAGATATATGCAATGCCTTTTGACAAGAGTAAGTAACAAGAACGCCATTTCAATAGTACAGAGTCCCAACAGTGGTGGTCACCCTGAAAAAAAGAAAGCTGACACAATTTCCAGACTGTGCTTCCCACTCTTCTGGAGTGTTTAGCTTAGAGGCAACTACATTCACTGGTGAACTGCTCTACTTAATGTGAAAGCTAAATTTAGGAATATCCAATCATAAGCAACATTTACAGCGTGTATCAAGAAAATCAGGACACACACCAAAATGTAACCCAAGAATTCTGTTGAAGTGACAGTAAAATGAACACACCTTCATGCTGTCAGAATGAACAGTCATGGGAATTGTTCACAGCATCCTTTGGGTAGTTATGGATTTAAAAGCAAAAACTGCTACATTTACCTTCCTCACAGGTGGAGCCACTGTATCCAGGTAAACACTCACAGATGTTTGGCTTAATGCACTTCCCATGGTTTTTGCAATCAGGTCTGCATAGAGCTGTAAAAAAAAAGAAAAAACAACAGCACTCTGCAAGTCATTAATTTGTGCATATGAGTTACCACAGGCAAAATTAACATGCCATACTCACCAGCCTGACAGTTATGACCAGCATAACCAGGCTTGCATTTACAAATGTTGGGTGCCACACACTCCATATTTTTGCCACAGGGCTGTCTACATCTTGCTGAAAGGCAATGAAGAAAACAAAGAAGGGAATAAGGAAAATGAAAATGGCATTTCAGCACATTGTGTCTTGCCTAATGTAGTGAACTGATCACAGAGAATCCATGATGTCACTGCCCATAAATGCAGAGTCTAAGATGCATCAGGAAAGTATTTTTAAGTGCATCCATACAACTAAAAGCCTGTAGGCTATGCCAATATTAATAATGAAAATGAGAAAATTCAATACACCACACTTTCCACTGATAATACAGTAACAATATACTTGCAAGTTATAAAGACATCTCAAGATTCTTTTCTTCAAAGCATTTAAGTGCAATAATTTGTAATACCTCTGCAAGTGAAGCCATCTCCATAATAACCATAAGGACAACGACTGCATTTGACACTTCCATCCTGACTTGGCTCACAGGGTACACCAGGAAAGCAGGGTAAATCTGAACAGCTCACTGCTTTAGGAATCACTGTTTCACTCAATTCTTCAGGAAGCATTTTTGGTGGGACAGTGACTTCCACAACGGTAAAAGGTAAATTACTTGCTTGATGCTTAGCTAATAGGTGCAGAACTCTTTGAGCATTTCCACCTTTGAATGCTTTGTTTGGCAAAGAATGTCCTTTGCTTATACTTGCTCTGCTGCTAGGGGAAGTCTTCCTGCTGCTCTCAAAATAGCTGAAAGCCTCAACCTGTGCCCTTCTTTCCTTCTCAGGTGATACAGCATGGCTCAGTGAAGACGCAGCCTTTACAGCATGTACCAAAGAACTGTTTTCCACATCAGCAAGGTGACCACTGATGGTGTCTAGAGCAGGAGCAATGTTTCCAGTAACCACAGGTTGTACAGAAGCTCTTCTCTGAGGGTCAGATGTCGTCCAGGCAGTGACTGTTTTTACTGTGGAGGCTGGTGGCGTGCTGCTACCGACCATTTCTGTAGAAATAAATCTGTTTGGGACATCTGTACAACTGGGAATATAACCTGACATGCTTAAAACCTTCTCAAAGGATGATGGTTGAAAACCTACAGTATGTTAGGAAGAAAGGAGGGAGAAGTATGTGAATACCATCAGACTTTTTTTCCCTTTGAGGGTGGGGAATGTTTTCTGAACAGACAAACATACAGTTCATTCATTCTGTGCTTCAGGAAATCTCTCCTTGTGCTATGTCAGAATGCAAGTATGCAATAGAACCTAACTGGGAGAATTAGACAAGATCAAGGTATTCTGATTACAACCTCTCCTGGCCTCACCACGGCCTTTTCTTGGTTGGAAGATAAAGATAAAACATGATTTACAGGAGGCACGATTTATAGGAGCAGAGATTTTCCCATATTAGGTCAATAAACAGATTTACTGTCAGCAGATTATCAGCCCCATATATTGCTTTCAATTAGGTAACTGAAAGAATTCAAAGAAAAGATATTGCATATGGTTCATCAGTGTGTCTAAGCACTAGAAGCAGAGATAAAACCATATGTATGTAGATGCTTATACATACTGATACACCATGGACAGTATTTTAGAGGAATAAGCCACCAACTTGTAGCACAAGTATTACCATGTTTTATTCTTAAAGCTTTTTAATCAACTGTATTAAACTTTCTGCATGGGTTTTAGCAGTGGGATGTTTCAACTGTTTAATAAACATCAGAGACTGACTCAGGCTCCTCTGAGAGGAGAGCACAAAATGAATAATAAATTCTTCATATTCTGCCCAGGGAAAGTGTGCGGTTTGTGCAAAAAAGTACAGCACTGTAATCCCAGACTGGTAGAATACTGCATATGGGGTTTTAGCATTATGGGGCAGTGGAGAAATGAAACCCTAACCTATAAAATTTCTATTTATAACTAGAAAATGTTTTACAAAAGATTAAACTTTACTGAATCGTTGTAAAGTGTGGTCTCCCACTCCTGAAAAGCAGACCATTTTGCAGCTGATGAAGAATTATCCAGCACTAGCAGTGCAGTGAGAGAGTCTTCCTTCCCCCACCACCAATACAGAGATATAGGGAAAAGACACATGAGACTTTTCTACAAAGAAACCCCCTGCAGGCACAGACCTGGAAATGCCAGCAACAGCATTTACAGAGTTTCAGAATAAAGACATTCACTTGCCATATCCTTCACCTCTCCTTTGAGTTAAAGCGGGAAAATGGCATTCAACATAATGCCATAAACTTTTGTTTATCTCATATAACAGATGTCCCTATCCCCATGTTACCTACTTTATGTCAATGGTTGGTCACTAAAACAAAAGGCAACTGTAAGAGTGTCATACATCACACTGTTAATAAAATCACTCGACTGGCCCAAGGGATTTGTTGATATTGACATTTCAGTCTCATCTTTCAGATCAGAATACAACCCCAGTAATTAATAAATTGTGTCAAACTGAAAAATAAAGTGAATAGCATAAAACTGACTAGAACCTTTATCTGCCAGGTATATTTTTATCAGTATATGAATCAGAAATTCCATTTTCTTCAGGAAAAAAATCACCTTTATTCTGTCCAACTTCTCCTGTGGAATCCTTCCTTTCAACACCAGTGTCGTCAAAGCTTTCTGAAAAGATGTGAGGGCACATTAGCAGTGCACAGAAGTAGCTACATTTTTAAAAATTTAAATAAATAACAGAGTTAAAATTTTATAACATAAAACCCCCTCAAAATTCAGAAAGTAGATAAAAGTTAAAAACATATCTTAAAAAATTTTTAACAGAGTATTTTAAAAATACAAGTTATTTAGAAATGGCATGTAAATAAATGTTTTGCAGCTGCCTTGGCTTGGGTAAACAGTTCTATGTTAATCAATCTAACAGAAATATATTTTTTCAATAATTTATTAATAATTTGTCATATTATGAAAATAATGAAGAAAAAATGCCAAAAATATTCCACTGTATTATTCTACTTTGATGTAAAAGAACAGGGATGTGTTTTGTATGCTTTTTCTATGCTAGAAAGTGTTTTACAGCTGTGTTGACCCAGTACAGTCTAATATTGCCATCAGCAGATACACAGCCCTGCTTTGCTGACTACTGAAAAGAGTTCTAAGTTATTGTTAAAAACATGAAGCACAATCAAAAACATTTTATCTGAATGACAATAAGACAACACCATTCTTCTGAAAATCAAATAGTTTTACCATGACATGACTTCCCATCTCCTTGAAGATTATTTGGGCATGGACCACAATAGTAAGAACCGAAAGTATTGAAACAAAATACTCCAGGGAAGCAAGGACTGGATGCACATTCATCTACATCCTCTTGACAGTTTTTACCTGTATTGAAATACAGATTTTTGTTATAATACTGCGTCACTAGCCATTGATGGTGCATTTATAAATGTACACTGTATGCAAGTGCTGAGAAAAAAAAAGTGCAACCATTCATTTCAGTACATCTAAAAAGAATAGCTGATAAGGTTTGCTATTCACATTTTTTCCTCTCATATCAAGTATTTTGCTTATTGTAGAATATGGAGAAGATGGGCTGTGGGGACTACATGCTTATCTGCAGGAGGAATCTCCTGTGTTTCCCTGTGTTGATGAATTTACCTTTGCAGAGGGAAACAATGCAAATTAGCTTCCATAATGAACTAAAATAAACAACTATTATAGTCATGCAAGAAAAATCTTGAAGTATGTCATATATCTGTACCACAAGACTATAAAGTTTCTTCATAATACTAAATAACTTACAACAGTAAGTTATTTACAGTGAAAAACTAAAAAAAAAGAGAAAATTGTAGACATAAAATTAAAAACTCCTATTTATCACTAAACATGATAAATGCATGGAAATAAAGCAGCAATTTACCTTGAAGTTCATGGGGACATTCACAGTAATAGCTGTTTATTCCATCCACACATCTGCCAATACCACACTGGTTAAGTTTACAGTCATCAGTATTCACTTGACAGAGATCACCTTCAAATCCAGCCACACACACACAAAGATATCTTCCACTTCCAGGTGGGAAATTAATGTTTGTCACACATGAGCCATTATTTAGGCAATCACATGATTTTACACTGACCTACAAGACACGCCCAATAAGACAGTTTTCTTTTTTTTTTAATGAACTAGCAATGAGTTCTGAAAATAGATAACTTAGTTATCTTATTAGTAAGTGTCATTTTATTGTAATATTTATTACCTCTATTTCTACCTTGGTCGTTGCATTGCAGTCATCTGTCAAAGAAAATGTTAATTTGTGGACATTTATTGACACAGCTTTCCACGAAAGGAGACCTGATGGGGAAAGACTGGCACCTTCTGGACCAGAATCCAATGTGAAATGAATAGCAGAGCCCTCTGGATCTGAAGCCAAAAACTGATATAAAAAATCTTCTCCATAAAATGTCTGTAGCATACCCTGGAAAGTTTCAAGCACTGGAGGCTGGTTACCTGTAACAAAGGAGATATTTTCCTCCTCTAAGGAAAAGTTGCAATATTCTTATAAAAATTAAAAGGAACATATCTTTATACTGAAGAAATCCCACATACTTATTTCTCTAAAAATACTAATGTCATTTGAATGGCACAGGAAAAACATTTGATATTTTCAATGCTAGTCAGTGACTGCTGCAAGCAGGAGTCCACCCACTGTGGCAAAAACCATGAAGGAGGAAGAAGGTGTAATCAGCGTCTCAGCTGCTAAACTCTCTCATTTCTAACATCATCCTCCTTGCAGAAAGAGGTTGTGTTCCTTAGGTTTGGAGTGCTGCCTCTCGTTTTCATTCTTCTCTCATTTCTGACTTTGGCTGTATTGAATTCCAGTTCATAACATGCTGATAACATGGAAATCCATTGACTCTCTCTCTGCTGGATGAATTTCAATTCATTCCTTCCATTCACATCTCATCCTTTTAGAATAGATCTATCTACCTCGGCTTTCAGTACAAGTTTGAAGTGGGACAAGATTCATCAAGACAGGCACCAGAAGTCCCATTCAGACAGGACCTTTCCTAATCAAGGCAGAGTCTTGACTTCATAAGTCTTTCACTCATGAAGGCACTGACAGGATGGTTGTATTTGTGATGTTATAGACTGGGGTTGGCAGGACAGGCTGGATGGCTAACATGAAAGCTCCAAGAAATACTCCATTCGGTGAAGGGACCAAGGTGATGTGTATATCCAAAGACAAAAATCTGCATCAAAAGAGTTACAGCTTCTATGTTGGAACTTTGTACTACAGAGAAGGAAAATGAAAAATTTAGACTTGTTTTCCCTCCATAGTATGGTTTCTAACTGGACTGGAGTACAGCAGCCTTGGATGTACTTTCAAGTATTTAGGCTATATATCTATGCCATCAATGTAAATGATGCCCAGATATTAAGTGTCTAATAAATATGACATCATTTCATTTAATTTGTGATCTCCACTTGTCTGTAATCAGAATAATTTGTAGAAAAATACCTGTTAAACTTGTATGTTGAAGACAAACATATGTGGATGTAGCTGTGCTAAATATCAAGACTCCAAAGTACTAATTAGACTGAAAGTTGTTAATCTTCATTAGATATTTGTAACTGCTACAGCAGGAGAACCAGGGAAAGTAAATTAAAATATTACATATACAATCTGGAAATGACAATATAATTTTCAGAAACTAATAGAAATGCCAAAACACTTACCTAGTTAAACTTAAAACATCACTATTATCATAAATTTAACAACTTTGCAGACTTTCAACTACTTGGTATTAAAAATACTATTTAGCACTTACTTTCAACAACTGACCAAGTTAACTTTGATAAGTCAGGTCTGCACAGTAAGCAAGGGCTGGTTGGATTTGTGTCTCCTTCACCATAACAGAGTCCATCTATGTTGCAGGTTTTCTCCTTTTAGAGAAATGAAAATGTGATTCATTAATGGTTTTGGTTATGTCATTTTGCACTTCTATTAAACAACTAAGCTTGTTTTTAAATCTAAACAACTGATAGTAAGTTTGGTTTTACTTGGTAATTATATGAAGAACTTTTGGTTTGATTTTTTACATTTAAAATTGCCTTATCCCAGCTTCTCTTTCTGTGCACTGAAAATCCCTGCTGAAAACAAGAACAGGTATATTATGCTAATTTTTCTAGGTTTTTTTTCAGCCTAAAAAAAAAGCATATTTTCATAATAGAGAGTAGTGAAATACATACCTTTAATGTACATAACCCAGATTCTTGTGGTTCACACATCTGACAGGCTCCATCATATAATATCATTGTTTTAGAGTTGCTATAAATAAATCCATCATTAGAAATCTGCAAGGTGAGCAGTAAAAATGGATTAACTGATACAGGTATTGATAGACCCACCTGGTCTGCTAGCATGAGCTTCCACTCATTAATAGACACTCACGTGCAGGTGTCTAAACCCTCACAAAAGTCATCAGAAATCTAATCAAACCTGCCAAGGAGTCTAGGCAGATTTTGACCAACCACACATCAGTGTGTAAGGTAAATTGAATTCTGTGTAGGCTCTATTGACCTTATTGACTCCATCTGTATGAGAGCTCAGAAATCTGCTCACAGGGATTTGTACATGTGGCTGAGCTCAACTCAGTTCTACCAAAGATGGATCCAAGGTCATCTGAAATTCTCTAGGGTAACTACTTGGCCTTTAACTTCTACTCTTGAAGAATGTGTCTCTGCAGGACCTAGGTTGTATCTACCAGTCCCCTTGCAGGAGAACACCATCAAATGATACTTGACAGTTAAGCTTAGGTGACAAGTTAGACCCCAAGTTGACTTCTCCCTTTGGAACCATTAAATAAAGGATACTATCTACGTGACATATTTTCATTTTAATAGGAACATTTGTAAGTGAATATTTGAAATTTCTGAGAGTACCTTTATTTGCCATCTGGCAATGGGTTTGTCATCAACCACATCCATGACATCAGCCTGCTGACCATCACTTGGTAACTGGCAGTCGACAGTCCTGGCATTTCGGAAGGCAGCTGGCATAGTTAGAGGTTCTCCAGGAATCCATTGTCTATCACTATACTGAATGTTAAGACAGAAAATTTGTTTTTTACTGAAATACATCACGAAAACACTTACCAGAGAAAAACTCCCCATGTATTGCACAGTGTTTGAACCAGTCTAATGTGCCCTGGATTAGAATGCAGTGGCAAATATTAGATGACAGTATTTGCACACACAGATTTTTACCTAATCCTGCTACTGTGGAGGAGCAGGCAGAGAAGTCTTTCCTGACGCATGGCACTCTGGCACTGCATTGCCAAGGACAAACAGTCCTTCCAGCTGGAAGGGAACAGGAGGGTGAAGCAGTGGGTGATCCTCAAACACCACTGATCTGATGTGCAAGTGCTCTGCTCTACTCCATCTCTACTCCCATGCCAGGAGGCTTTAGTCAAAGGAGCAGACGAGGGTTTTGGCAGGGCTCAGGAATCATTCTGGGTGCTGGGACAATACTGGCAGTTGGCCATTTAGCCCTTGTACAAGCCAAGAGGTTGTTCAGTGGAAGAAGACACCACTGACTTTTCTTGACACCCAGAGACTTTTCTTCTAAACCACTGTGAGGACAGGGCATCCAAGGATCTATCTTCAGAGCTCAAGATAACAGAATAAGGATGATAATACTATTTGACTGAAGCATTGATATGGAAGTAGGGTTAAGCATATGGAAAATAAATAAAATGAGATGGAACTAAGAATCCAGGCAGACTAAGAATCAAGAGAACAGCAAGTAAAAAGGATTTCGAGCTTGAGTAGTTTTTACTGAGCTTGCATATTTTTTTCATTATTGGAGTCAATTAAAACAGTTATTCAATCCCAATCTTCACATGGAGAGACACCTGCTATATAGGCCTTGCCTTTTATTTTGTTTAACAGAAAAATGAACACTTGCTAAAAAGACGTGCTGCTTCTGTTCCAAACACTCATTTTTTTCTTTCACCCTATACTCATTTAAGAAATTCACAGCAAAGGTAAGTATAAAAGCTAAATATGTCTAAACATGTAATTCTGAGTGCATTTAGTACTGTAATCTTTGAAATGTGATACAGTCTGCTTCTTCAGAAACCTTTTGTTACTAGCTGGAGTCAAATTCAGACAATTTTTTCTGAAACAGTTTAACCTTTCAAAAAACAATTAAAAATCCTTCAGATCTGTAAGCATTCCAGCTCATAAGGTTCATGGAAATTGGAGTTCAGTGTAAAACAGAAGGAAATAAAACCGTATTTTTGTTTTGCAGAGATTAAACATATTCTCATCCTTTACCTTTAAATTCTCTATCTCTGAAACCAGAGGTTCCTGGCCATTTCCTACCCAAACCTGTATCAAGTATCTACCCTAAACTGGGTAAGACAGCCCATGGACAATACATTTAACATTTCAAAAGTGAAAACATTGAAAAGAAAAAGAAATTCTGAATTCTGTCAAAATGTCTCTTCTACAAAATTTTGAAAATTTAAGTTCAATCTCAAAATATGTGCAGTACAATACTCTTGCAAGTCCATTGACATTTCCTTAAATTCACTATTTCTCCAGCCCAAAAAACTAAACAAAAAGACAGAACCCCAAACTTCTCTTCTTTTATATTCTCAAGGAAAAAATTCACAGCTTTCTCCTCAGCTGAAGCTAACAGCAGTAAAAAGGCTCTTGTCAGTGAGAAGGTCACCATTAAAAGTGACTAATCAGGAAGTTTTTGTGTTGGGAGCCAAATACAACACCACCAAGAGAGATTTCAGAGTATCTTGCCATGAGTTAAAACTGAGACATTTCAAACTGTGATAAGTGAACTCCCAATAATTGTCTTACTGTGAGCTTGGTCTAAAAGTCTTTTTTATATAAGGGGAGCGTAAACTTACTCTCGACAATCATTTCACGCCAACTTGAGTGGATACATGTTGAGTTTAAGAAAAATCTATAGCCAGCATTGCCTAATCTGTCAAAATAATTTCAGCATCTGCTGGAAATAGCTAAGGAAAACTACTGTCTCAGGAACAAAATTTCCCATTGAATGGTTCTCCTTTTGCCAGCTCTCACCCCCTCCATCATTACACCAATAAAATACAGTTTTACTTTTAGGTTTTTTTTGTTCTTATTCTAAAATGACATAAAAATTTGTATGCTGACCATTTATTCCAGGCTACAACTTGTAAATTGCTTATATATTTGCCTTGAAAAATTTTTTTAAGAATGAGCAACAACAGTCTCTCTACACAAATTTCCCTAAAGTTTACAGTGAAACATTTTTTAATCTCCTGTTCAAACTTGACATATATCATTAAATAGCCATGGTATTCTACCTCTGGGAAATGGACAACGCATCAAAAACGCCTTTATCTTTTCCTAATAGATTTATTATGTTTATAAAAGGCTATTTTAAGCATTGGATTTGAGAGAGAAATCTAGTAATGGCTTTAACCTAGCTGTCCTTTTTCAAAGAAGTGGTACTTCAATTCCTCCCCATAAGCACTTAAAAATACAACGATGTGCTGTCTGTTACTAATAGGGCTGCCCTTGCCCTCTTCTGATGGATAGCTGCTGTATGCTGTTATCTCCATCCCAGCTGCTGAACATTCCCATTATGTTTTGTATTTCTCTTATCATGGAGGAAATGGCAATCTTGCAAAGTCTTGAGTGTTTGCTGCAAAGTGCTGAGTGCCTTTGCTTTTAGCTTCCACTAAACCATTGGGCTGTGCCCATGTCAATGAATAATATGTTTGACATTTTGTCCCTTGTTCTCTGAGAAGTTTAAAATGTAATTGTCACTATTCAGGGAGACCTACTTGCAATTTGATGATTTCACATTTCAGGTTCAATGAGTCCCTGAAGCTATGTCCGAACACTCTCACTGATGTGCAGTCATACTGCCGAATGTCGCACAGCCCAGCATTCTCCAGCTCTGTAATTTCTGGAGCCTGGTCTTGGAAGCAGAGATTAGACAATAAATGCCAGTATGAGAACTCATTCATATGCATTTACATGATGCAGTATGTTTATTTTTGTACCCAACCATGAAAACTACAAGGGAAGCATAAACAGAAAGACTTTCCACTGAAACTTTAAATTACACTGAAACTTTAAATTTAAAGCTAGGCTTCTGTCTTCTCTTGGAACCTCAGTATTAGGAAGCAGAGAAATTTCAACTGATAACAAATGCTTATGAATACATGTTTTGCTTTCTCAACTACAGTTCTTTACATCAGACTTCCAGAATAAAACTGAAACGAAACTAAGGCCTTAGAAATAGGAACTGCAAAGGAGGCAGTTATGCAACATTTTATATAGGGATTATTTTTTATTAAAAACTAAAAACTAAAAAAAAAAAAAAAAAAACAAAAAAACCAAAAAAAAAAAACCCAACCAACCAACCAAAAAAAAACCAAACAAAAAAAACACCAAAACAAAAAACCAACCAACCAACCAAACAAACAACCAAAAAAAAACCACCCAAAAAACTTAAAAAAAAACCCCTCGGAAGTTGTTTCAGGAAATAAATGGACAGACCAGAACACTCAAAACCAGTTTTTATGAGTCAAAACCATCTTATTTTATTCCTCTTGAAGTCACATATTTCTTATTATTCTATTCCCACTTTCTCTATTTGCTCTTAAGTAAGTCATTAAAACAAAAGCATGATTGCAAACCAAAAATTAACAGGTTTTATTTGGAAAGAGTTTTGACTTCGGTAGTACTGTTCATATTTTTCCAGTGTAATTGTTCAACTGATTTTTTAGTGAATATCTTACCTCCTAAAAATGAAAAAAACCCTGCCCAGCACTATTCGTTACAGATCTTTTTTCTTCACTACCAATTCTGCTCCCATCCCATCTAACAGTTAGCTTACAGAGATGTAACATCACTGAAGACAAAAACATCCCACTGAGATTTAATAAACAGGATCACATAAACTATAAAAATCTAGGGGAGGGATTAATGTGACATATTTTCCCTGGAGGAGACAGCATGTGGAAACACTGACAGTCTCTTGGGGCTACACTCTGCATTGCAAAGTCACTTTTTTAATCTGACCTATTAGAAACTAAGCTCATGTTTTGGCCTTGGAAACAAGAAGGCTGAATGCAAAATAATTACAGCTGTAGTAAACTGTAACTGAATAATTGAGAACCCTTGCCCATGTACAAAAGCAGGAGAGAAAGGAAGCAAAACAAATACACTTTGCACAAACAGTGAGAACATTATTGATGTAAATCTCATTTCCCCCCACTTACCAGACAGTATGCTGCAGTCATATGAGCTGTAGCCTTGAAAACATGCACAGCCCCATTCTGTACATTCTCCATTACCACTGCAGAGACTGGGACACTTCAAAGCAGTAAGCAGGCTCTCAACTGACTCTTCAAGTTCCTGTGGGCTGTAATTTATTTCTTCTAAAATTCTTTTCTCACATTCATTCTCCAGCAGAGCTAAGGAAGCTTCTGCCCAACCGAGGTCATCTTTCAGCAGCAAATCTTTAACACACATATCGATGGCATCCCCTGTTCGCCGGCCAAGGAGGGCACCACAGGACCTTCCTATGCTGGAATTAGCTATTGCCTGCTGGCACAGGAACAAAGCACTAGATTCAGTAAGGCCTGAAGGTGTGGGCCAAGAAGGAAGGAGCTTTTTATCTGTGTCAGTAGCATGGTCCTCTGGGAAAAAATAACTGTATCCCTCTAAATCTGTTTGGCTGAGACTTTGGAAGACAAACACTGGATGGTATTCATAATAATTTTGGCGCTTTCTTCTACTTGTAGCAGATTGACTTTTGTGAAAATGACTGCTGTAATGGTGAGAATTTCTCCTAATGTCTAAGTTTGAACTTCCCTCTCTTTCTGTACCAGTATTTCCCACTGAGGTGGCAGAGAGAAGTGAGTGTAATAGTGATGTTTTGCGAAGTTTGGTTTGATTATTCTGCCTCTCCAGAAGTGTAGATGAATCCATTTCATGTGTAGATGAACGTTTCTTTAAGCCCCTGACAAGATCAGCAGGACCAAGATACTCAGCAGTGACATCCAGTCCTGGTATCAAAGAAAGAAATCTACCATTTTCACTTTCTTTACAAGACAGAGGAGGTTCTGACTGAGTAACTGTCTCCAGATTGTTTGGTGGTTGATAAAATCCAAAATCTTCAAGTGTACAGTCACAGAAGAAAATTTTTCTAGAAGACATTAATGAAGCAGGTGTCTTGTCAAACAAGCTCTCTCCTGGTAAAATTCTAATGAGGAAAGAAAAAGGTGAAACTGTATCATCAGAACTATTTTCTTTGTTACTGAAGTATTAACTTTTTTTTGTTCTTTGTTGTTTCATACTTCTACAGCCTAAGTCTGCAGCACACAGCTATATTTAGACATCAGTTAAAACACAAAACCTCAAGAATAACTTATAAAAGAATTGAGATGAGTGGATATTTTCCGTATACCTTGGTACTTTGTTCCAAACCTAATCAAACTAATCTTACATCATAGTGCCTAAATATTTATTTGGCAATTCAGTTTAAATTTTCTCTTACATTAATTATGTAATATAATTATGACATTCTAATATCAACTTAAAAACTTAAGAAGATTTTTTTTTTAATTATTTTGACAAGTTTTTAAGAGTGTGAAGGAAAGGTAGAACCAAAAGTGATCACATTTGATTTATCAACAGAAGCATTTTATTACCTCCACTCCTTAATAAAAGAAAAAGGAACATTAGCATGGTTTGGGATTTCCATGCCACTCGCAGTGTGATAGTCATTCTCTGCATTTCCATCAAAGGTGCCACAGAGTCCCAGTGTATGCCTGTAATCTGAACTGGGTGCCCTCAGCGTTAGGCTCATCCCCCATTCGCTCACATCAGCACGAACAAAAGCTCCAGAAGAAAACAAAACCTAAAAAGAAATTGAAGATAGCCTCATGAGAAACATGATTTTTTATTTTACCTATTCTGTAAGCAATTATTTACTACTTACTGTCACTTTTCTTCCTAGGTAGGATTCAGTGATTCTGACATTGCTTCCTGTTGTGTCTCTGTTTATTACAGATAAGTGTGGCTGTGATTCATGGAGCTGACCACTGCACATGTCAAATGCAATTATATCACTTCCTTCCTTAGCAACAAAGCCACAGTTGCAGGATGCTGAGTAGTGAAGACTTCCACAGTCCCACTGGCGAACATGAACTTCAAAATCTCGAGATGTACTCTTATAAAGAACAAATGTTCCTGTCTTAAAATTGTCATAGACTCTGGAATCAAAAGTATAGCATGTGATATCACTTTGGTAGTGAAATAACTGTATCACTAACTGTCAGCAATTCTATTTTCAAACAGATTTCTAGTATTTGGTGAACATTGATACTGAAACTCATTTTCCCAAGTCAGAAAAAACACTACAGCTCACAGAGTAAAACACAGCTTTATCCTGAGCAAACACCATCATATCTTCCTCTGAGCACCTCTAAATTAAAAAAAAAGAAAAATCTTATTTTTACATCAGAAAGAAGGCTCATGAGTGGAATATATGTAGAGAATGGCTGTGAATGGAAACATAAGCATGAAGCTGCCACCATTCTTTGATTCTAAGAGGGCATATGTAGGGTACTTCTCAACCTTTGTGTTTCTACAATGGTACACCTATGCAGCAAGAGCAATAAGATGAATAGCAGTGTACATGTGGGGGCAGCTGCTGAAAACTGCACAAGTACCCTTGACAAAATGATTTAGAAAGTCACATCCTTTTAAAAATGTCTGCTTTATTAAGATGGAGATGGAGACTGCTTATTCCCAATGATCATTTAAGATGAAAACCATAAATAGCAACTTGCTTTTTTTCCTTAGGGTTAGCCATCTGTCCCCTGAAGCAAGGTGAAAATAGCCAATTTAATGATTCAGCAGTAAGAAAAAAAATAGAAAAAAAACAGAAAGAAAACCCTTAAACTTTTGCTGTAAGTTTAATAGCCTCTTGGCTATAAATGGCATTTGACAGTTGATTGTAGACTGTCAATTTGCTTTGTGCATAATGGGGTAGGAGACAAACTGCAGATGGCTGCACTACTGGGACTGCATCAGATTGTCCATAATTCAGTAGGTAATTTGTTTCCTCAGTTTGTAAAATAAATTAGCAACATTATTTATCCTTAAAAAATAAAGTTCTTTCTCTGCAGCGTCATGCTTACAGACGATCACATTGCAGTAAAACACTGCTTCGTGAGAAAGCTTTATCACAATGCATCCATGGTTACAATGCCCAGTTAAGACATCCCTAAAGCTTCCACTGAAGGAGAAACTGCAAGATCAGGATAAGCCCATTGACTTTATTAGTAGTAGTAGTCAAAGTTCTTTTAGAGAACCAATCACAACTTTTATTTCCCCTTCTGTTATCATGTGTGGGCTGAACATCCTTTTTTGGAGGCAACATATCCTCATCTCACTCTGCTGTTTGAAATGTGCTCCTGCTGAACAAAGAACATAAAACTCCCAAGTGTGGAGCCTCTGTTAGTTCAGACTTCTTTGTGAATCAGAAATACCTTGTAAGAAAGAAGCACACCAAAACCAGCTGTGGCTATGAAAGCTGTTTTCACTTCAAAATCCTTTTTGGCCAGTGATGTGCAAGTGATAGCAGCAAATAAGTTGCTTTCAATGCCACTAATAAACACAGCAAAATGCTACCCCAACAGCAGACAGCTTCTAGTAATTTGATCCTTACCAGGATTCTGATACTGACACACAGAAACAAGGAAACTATGCTTTTATTTAGAAACATGTTTGTATTAAAAATTTTGTTTACTCAATCATTTTATCATGGTTCATATTTAATATATTAACATTCCTATTTTTTGCAGTCAACAGACTCCACAGCTACCACTCCTCTTGTCCATTTGCTTCATTCTCTGCCACAACCCCAAAACTTGCCTTTAGAAATGCAAATATTACAAACCTCACCATGACTGGCAAACTTTTACCAACTAAAGTACATTAATCCTTATTGTCAAGAAAAACTGTCAACCACTCAGTGCAATTGCAGGAAACTACAGCTTACCTGTATCAGCAGCACAGATTTAGAATAAATATAGAAATAATTAAAGAAGTTAAACACACTCCCCAAAACCCACCCAAAAATACTCCCAACATACTTAAAGTTAAGAGCAGCAAGCCGGTAATTACCTTCCATCAAAAGTAATTATATGAGGGTCAGTAAATGAGTAACAGTAGGCAGTGGGTAGATCCTTAACTGTAATCTTCAAAACAAAGAAAAAAATATAAAATATGTCAGGTTAGGAAATAAATGCACTTGGCTACATTATTTATGATAGTAGTTTACATTCTAATAAGTATATTATACTTTCAATCAATCTTAACAGTTACTTCAATATGAAAATGTAAGACAAAAAATGCAAATGAAAACAGAATTTCAAGAAAAAACAAAGCAACTAAAATCAACCACTTAGAAATTTTGGTGTGAATCAGCAAGTCTCAACTGAAATAAAAGCTTCCCTAACACCAGCCACACTTCTGGACAGTTTACAGATCTTAACGCGAAGATTTTTAACCTGCGTGCTTTCTGGAACATAGCCATTCCACAGGAAATTCTCACTGGATATAGGTTCAACTGCAATTCTGGTAATCCTGTCTCCATCCTGCATGAAGTCTGTCACAGCACTGAAATAAATTACAGCTTGACTACAGATTCCATCATTGCAGGATTTCTGGAGAAGATCCACGTGACAAGAAGAAAGAGCCAAGTTTAGACCTAACTGCTCTTTACCTGTTTTAAAGAAAATACATCATTAGTGAGCTCCTTCTCTAAATAAGCCACATTCTCCATACTATTGTTAATATAGATACTAACTTATTTACACACACTTTCATAAATTAAAATAAGTATGCATTTTCTTGGGTTTGGTTTGGTCATGCAAAAAACCTGCTCTCTACCTCTTCATATACACACTCGAGACAATGTTTTTGCATTCTCCAGTTTGACAGACAAATGGAAATCATGATAGGCTTGATAATATGAAAAAAAAAAAAGGTTGTCTGCATAGGCAAGGCTCCTCCTGGTTCACAGGATTTGTGCTTGAGAAAATATTATAGAAAATGGCTATAAGAGTAAAAAATGATGACTTCATGACTCCATATATAACACTTGCAATGCAACAGGTAAACAAAATTACCTGAATTATAAACTTCACAAGTATTACAGTATTCTGGCTATTCAAGTTAAAGAATGTGGCTCTGATACCAGTGTTTACCAAAACACCTGCAAACTTCAACAGGTAATCCTTTCATACTTTCAGCAGCATCATACAGACTCTGAATACTTTAACATTTTAGAAAGTATTTTACAGTGTAACAACTTCCCTGAAGAATGAAACCAGCACAGTATTTATAAAAATATACAAAAATATAATTAAATATACAAAATGTAACAAAATTAGGGTAATACTTACCTTCATCAACACTATTTAATGTTAATGAGATTTTACAGTCACTTTTTAGCTGGCTTAATTCAGGACAAGGAATAGGAATGCTGCTTTCTATTGTCAGTCTGTATTCCTTCCCATCTTCTGATATATCATATTTTTCTGGATGTATCTAGCAGAGAAGAAATTCTACTTAAAATGCAATCTTTGTGAGTAAACTCTAGCACTGCTTCCTAATCAGCTAGGAGTGCTTATTTATATGGGCTGAGGAGCAGCAGCACATTGAGGAGAAGATGCAAACACAGCAGTCATAGTCTTGAAGAGTGGGTAAAGAGGCAAGGATAAGGAAAAGGATAGAAAAAGGAGGGAGCTAGCAAACAACATTTTCATCACAAAAATGAGTAACCCTTGGAAGCTAAGATAAACACAGCTTTGTGTACTGTCTGGGTGGGAGGAAGGAAGTGGGAAGCTACCCACAGGTAACAATTCCAAAAGAATTTGGAAGTGCCATATTCCTCCTGGCATTCCTCTCTGCAAGCTTATAATCTGGATCACTGAAAATGTAGATCAAAAGCTCAGTTAGAGATCAGTAACAGGGGCCCACAGCTCAGCTTGGTAAGGATGGGTGGGGTCCTGAATGCAGCCTCACAGGGAAACAAAGAGAGCACATTGCCTCTTGGCAGGGTACACTGCAGAACTGCACTTCCATGAGAGAAACCTGGGCCATGATCCTACGGGAACAGGATCAGGCTAAGTCAGCAGCACTATACCCAACATGTAATTAATGACATGCAGTCTGTCTTCCCAGGACTGGGGTCCCATTCTTGGCCAGAAAAAGGGTCTGTTTAGCTCTCTCCACAGCAGGAACTAAAACTAGTTTGGTGCTTGGCCTCTGACCAGGCAGCACAGCACAGCCCACCTCACAGCTACCCCTTTCCAAGCCCAGACCAGGCTGGCTCAGGGCTGTGCCCCCAGACTTTATGAGCACAGCACCAGTTGGCTCCAGTGCTGGAAACCAAGGCCTGCACTGTGTGTGCAAGGTGCCAACTCAGCCTTCCTGCACCTTGAGTAGGTGGGGAGCACATAAACCACTGTGACTCTCTTGCTTTTGGACAAATTTAAGTCCACCTTAGCCGACAGCAGGCTCTACTAATTTACAGTTTATACATTTCAAGTGCCTTCTAGTCAGATGACTGACTGCTGTAGCAATACTCAAAAATTCCTAACACATTATGTTTTTACAGAGTTACCTTAATTCCAGCAAAAAATTCCTTGCTCTCAACTGAAGAGCTTTGTATATCTGGCTTCTCCATGAAAAAAGAAGAACTGCTACAGTAGACCTGTAGAGTAAAACCAGAATAACAGAATACATTTTTGGTATGAAGTGATCACATGAAGACAAAACTCAGCCACCATGCTCAGTCCAATGATTCATCATGGCTAGTCTTCTGGTTGCACCACAAGGTACCAGTTGCCAGTGGTAATAGGTAAATACTGCTAAAGAAAAAAAAAAAAAAATAGACTGAGCATCCTAGGACCTTTTCCTGGCATATTCTACCAGTGGTGCAGAGATTTCTTCAACTAATGGCTGCATACAAATCATATTCAATGAATACTTTAAAAACATAGTCTGGAGCATTTCTACAACCAATGATATCTATGAAAATGTATTTTACACTTATTTACATGTTATTTACTGCTTTTTTTTTCTACTTCATAGCTTTTGCCTTTTAATTTTGTTTAGTGACCATCATATCTTAGATTATGTTTTTCCTGATGTTATAGACGTGGATAATCTTCTTCACTATGAGGAATTCAGTGTGACTTTCCTCCACTGAACCAGTTTCATGCTACTAGACACTGTGGCTTTGCTTTGGTTTGGTGTTTGTTTTGGCATTTATTTTTACTTTGTTGTATCCATTTTGAGATGTGTTGACCACACATGCAGTATTTCTGATCCTGAAAAAAATAAGTGATTCACAGCAGCAGGAGGTAGCTTATGATTGTGCCTTTCCTTTTGACTGTCACCAAGCCAACACTGTCAGGCAAGTCTTCACAAAGTCCCCAAATGATTTCTGGGGAATAAAGATTGCTATTCCTGTCCATAAGCCATCCAGGCAGCCTGGCTTTGGCTTGAACATACAGATGCATACCAACCATATTTGGGTTTTTTTTATTTTCTCCAGGAAAAATTAACCTGTATTTTGGTATATAAAGGTAAAAGATGTACTGATTTTCCAATCCTTAGGCTTCTCAAAGTTACCATGAGATCCTAAGTCTTCATTCTGGTACAATGGAAGGTAAGGCATCACACTGCTTTCAATGGCAGAGATTAAAACATAAATCCTAGACACAAACCCACATCCAGAGAAAAATATACATCTAATGAATCATAACCTCTGGCTCTTACAGCCTCTCACTGAGATGCAGCTGTATCCAAAAACCCTCTTAGTTTACATTATTTGAATGAAAAATTATACAGGAAGGTGCTGGACCTTTCTCTAAAAACTGTTAGTGTCTACTGAGCCATATTTACATACAAATACACAAAGAAATCATAATAATATTTTAACATACTCTGTCTCCAAGTCTGATGTTTATCCCATCTAGTTCTAGAAGTGAGAAGGCATGAACTGCTGTTTCATGTGTAAGTTCTTCTTTGACACCTTCAGGAGAAAGTCTTGACCAAGTCACAATGAATCCAACAGAGCTGTTTGCAAAAGGAATGCCAAAGGTACACCTTAAGTAGATGCTGCCTTTGATCATCTCTGCTACAACTTCAGGAACAGATGGAAGTGGTGGTGACACAGATGGAGCTGATGTAGGAGCCAGGTTACCTAGTCAAACAGAAGTGTGGTCTGTGCTTTCCATTCAGCACAAAATCAGCATTGGATACAATGACATTGACGTATTTTTTGCCAAATAATACACTAGTAATATTTACCTTTTTTATATGTGGAAATGCTACATTATTTCTTAAGAGAATCAAAGAAAAATATGTATCTTCTTGCTAATTATTATTAAATGGAGCAAAAACTCTCTATGAGCTTTTGATTACATTCTAGACAACAGGAATGTGCTAAAGAGGGGAAAAAACAATCCAAATAAACCTAAAGCAAAAACATAAACAAGAGAACAAAATGCAATTAATTATTTCACCAGGCAGGAGAGAGCAACATGCAAGGGATTGTGCCTTACAGAAGAATAATTTCACTATTTGTGAAGAAAGTGGGGAAAAGGGAAAGAAAAAAGGAAAAAGAAAAAGGCTATTTAGAAAGGAACAGAATAAGCAACAACATGATTTGTAAATTCTTCTTTATATTTTACTCCTGAAGAATCATTCAGCATCATTACAGATACGTTTTGACATTTTGATACCTACTCAAAATATTCTGAGAAAGAACTTTTGTAATCCAAGCTTGTCTGAAATTACCTCCAAACTGCTCATTTTGTCACAAACCAAGCAATACTGTTGACAACATGAACTCATTTTTATTCAAGTCAGAATATCACTAAATGCTGACATTATTGGGTCACAGATGCACAGAAAACCTGGAAAATCAAAACAAAATACTCACTGCTACAGATGCCTTCAATTTCCATTCCCTCAGGATCACAGGTCTGTGGCTTTGCATCTGAAACAACTATAAAGTGTTTTTACATTTGATATTCACACACATACAGAGTATGAACAGCAGTGCTCTTAGATTATAGACCAAATGTCACAAAACACTAATTGAAGTGCAAATTTTCAGAATAGAAGCAATCTTGTAATCTGATCCATGAACAACTATGACAACAGTGAGCACAATGTCTTGTGCTGGAAATCATCTAGGAGGAAGAGTACAGAACATTCCACAATTCCGCTACAACCTTTACTGCTGATGCGCTCAGCCAATTCTTATACATGTTGCTAGTGAATAAAAAGGAATTATACTATTCTCTTTAATACATATTTTGCCTCTCCAAATTCACATCTGAACACTTATTCTTTAACTGTAACCCTGGACAGCGAAACTCAGTGCAGACCTGCTTTGAAAAAAAATTATCTTTCCTACAGAAGCCTAAGAAAAATTGCTTGTGCACTGCTATTGTTTTGTACTTTGAATGCTACAGAAAAATAAGTGGCACCTGACTTAAGCATGAAAATGCCAGTTAGTCACTCCACCCATACTACATCAGAAGGGCAGCAGCAACACTGGAAATCCCATTCACCAAAAAGAATGAAGAGCAGACTTTGCTGTTCCACACTTCAGTGGTATAATGTTTGAATTCCTTAGCGTGTAGAGGACAGATAGAAAATTTGCATCAGGTATTTACAGCTGTCAAGTGTTAAAGAAAGAACACTGGCCACATGGTAACCTAGACACAAAAAGCAGTACAACAGTACAATGTACTTCCCATGACAACATCATCTTAAATATGTGCATTTAAACTCAAAATGCATTTCAGATTTACAGTGTTCAGTAGAGGCAAGTAAGAGTTACACTTTTTGCCTGCTTAGTTTTGAGGTAGTAAAAATTTGCTGGCTTGCTGTCAAGCTGTGATTTTGTGTATCTTCTTTCCTCATCATGTACCAGGATTCAAAGCAAATGCAAGTCCTATTGTGCAAGAGTTCTTAATTGCTTCAGGCACATGCTTGCTGAACCCTTGGAGAATGTCTTAACAATTGGATCTAAAGGTATAATGATGGGCCAACAAGGCACCAGAAAGCCCACTGACAGATTTGCTACTAAGCTTTTGAAAGTAGTCAGTAACAGAGAATATGACTCCAAGCAATACAGCATATGATGCATGAAAATACTACTAGTATTTTCATAATAGTGTGTTAAATGAGCTAATAAGAATTTCCTACTACACAAATTTGTCACTGTTTCACAGTATTTATAACTCCAAGGATTTAACCCTGGCTTGCTTATCTAAAAAATCTGTCATGAATAATGAAATGCTGAAGTTTTAAGCTGCCAACACCAACATACTTTTGCAGCACAAGCGCCCAAGACAGTAGGAGACATTGTAAAGGGTCTCCTTTCTCACAGAACCAATAAAATGTGTATCAGTAGAGCATTTCTGTGTTGAATTTTCTTCTAGCAACAACACGTATACACTCCAGATAGATGATAAGAATTGCAACAAGAAAAATATTCCTAACAATGCTAAATAATAATTGATATAAACACAGTTTGCTCAAGTTCTTAAGACAAAAATTATCCTGATACAAAATTCTATGCATGTTCAGTAATGGCTATTTGGACAGTCTGAGTGCCATGAATTACACTGAATTTTGGTACACTGAATTTTGACTTCTAGATGTGTTTTATAACCCCACCTCATTATATGGAAAATTTCAATTCTTAAGTTTCTGGTGTTTGAAAATTAGTCAAATGCTACATGTAAGTTAAAGAGGGGTGAAGTGAACCCACCTCACCATTTCAGATAATGAAATCTCCCATCATATCAATATTAAATGCAAGGATTGCAAGAAATTTTAGCATGACTATTTCCTGACATTTCCACTCCACCAGATATCAGACAGATATAGATCAGAAAAACACCCACTCATAAACACACACACTTAGCTGAGTTAGAGCATGCATCTTCTCACCTTCTGCACAATAGCCCATGCATCCTTGGGTGGACTGCAGAAAGTAAACAAAGAAATCTCCGCAGTTCCTCACCCTGACGGGGATTCGGAAAAGACAGCAGTCTTTTGAAGTGCTGAAGAAAAACTGCCATGTAGCACAAGCTGTTAACTGCTTGATCTCACCAGGACGAGGCATGGATTCTGACTCCCTCAGAGACAACCAGACAGGGGCTTGAGTCCCACAGTGATTCACCTTCAGCACCAAAGAAAAACATCAGGAAATGGTTAATGCCACATCAAACTGTTGCTGTGCTTTAATGAGAGGTACACAGGTAATTAATTTCTCACATGAGCTTTTAGCAAAGTTCAGCCAGTGTAAAAGAGGGATTGCTGACTTTCCTCCTCAAGGCTGAATACAAATGCACACAAAAGAGACTTTAGTCCCTTACTGAACCTAGTGAATTTGTGTTTGTTTTTAAAGACAGGCTATAATTTAGTGCCTGAAGAACTTAACTGGAGGCCACATCTGAGTGTTTTGCTCAGCTCACAGCTGTGTTATGGCTTAGTGAGTTACTTTGCACCATTAACCTACCCTAAGTGACTGTGTGGATGCTATCACAGCACAGCAAATGCAGCTTAGAGCAGAAGCACACTGAGTATCATCTAAAGGTGTTAAAGCTGTCACCTTTTATCTGCCCTTTGCCATCAGCTGAAGGCTCAACTAACCTCCTGGGGTTCTTCTAAGAGATGTGGGCAGCTGATGCATTAGTATGTTTGAACTGTTTTGTATTCATTTAAAAGCACTTAATTGATGGGATTTCAGCTTATTTTTCTAAGAGACTGTGACAAGGAAATTTCAATTCATTAGAAAAATCAAAGCTAAAATATTCAAACGACATTTTTAGGTTTTTAAAGGAAGGAAATGTTTTAAAAAAGGGAAATTAAAAAGATGTATCTCCTTAGAATACAACAGAGCTCCAAAATAAAGCTACAAATAAGCTCTGAAATAAAGAACTAGTCATCTGAAGTATTAAATATTTCAAGTAACTCTTGAGTCTTTGGAGGCTTGCAGATGACAAGGCAACTAATATTCAATTAGCTCTGTTAGTTCAAGTCACTTTAGGAGTAATCTCTTTTCTGTGACATGATGACTTAAAAAGCTCCACAATTACTGGGTTCATGTGGCTGCAAGCCTTTATACTGCTCTCACATGGCCTTCCTAACACACCGACCATCACACTGTTCCAGCTTTACAACATGATAGCCCAGCTATGCTGCTACTGAGAAAATTTCTTTGGCACTGAGTGGAAATTACAGTTTTTGAGTGCTCTAAAAGGGATTTATCATCCTCTGCTATTGCCCATTCAGTGTAAAATTTTCAATGCTTAAGACTTAATTTTCCAGTTAACACATTTTAATATATTCAAGTATTTAGAGAAGATAGAAACTTTGTATTGTTCCACATCAGTCCCCATAATCATACTCTGTTTTAGACCTATCCTACTGAAAAATTCTTCACCAAAACATCTATTTCTCAGAATGAAATGATTTGTAACAATACCTCCACGCACTTGGTTGGCATCTCAGCAGGCTTATCAAAAATCATGAAGCGATACCATCCCGGTGTTAGGGAATGGTCACAGATTAAATCCTGAATAGCTGATTGCTGGAGGTGGGATGAATCAAAATCCACGCTTCGGTACGGGCTCTGCAGGATCTGATGTCCACCAGGGGAGCATTCCAGAACTGTGGAGCAAGAGCATTTCCAGCATCAAGATGGAATGCCTAACAAGTATTTTAGAAAAGATGTTAAGCATTTTTAAAGGAAAATAAGGATATGTGCAATATTATGCAAAACTAATTTTATGAAAGAATATATTGAAGTCTTAGTAACAAGTCTTAGCACTCTTGAAATTTAACAGAATTCATTATGTCATAACTTTCCTTCTTTTAGTGGACAATAAATGCAGCAATAACCACACAGGCATTTCCCCTGGATGCAAAACCAGTGGGAAGCAATATGTTTATACATTCTACCTGGATTTTGATTTTCTAGTTCTACTGATATTTATGAAACCTGAATACAAATGAGGTGTCAGATATATAAGAAAATAAAAAACTTACCTTAGGAAGAAGGTTTATCCAAAGGCCTTTTCATAATAGATTACCATTTTACAGAACTCCTCTGCATGAAATCAGTAATTCCCTCAAATGGGTGATAGTTGGATAGCTGCATGCAGTTTGCATGTATACATGCAGAACATAGCAAAAGTGTGTATTAAAATGGGTAGATACTTGATTAGACATTTTAAGTCAATTTGCATGAATAATATACTAAATTATAATAAACACAACTGCCAAACATATTTTTGACATCTAAGTGAACTTGTAGCCTCGAAAAATCTCTCAAATTTTCTGATAGATAAAATGAACGATCAGAATCTGAAGAAATCTTTATCACAGTTTTTTTTTGGTTGGTTGGTTGGTTGTTTTTGGTTTTGGGGTTTTTTAAATGCAAACTCATTTAGAAATAAAGCAGAATGCCAGAATTTCTGAGACTGATCTGGCAGGTAAGTTGACTTCTGTCGAAGACAGTGACAGCTAAAGTTCTGGCTAATGCCATATTTGCATGCAACACACTAAATAGTCATTCTTGTTCAGGAAGTGACAGAAGTGAAAGTGTGCTTGGGAAGTGAAAAAATGGAAAAATAAAGTAAGGGAATTTTTATATATAAGTGACATAAAAGTATACATATCTATTTACCTTGCTTTAAAAATGGATACCAACTGATGCTAACTGTGAACAGAATTTTGGGTTATATTGAATGATACAGTGAATCTTAATTTTTGCCTTCATTATGCATTGAATGTAAAGATGCAGCTGTAAGCAAAGCTGTCTAATGTTACATTTTGAATATGAATGCTCTGATCTCCAGCTTTCGCTCCCAGGTTTGTCTGTATTTGTTGCATATTTTGCATGGTATAATTGTGTCACTGATTAGAACCAGTTAATATATCTTATATTAATAAACCATTTTGGTTTATTAATATAAGATAGTTTACTATCTTCCACATTTTTCATGTCATTCTAGATAACCACAATTATAGAACAGTTTCAAAATCAGGTAATTCCCCACCTTTAAATGGAGAAGATGCCCTAGTGAAGGAATACACTTTATCTCTCTCAGCACAGTATGAGAATCCTACAGTCTTTCAAAGGCTAAAGTCTTTCAAAGACTAAAGATTTAATCTGATACAGCTTTAGGCTACCCAAGCAGGTAACAATAGCTTTATCTTCTATCCTCTAAGGGCAGCTGGAAGTCAGTGTGATTGACTGTGCCACCACTGTGTTTCTGAGTTCCTTGTAGTAGCCTGTGGGCTATTCATGTCCATACAATTTGATCTTACAGGGAACTTACCCTTCACTGGAATTTAGAGAAAAGCCCTTGAAGAATCACAGGTCAGTCATGTGTGTTATTGAAATGTTATCCAAGCAAGCTACAGCACGAGCAGTTTACGAATGATGAAAGTTTCTTCCTGTCTTCTATTTTTTACTGGAATTCTCCCTTTCATACAGCACCCTCATTAGTTTTCTTTCCTGTAACTGAATCACTCCTGAAACAATTAATATCTGTTACCTTCTCCATTAATATATGAGGCTAGACATGAGACAAGCCTTTATTTTCTTTTCCTCCACAGTTTAATTAGATCATCACTTGATAGATCTTTAAAATAGCTGACTGTAGTCACTTGTAATAGGGTTATAAATCCTACTAAAGATCAAATTATAAATTTCTTATTATTATGCATATCACTTTAAAAGGCCATTCAGCTCTTTATGAACCCAGTGTATCCTTTTCTCCTTTCTAGAAGTATGCTAATATTTCCATAGTTATTGTTTGGAAATCTTATGTTGCGTAACACTGGTTGATTTTTTTTTTCTTTTTCATTCTGAAAAACAACTGAAAATAACTGTCATCATCAATAACACAAATAAAAACAACTTTTCTGCACACCTGAGTGTAACTGAAGTGCTGTCTAACTTCAGCAACAGCAAAAACAAAAATTGATGTCGTGCTCTCTGCAAAAATGTTACCCCTGCAGAACAGATCTGCTCCAACCAGAAGCATTTAAGAGAGAACTGGCTACATTTTCCACTGAAATAATTATTTCCTTATTCAGGGTGCCTTAAATAAAAACAGATTTTGATATAAGCATTCTTTCAAATACTATTCTCAGAATGATGAATAGTGACTTTGCTGAAATGCTCCAGAAAAGTTTTGCCTCTGTCTAACACCCAGCAATTTTATAGAATCATAAGGTAGTTTGGGCTGGGAGGGACTTTAAAGATCATATAGTTCCAACTCCCATGACACAAGCAGGGACACCTTTCACTAGACCAGGTTGCTCAGAGCTCCATTCAAGCTGACCTTGAACATTTACATGGATGGGGCAACCACAGCTTCTCTGAGCAACCTATTCCAGTGCCTCACCACCCTCACAGCAAAGAATATTTTTCTAATATCTAATTTAAACCTACTCTCTTTCAGTTTGAAATCACCACCACTTGCCCTGTCACTACACACCCTTGTAAAGAATGTTTCTTCATCTTTCTTGCAGGCTTCCTGATGATTCAAATCTGACAAAATTATAAGGAACTAAAACAGGTTCTGATAGCTTTAAAGTGCTAAGGAAGGTTACCTACAGGGCAGGCTTACCCACCAGCTCTGTCCAGGATGTGAGGAACATTAAATTAGGGGAAGATTTCTGTTCTACTGGTGATTTGACTTCATCCACAATCACAAAAAATCCTAACGTGTTCTGACACAAAACAGAAAACTCATGTAAATTTTAACAAAATTTAGCATTTACTCACGATTGTTCTTGACTAAAACATTTCCATATATATGGGAATATTTTTTAAATTATTTAATGGACCTTTAAATATATTAATGATTTAATAACTTTCATTTTAAATATTTGCTATAGAATAGTGAAAATCCAATTATAAAATGTGTGAATACTTGAGAAATAAGACCATGATATCCAGTCTCCTTTGTAGATCGTGCACCTGTGTTTTCACTTAAACTAGAGGAGCTACACACAAAAGATTGTCAATAGGTTATTAGGAAAGACTTGTTTTAGGAAGTTGTAATGCTCCCATTCTGTTTGGAGGTCCAGATACTACACAATGTCTGCTGAAAAAAACCAGTCCATCCTGGGAAAAAATGCAGCTAATTCCCTAGCATTTGACTTTACTTAATTTTATCATATTCTGTGCCTCTTTCCACAAACACCTTATATATATACTGCACATGGCTCTCTACCTTTTTTCAATTTGTCTCTCTGCACACCATGAAGAATTTGATTCCATATTTGCTTTTTCCTGGCTGTCTTCAGGATTAGTGCAGTGAGCTTTGCTTTGATCCATCCCAGACTTCTTTAGTCCTGATGGATACTGAGAAATGTGAACCCAAACTGCAACATCTTAAACACATGGATAGCCTTGTGCTAGAGGATGAGCCTTTTGGGAGAGATGCAGATGAAATCTTTACAAACACGTCGAGGTTTCTACCATGGCTGCTGTAAACTGAGTCATGCAATAGGTCCTCTGAATACCTTAACCAAAAGTCAAAGAGGTTTCTAAAGTCAACACAGGAGCTCATTTGCCACAAAGAGATAAGAAGTGGCTCCTGATGACTATCTCTGAGGCACTGGGGTGGAAAATGAATCCCACAAATGAAGGGCTTTTCTACTTCCTGTTCACATCTCTATTCCATCCATGTGCAAAGAGCAGTCAATGATTTTCCACCTGTCGAGAATGTTTCCAACCCAAAGGAACAGTAAGGAACCGAGGACTGCTGGGTACAAACTGGAGTAGAGAAGGGAATGGAGCCACAGCAGAGCACAGACAGGCAAGGGCAGAGTGGCAGCACTGGCAATCCAATTACTCAGGTACAAATAGCTTGTAAGTGTATATGTCCTACTGCCCCAAAGGCTGGGGTCCAGCACATGACCACTGATAGACTAACACTGTCTTTAGTAAGTGCCCACTGTGAGGAGGAATGTGCTTTTTCTTGCAAAGCACTGACTGCAAAGGATGCAGCATACCAACATCCCAAGGCAGAAATTAGAACTATGACTGAATTTAACAAAAGCATTTGTGGATCTAAACTCTTCCAAAATAATAAAATAGAAAATAAGTCCCCTTTTTGGAAGAAGTTTTCCTGGAACAACTTTTTAGAGTAGTAATTTTAAAGGAGAACATAAAAATTACTGTAAGTATCTAAAAAATACCATTTTCTTTGATGAGACCTATAAAAGAACATGAGCAAAAATGTTGCAGCAATGACAGTATTGCAATCCCATGGAACAGGAACATGGTGACTCCTACGCATGGACCAATGAAGAAAATCGATTCAATACGCACATATTGATACATCTTTACAAAAAACCTCATTAGACTGGGTGTTAAAACACTTAAACCACGTCTGTTCGCACCCTCCAAGGGGCTTAGAAAAGGTAGTAAATAATCGCATAACCTTCATGAAAGTTTAAAATATATGTTTATAGGACGTTTTCTAATAGTTCTCATTGCAATACATTATTGTATCTACACTTGATGTAGATTTTCTATCCGAAATTTGAAGCTATCCAGACACGGGTTTAGCAGAGCTCCCAGGTAAGGATGTGCCAAGGCACTGCCTGTGCTCCAACACAGGAGAGAGGGTGGGACACGCAGAACCCGCGGTCTTGGGAGGTTCCCAAGGCAGGTTTTCCCCGCAAGTGCGCTGTGACACGGACAGCTCCTCCTCCGGCAGGCACAGCGCTCACTCAGCCCGTTGCAGCGATACCTGCGGCGCGCAGCCCCGCGCCGGGCGGCGGGCGGTGCGCGGGCCC
>VZRH01006098.1:648721-767628 GCA_013397555.1 Urocynchramus pylzowi
CCCGACCCCCCGGCCCGGCCCGGCCCGGCCCCGCCGGGAGTGTCCTGCCCCGGCCCGGCTCGGGGGCCGCCACAGCCCCGGGGAGGCTGTACTCGGGCCGCTGTGGCATCCCCTGCCCCGGGCTCCCTCGTGAGGGTTCGCTGCAAGAAAACGAACGAAACAGTCCTTGGTTCTTGTCGGGGGCTCTGTGGAGATGCTTGTTCGTATCCCAAAGAAGTCCAAACAGACCCAAAGCAGGTCGGCATCGTGACCGATGTCCTATTGCTCCCCAGTCCCGAACTGTATTTATTTTCTGATGTACAGTAAAATGCTGAGGAAGAGCCGGGTTCAAACTGGTCCTTTGATAGACCACCAAGAGTGTTTTATATTTCTTTAACCTTTACTGTATGTAGGCTTCCTTACCATTAATGCAGACTGAGTTTAGCATTTAACAGTTCTAAGAGCCCAAGCTTCAAGATTTGCTAAGAGATGCTCCTTTCCAGAGATGTCTGTCAGAGGACAAAGGGCAGGACAAATCTCAGCACTTAAGATTTGTCAGTGCTGGTATTTTCCACTGTAGGCCTGAGGTTGTGCAGTCATTGAACGACTTTGCACACACCAAGCAGTACAGCAGTCCACAGAAATGTTTCACAATCTCTGTAGCATATGTGGGCATAAGTCTAAAAAATAAAAGTTGCTGACACTAAAACACACCTTACTGCCATCCACTCATCATCTGCAAGGCTATAATGGTCAAAGCAAAGACTGCTTCCATGGGGTATTGACTTGGATGGCTCTTTGCAGAGCAACTTTCCCTGCAGGAAGTGGTATCAGGGCTCGGAGTCAAGGCAGAGGCAGAGCAGCATTGTTGGGGTAACCTCAATCATCTTTTGTTCACGTACCCTGAGCTTCTTCATTGCAAGAAACAGTTCAGCTCTATCATGGCAGTGAGTTTTTAAAAGGAATCACTGGCACAGCCTGCGAATTGAATCCGCTGTCTTGGATTCCTGTCAGTTGTCTAAGGCAGATACTTTAATCCTAAAAAAATCAGGGAAATTTTAACAATAAGTTTTCTTAATTGTTTACTCAACTCTCTAGGTTATTTGTCAGCAGATATGACAAACTTTTATCCTGAAATACTGCATATGACTGAAATTAGTTTGGGCTTTACTTCTCTTTTTTCCCACACCACATGTTTATAAAGAAAACAAGAGGATTGAAAGAGGTATTTTACAAAACAAGTTACAAAGTCAAGAGCTAGAAAGAGAGATGTGAAAAGCTTTGACAAAATTTAAACATTGAGCTACTTCTTTGACCCCTGCTAGTCATAATGGAGTGGTATTTATAGGAGGATTAACACCTTTTGTCATGGATCATTCAGGGGATAGAAAGAGGAGGCAGTAATGGCTGCTGGAGCACAGGCACCTTTCATCTTTTCTAGACTGGTTTTCTTCTGCCAGCTCCCTCTGCTACTATCAGCCTTGTAGCCTCTTACAGTGACAGCAGAGAAAGAGCATATTGTGGTCAAAAGAGCTGACAACTTGCCAAAAGTAGTACTTGGAACTCAGGGTAAGAGAGTTGTGTCAGTGACAGTGAATTTATGGAAAACGAAAGTAATTCTAGGGCAGTCTCAGGCTTATAATAGGAGAACAGGGCTTTCCAGCAGGTTAAATTTCAGCTAGTTTCTGTCAGTAATTTTCATCGTTTCAATTAAGTAAATCATATGCTAGGTAAGATTGTGTTGCACTACTGAAAACACCTCTTTCATTTACAATCGAATGTGAAGTCAAACTGCAATTTTGAATACGTACATTATTAAATAGCAGGATTTTTGGGAGGAAAACCAAGAGTGTTGAATGAAGAATTTAAGATACTATCATGGTTATGTAGTCCAAGTCATTGCTTAATATTCCACTGAAAGCATGGCACAACAAACGATGATATCAATTCTAGGGAGCATTTAGATGCTGCAGCACAAAGCAGCATTTCCCAGAGTGGATTTTATGATTAACAATGAAGAAAGAAAGATTTAATGTTGATTTTGAAAATTATTCCAAAGCTAACTTAGTAATCTCAGCCTGTTTGGTGAAGCTTTAAAATATATATTTATTTTAAGGTGGATTCTGAAGTCCTGTCTATGAATAAATTAAATTAATTATTTGAACAAAGCCTGTGCTTTGGCTAACTCATGACTGTCTCATAAGGCAAGGAAGAGCATAGTGATAAATTGAAGAAAAAAGACGTGTTGGATGACAAGGAACACATCTTGGGCAATGCTGAAAATAGAGTTTAAAAATTCAGATAACAAAGGAGGTCGCTCTGCTGATGCTAAGTTCTTGGATCTGTGACTAGATTGTTCTCATTTAAGGGTTGTTTGCATAAGTTTATGACTGTGCAGCTCCAACATGTGTGTATGGGTAGCAGGAATCCCAGAAAAAAAAGATCCAAGGGGGAAAAAGGGAATTTTCTCATAAACAGGGCCAACATAGCAGCTTTGTCATCTGACACTTCTATTGCTAACATGCCAGTGGGATGTTTGTAGCAGTACACCTCGGATCATTAACTTAATGTATACAAAGTACATGTCTATACATTATTTAACAAGATGTCATTATCTCACATTGCATTTAGGGGAACAGTCCAGAGTGAGCAGCAGCCAAGTGGCTAGCAGGTTGATTAAAGATTTTTTTTTTTTTTTTTTTTTTTTTTTTTTTTGTAACTAAGCTAAGAAGAACAATCAGCAGTGTTTGCCAAAATGTGTACAAATAGGTGTGCATAGCTGCTCAAGTGTAAACTGGAAATGAAAAATCACCTTGAGTTTTAAAAGTAGTTGTTTCTACACAAAGCCACAAATGTTTTTTTTTCTAGTTGTATCTAAACCCTCAACTCGAAGGTAAATAAGGGGATCACCTACAAGAAAGGCAGTACTTGTGGTGGGCTCCTTGGAATAATAAGTAATTAGTGTGAATGGAAGGGCACAAGCAGGGGGAAGCAGAGGGTGAGAGCTGAAGACAGCTGGGTAGGTGGATGCTGTCCTGAACAATGAATCCCCAGGTCTAACACTTTGGGATTTTCTCGCTCTGACACTCAGAAGTTCTTAGCCAGGTTTTGTAAACTCAGTTAAACACTTAGAGAAGCATCTGATTAAGCTTAAGCTAAAATTGCCCACTACATCTAATTAATTATAACCCTTTTCTTTCCAACTGTGTAGCTAAGGGTACAAATGGAAGTCTTTCTTAAATGAATCTTTTCATGCTGTACCATTAAGCATGTCTGTAGTGTAAGGCAAGGTAAATCTGAATAAGCCCTTTAAATCTATGTTGCTCTATTTGTTATCTGTGCAGAGATAGAGCATGGATGATAACTCCAAATAAAGCTGTGAGCAAAACTTGGAAGCTGGGAGAAATTTCCCTGCAAAGCTTCAAAGGGTTATTGCAGTATTGCCAAGTGCTGAATGTTTGGAAAGAGTTGCCTTCAGCAGATAACACCCCTCCTGTAAGGAGCAGATGGCTGAGAGATAGCTTGCAGCCCTGGGTAGATCCAAAAGCATCAGAGAGGGATGAGTTTTCTTGCATTTTCCCCTTAATGTTTTTAGTTCTTTCTTTGCATAAAAATAATTTCTTTTTGCTTATGCCAGTTCATGTATGTGAATGGTGGGTGAACTTGTCCATTCCAAAGCAATAAATTGTTAACATTCTTTGTCTAATCAATTCTGCCCTTAAAGTCAAATTCCAATCTTCCTGTCAAATTGTAGGTTGTGTGACTTTTAACTTAGCTAAGGTTCATTTGTTTTAAAAACATGGTTTAGCAGCTCTGAAACTAATGTCCTGAAACATCACAACAAAACATAGGAAGACCCACTAGGACACATTGCCTGTTCCAGTTCAGAAGGAGATATTTGATTCTATCCCCCTTCCTATCTTTGTCACCAAATAAACAGAAACAGAGAATAGGTAATGGTCATGTGCATTTATTCATTTTGGTCATTCTGTGGCTAATATTGCAGCATCACAAGAGGTTAACTTTATTCATGTTTATTCTGCTGGTGGCTTTTTCAGAAAACTGAGGGTTTTTGAGTGACATTTGTTTTCCAAAATGCTTTTAAAATTTGTAGAGGGTATTTTTTAAGCTGCCATGTAAATGTACTCAGCATTGACAGTCTGTTTAACTTTCAGAAGTAATGACATCTTTAGTATGTTTTAGTCCCTAATTCTCTTTTATATTTGACCTCTTATATATACTATATTTGACTTATGCAGTAAAGGACTTCAGTTTAAAAATCTAATGTAATTTGGCTTTGATAAGCAGTATAAGGTTTAATGTAAATCATGGGAAATCTGTCTCCAGGAGTTAATAAGAGTCAAATAAAATCAGTGTTAGGCTTTCTATTAACTTCAATCATCTTTGGATCAACCACTTACTCTTTTATTTTTCTCAACTATTTTTATATCCTTAATTCATGGCCTGTCAGCTGTATTTACTCAGAATGTGCCAGAATATTTTGAAGTCTAGGAAGTCCCTTGGCTAGTGGAATATTAATGGAATAATATTTGTTTTATGCATACTGAAATGTAGTACCGACATGTAATAACATCGATAAGCTGAGTATGATACAATTCTCAACTACTATTTCATCTCTTTCTGTCTCCCATGCAGTTTGCCTTTGTGTGTGTACAGCTCACTTAGTAGCAATTTTTAAATAGTAGGACACCATAGAATTAATTCTTTATCCTATATAGAATAAATGCTACTTGAGTAAGGTGCAAAATACTGATCTTATAGGTAATGGTGTACTTCATACTCAGTCTTAGTGGCTTTCATCTATTTGTATTTGCACCACTATTTCTAATATTTGTGAAATAAAAATTAACATTACTGGGTAAAAGTCTTGACTAAGTTATGTGGTCTTCTAAGATGCAGATGAGAAAAAATACTCTTAAAATATGTAACCTGTGCAGATGAGAAACAAATAATAGAATATTTTTCTCAAATTCTCAGATTACCTTTGTTAGCACCAAAAGCTTTGATCATGTAGACACTAAAATGTGCTTTAGTAAAATCCCACAAGAAGAAGGGGGATTAAAAATCTCACAAATCCCACATGCTAGTGCTAAAAGCTGTGTTCCTTCTTTCTGGGAGAAATGATAATTTCTTCTCCTAGCTTTTACTTTATATGTGGGAAGAGCTTCCTGGGTAGTGAGTCAGTAAGGTCACTGAGCAGCCACCTCTGGCTGTGCCCAAATATAGACATGGCACCCCTGATAAGGGGCACATCCTACACACAATCCATGGCTATTTGATAACCCTGAATATAAAAACAAAAAGCCTGTGGCTGGCCTGGTAAGAAAAATATGCATTCACCAAACCAGGAAAAGCACATTCTTTGCCTTTGTTTTATGAAAAGGTCTCTGTGATGTCTGAAGGAGGGAGTTCACAGCTAAGGATCATAAAAGGAAACAAGCACATGCAGAGGGGTTCCTCAGCTTTAACTACTACACTGAGCTAGGCTGTGATTTTCCATAAGCCTTTTCCTGCATTGTAGAGAAAGACAATATTTATTGACTTAATATGGGATGGGACAGTAAGAACAGATGCACTCTAAAGGAGCAGAAGCAGAGATTATCAATTAGCTTTATTGCATGAAGTTTCAATGTTTTTTGCTGAGGATTTCACCCAGCATGCCTGTTTTCATATGTATCTTTATACAGTAAGAGAAAACAGAAGTGTCCTCACAGAGAGAAGTAGATGTGATTTTTTTCCCCCTCCTCCTGGGCTCTGTTGAGGCTTTAAGCAAGTATTTTGAGGAAAACAGATCCCTCTGCCTCATTCTAATGGAAAATATATTTCCTGTCTGTTCCCCAGATAAAATGAAGTCTTTCTCTTGGATACGTGTAAGATATCTCACTACAGATAGAATTTTCTTGGCACAGCAAATTATGAAAATGGTTTTTATCATCTGTAATTTGAAGAAACTGGAAGGACAATCTCTGCCTGATGTCCTGTTAACTTTCCTCTCCAATGGCTTGGCCATCTCAATTTTTAGGTTAACACCATTGGTTTTTATTATGCTTAAAAAAATAGAGCATGACTCGCTCTGACAGAAGTCTATTGACACAGGAACAAAGCACAGACCTGGTTTTAAAGAAGAAATGAACAAAATGCAAATTCATTCAAAGTAGTGTTGCTAATTTGATTCCTAAAAATCAAGAAATCTGAAAATCCACTAAAATATTAATTCAGTAGTATACCAGATTTAAAAGGCTGGTGCTAAATTAATTACACTGAATTGAGGGCTATTAATCTGATGAAGTGTTAGACATGAAGAAGTGTTAAACACAGCTACAGTGTCTGGCTCAGGAAAACCAAAGCATCAGATTGGACAAAAGAAAGAACAGGACAAGGAATTATTTTACTTGTGTGTTCTGTTTTCTCTAAGCAGGATGGTATTGGTCTCTCTCAGACACTGGTATTGAGCACTACGTGGTTTGATTTTTGTTATGCTCTTAATCTTTAGTAAGGAGTAGAAATGCAAAAAAAGGGCTACATAAAATTACAAGGTAAACAGCTGCCTAACCATTGCCAGTTTTAAATGGGGAACCTTAGTTCCCCATTTAATGAGCTCGTGAATCTATACCTCAGGTTCTTAAGTTAACAATAGGAAGGAACAGAAATGTTGTGAAAGGAAAGTTATACTGAGAGATACAGAAAAAAAAATTATATTAGTTTAAAATATTAATTCTCATTTTATTTGCAGTATAACTATGGCAAATACTATGTAATGATATGTAACTTTTTTAATTGCATGTCTTTCAGGCAACTCTCTCAATGTTACTGGAACATGAAGATTCTGTTTCACTAGCTTTCTTCCTCTACAGTTAGAAATTTGGATATTAAATTATTAAATGTAATGTTATTCTGGCACCCAGATGGGACTGAACAGAACCTGGTAATTAAATGGCTTATGGAGACAGAGTTTTGGTAAGGATAAAAAAATTAACTTCTGTATTCTGACATTTAATATCTTTAATTATCTCAGTTTTGTCATTTTAGCAATAGATCATAAGTAGATCTGAGAATGAAAACTAGATGGTCAGTGGGGGAACAAATAAATCCTTATGGCTTCTTCTTTTTTTTCTTTTCATTATACAAATTTTGTTCCAATGACTACACAGGGCAAGAAAAAATAAAACTTTTATTTTTTAAAACTAAAATTTTTATTTCATCAATAAAATCTAGACTGAGATATTACTACTTAAAAAACCCAACAAACCAGCTACTTCATTTCTCCAGCTAGCACAAGGCTGTATGAATCTGCTTCCCCCAAACTGTGTCTCCTAAAATCTATGTGTAGACATTTGTCTTTGCCTTAATCCTTCCCCAAACCCTATGCTCATAACATAGTTTCTTGGGGTTTTTTCTAGTTAAAAGTGCATTCTTTCTGTACCATATCTGTCTGGCTTCAGAGCTGCTACATCTGTGGTCCTGACTATGGCTGACATTACATTTGGTAGAGTGTTGTTTGTGTTTGAGAAAACACATAAGCAGCTGAGTTAAGAGTGAACTCCTTCTTTGTGTTCCTTAAGCAAAGATTTGCTCCAACCTGTTGGAGCAACTCACCTCCCTTGCTGTAAAAAAGATAATATTCTTATTATGTAAGTTCATAGGTGTTACATAATTACTAATGTCAAGGCATCATATATGTGGTATCATACAACACTCCTTCAAACTTGAAAATATTCAGAAGATGTCAGCAGCTTGTGCTCTTTCTGATGAGGAAATGTGATTTTGACAAATACCTGAGGGTTTTGATAGGTGACTAGAGCAAAGCCATAAGCCCTTATGTTTGTTCTGTCAGCAGTGGAAAGAGTACTGCTGCTAAAAAACAGACCTATTTCCTGCCATATCTCAATTTAAAGTTAAGTAAAATTCATCACCTGGAAGAGCTTGGAGCTGCAGTGCTTTAAGGAGCGACAGAATTACTGTTACTGTAGCATCCTACTGCCATTGGTATTCTAAGTCTTCCATCTTTGTAGGCCTGAGATATGAAAATATAAAATTAAATAAATGTGCTTCATTAATAATAATCTCCTGTTAGGCCTATTACTCTATAATACTTTTCAGTTTCCAACTCCTTTTCTGTATGGCTCAGAGACCACCCAGGGGCTTGGAGAATACTTTCAGTGTGTCATTGCTGAAACTGTCACATGAAATCAACATAAAAGATACTAGAAAAAAACCTGCAAAAATCAAAGCCAAATTATACTGTTAAACTGCATAAATGTCTGATTGCAAGTTGAGGGAAAAAGCTTGAAAAGAATGGAAAATGTTGGTTGTTGTAATAGTCCGTGGTGGGTGGGCCCCACGGAACTACATGACTTTGTGCTGATAAAATTTGGCTGCTGGATTTATCTCATTTTTATGCAGTTCCAGTAATTAGGAAAAGAATTTGCGTTAAGTGGGTTTTCTTTTAGTCCTGCTTGTGTGCTTTTAGCTCTCCATTACAATATTTTCACAGAATCCACTATCATGAATTTAAAATACAGTCCGCGAATATAAAAATAAAAAACAAGGTAATGAAAAGCACTGGATAATAAAAGTTCCCATATCTTCAACAGCCCTCAAACACCTGCTAAAAATTTGTTTTGTAGCCTGCCCTGAAATGTGATGGAAATAAATACTTATGAGTCCCTTGTGAGAATGGAAAATATCAGCGTTTTAAGCTTCAGGTACAGATTGATGGATAAAATGTATCTCAAACACATCTACTGTGTCCCACCAGGACTATTCCAAGCTGATGCCCTCTGCATTCCAATGAAAAGAATAATTACCCTGGTCAGTGCTGTTCTGTTGTAAAGTAAATGTGATTTGTTTAGTTACTAGCCTAATGTGATTATCACTCAGAATTGAAGATGTTTAGAAGTAAAAGCAATTAATACAATGAAATGTTTCCTTTCATTCAGTATTTAGATGGGTCTATGCTTACACATATTACAAACAAACAGGGTTTAAAATTTGTTCATTTTTGTCTACTTGTTCATAGAAAAAGGGACTGTCAGTCAAGAAGAAATATAATGTAGTGGAGGCTAAAGGACTGCTATTTGCCTTGCATAGAGTGGCAGTCTTAGAACTAAGAACATATTTTTAAGCAAATGTCCTCTGTTGCATTTCTTTCTCACCCAGTCCTTAATAACCTCCTTGGCTTCTCTTTTCAGAATACTGCTGCATATGTAAAAACCAGCTCATCTGAAGCTCAGCTTCATCCTCATTTTGAGGATGAAGGGTCATTTTAAACTTCACAACCCATTAACAGCATGTTAAATGAAGTTAAAACATTCAGTCTTTAAGCCCTCTCTGCAAAGGCAATCTTCTAATCAGTCAGACCTTACTCACATCTTTCCTCTTTGATGACACAGACTTAAATCTAGAGCTTTTACATTTGCTGTTTTGCAGAACTAGGAATTCTGCTTCTACAGATCTGTGACTCTTTGTGATGTTCTTACCTCCTTGTTTCCAGACTTGCTGCAATGCTAAGAACAGACATCCTGCTGTTCAGCCAGAGTCTTAGCATTGTGTATTTGAAGATAATCCCTAGACCACCAGCATCTTTTCGGCATCTGTGAGCATAAAGGTTATGACAGTTGCCCCTTCTGACTGTAATCTTTGGTTTTACAAGAATTCTACTAAAAGATTTTCAAGCTGTAATTATCTCTTCCTGCTTTGTGTGGTATTGCTAAGGAAAAAAATATTAGCAGTTTTAAAAGCAAAACATTATGTGGTGTTCTAAAACCTTCAATTTGCAACTAAATTATGTACTTAGCTTTACACACTTGACTTCTTCAGACTATTTAACAACTTACACTGCAGCACATGGGTTTAAAGTGTTTGCAGGATCAAGATCCACATTGTCTCTGCACCATTAAATGTTTTGCAGTTGAAGAGTGGCTAGATTCCCCAAGGGGTTGTCTTTTATGTAAAAATGGAGAACATCCATGGCTTGCATCTGGGATTTATCATCTTGTTCGAGTGATCTAATCTCCTTAGTGTGTATGTGTGTACTCATGAACTTACACATGTAGACATGGTAATGACAAGAATAAGCTTGCTGGGGAAAAAAAGCAAGGAGAGAAAGGAGTTGCCAAATATTTCTTAGAACATTTCCCCCCATTCTGTGGAAATTTTAAAACATTTTGTTTTCTGTCCAGCTCTATAAACTATCTACTGCTTCCTTGTACTCTGCTCTGCCTAGCAAAGTTCCCGGCAATTTTCAGTATTCCAGACTATTGACTAGGATTTAGTTTACAAATTAGAAAACAGTTAAACCCACCAAATATTCCTTTTCCTTTTTTCTTCTCATCTTAAAGTCCATCTCTACATCTCTGTGCCTCCATTCAATGCTGGTCTGAAGCAGTTCATCATAACTTACATGTGTGTGTATATAAGTTCATATAAAGAATATACTTGTGCATGTCTGTGTAAATGCATACACATGTATCTTTCATGTGTATGCATTTCATTTCATGTTTTACATATAAAACATACTTAATGATAATGATGGGTATAATAGGTTTATTGTTTTGTCCTATGGTTCAGCTGTAAATCTGGCTAAAGCAACTATGCACAATTTTTACTGCATGATATCATAGTTTTGTGTTAAATGCAAGTCATATTACAGACAATAAATTTTTAATATAGATGGGGTGGTTTTTTGTATTCATGACCTGATGCTATCAATTCTATGCTAAGATCTTTAAAACCTTCTATAAGAAAATTGCTGGGTTTTTTTTTCTTTGTGTAGCCTTTAAGAATCACAAAAAATGTTACATGGATAGCTCTGGAAAGTATTGTCTAGTCTTATCACAGAACAGATGAGGGACCATAGAAATAGTCCAATCTTCATCTCCTTGTTCACGGCACAGGGGTTAGAACTAGAAGATCTGTAAGGTCACTTCCAACCCAGGCCATTCTACAGTTCTATAATTCTAAGATTAAAACTTACTGACATGTTCCTTTGGAAGATGAAGACCAGCCTGGTTAAGTACCTTGTCTGAGCAATTCCATTACAGCATTAATTAATTCAAATATATTTATGCTGTTTACATATAGGTGTAATGATAGATTGGTAGAAGCCCTAGACATAAGTTAAAACCTGCCCTCTCTTCCTTCTAGCCACTTCAGACTTCTTAAACAATGCTATCCAGTTGTTCCTAAGGTCATTCTCTTCCCCACCTCTTGTAATGTGGTATCTTGCTTCTAAATGCAACCTCAGCTTTTGAACATAAACAAAATATGATTGTGGTTTGTCACTGAGCTGGCATTTGGCAAAGTCAAGAGGGAAACATTGCTGAATCTGGTACTGAACTCTGCACAAATGTAGAGCTGAGCAACTGGACAGTTTTGAACATAGGAACTGTAGATAGCAAATCATCGCAGATGGAAGAGCTAGACTGCCACTTTATCTTCTCCATGCCAACAGGTTCTTTGGATTCTGGAAATTCATGTATGTGCCACACGAGTTTCAGTAAAAGATTCAGCTGTACACACAGACACTACTTTCTTCTTTCCCTCCTCTTTGATGTGTATATGAGAAATTGAAACCCTAACGCACAGCACTTTCCACAGAAAATAAACATGACATTAAATTACATAGTAGTGAAGGAGGCATTTCTGCATAATATGTTTCTTTCCTCCTCATTCAACAACATAAATTGTATTGGCATCTAAGACTACTACACTAGAAAGCTTAAAATACCCTTATAAAACTTGAAGTAGGCAGTTATGTTTCCACTTACAAGAATCAAGGACTAATTTTGTTTCCTTGAGGAGAATAACTGCTAATCTTTACAGTAGCAGAATAGCTGTTTTGTTCATCAGGTATGGGATCTGAGGGATCAAAATAAATGTATTGCATTGCTTAGTTTTGTGATAGCACTTAATTTAAGTCTACTCCTTATGCTATATTTTTTCTGTCAAGGTTAGCTCACATATTAGTAATTATACCTTATAATAAAGTTACATTTTTAACTGTGTCATCAATCAATTCTGAGAAATTTAATTTTCTGTAAGAATGGCTTTAGGAAAGTGGTACCATCTACAGAGTAGCCATTAGCATATGTAAATGGAAAAACATGGTAAAGAAGATGAGACCTGTCTGTGGGCTCTGAAATGATCAATCTCCGAGACAAGATAAAAGAACAGCTCTCCTGTGGGAGACAATGACTTACTTCTTCATGATAGTTATTTAATGTCAATGTACTTTATTCAGATAAGAAATAAGAGGAGTTCCCCTGAGCCTGATTGCTTGTATAATGTGTTCTCATATATAATTATAAAGAGAATTAAAAGCCGAGCTGGTGTGTGAGGCAGCAAACTAACTTTACCACCCATCAGTTCTTCCCATGTCATTGGCTGCTCACCTGGAAATACATCGGTAACTTACACAGAACTTTTTATCTGAAGGCTGTATTTGTGACACTTTTGTGACACATTTGTGAACTTTATTTCTCTAACAAAATAGTTTTTAATAACACAAACCATCAATTTTTTTTCATATAGAAAATGTTACATAGAAGGTACATCATGCAATAGCCCTTGATTCAGAAAAGTAAAAGAACCCTTAAGGACTGACCCTAGAGGAGAACTACAAATTAGGTAGCCACCACTGCCTTCACTAGATTTCAAGTGGGATTAATTCAGCTTTAAGATAAGAAAACAATAGTCTTAACATCCCAAATCTGAAAGCCACATGATACCAGATGTTTAAGACATACAAAAACAAATACGATGCTAAAGTCTCCAGAAGCTGTTTGACTTACAGTGAAGAGCTAGGTATTTCCATTTAGCTAGGGATTCATGATTTCAAGAGTCTGACCCACAGTCCCCACTTTATGAAAATCAGTACACAGCCAGTGCATCATTAAAGTCCCACGAAACCATGATACAAAAGCCTTATGCTGACTTTTGCAGAAACGACTCATGCTATGTTCCTTCCCTTTCTACACTGCCAAGTTATTCAGGTACACATTGAATCTGTCTGTTAGTTTTGCATCTGGTTGCGCCACAGAGATGGCTTCTGTGAGAATATGCCAGAAGCTTCCACCAAGTCCAGAAGAAGCAATCCCTGATACCTCTGATGATGGACATGCTGCTGACCAAGGCTGGGCTGATTGGAATGTTGGTAATGCCTCTGTGATAACATATTTAAGAAAAAAACCAAAACAAAGTGGGTACAGTTTTTGCTAGCCAGAGAAGAAGAGGAGGTGAGAACATGCGAGGGAAACAACATGGACACACTGAGGTCAGTGCAGAAGCAGGGGAGGAGGAGCTCCAGTCCTGGAAGCTCAGATTCCCCTGCAGCCCGTGGTGAGACCATGGTGAAGCAGCTGTGCCCCTGCAGCCCATGGGGATCCACGGGGAATGCAGAGATCCACCTGCACCCGTGGGGGAGGTGCCCACACCCGAGTGGGTGAATGCCTGGAGGAGGCCGTGATCCAACGAGACTCGGTGGAGAGAGGGGGCCCCTGCTTCCAGGCTGGAGCAGCTTGTCCTTGGAGGACTGCACCCTGTGTAAGAGTGGCCCACACCACAGCAGTTTTGGGAGGAGTGTCTGCCCATGGGAGGGACTCACATTGCAGCAGGTGCAGTATGGCTGCTGCTCATGAGAGTGGACCCACACCAGAGAAGTTCCCAGAGAACTGTCTCCCGTGGGAGGGACCCCACGGCCTCACAGGGGAAGGACTCCTCTCCCGGAGCAGCGGAAGAAGATCTCGGCTGATGAACTGAACAAAACCCCCATGCCCTGAGTCCCTGCACTGTCAGTGGGAAGGAGGGAGGGGTTGGGGGAAGAAAAACTATTTTTAAAGGCTTATTTTACTTCTCATTACCCTCTTCTGGTTTTTTAGTAATAAACTCATTCTGTACCTCTAAGTTGAGCCAGTTTTGCCCTTGAAGTGTTTTTCTCACAGCCATTATCTCAACTCATGAACCCTTTGTTTAAATATTTCTCTCTCTGCCTGGCTGTAGCAGGGGAGGGTGAGTGAGCAGCTTTTGTGGGTGCCTGTTGTTTGGCCAGTCAAACCTCAACAACATGCAAAAAGGGATTTGGAAATACAGGCAGGCAGAATATAGAAAATAGCATACAACATCTAAATCTAAAAGCTGTAAATATAGGAATGTTTTCCTAACTTCTCTCTTCTTTAGCAAGCATGCTTGAGAAGGGGAGGTTATAATTAAGAAAAAAGTCATTTGTAAATATGAAGCCATCACTGTTTTCAAGCAATCACCACTTCCTTGTGAAAACTGGGCAGATTAGCAAAAGTGTTTTTATGTAACATCCTAGTTATTTCCTAGGAATTTAGAGTGTTAGCAAAAAACACTATGTCTCCCTTAGAAAACAATTATAATTGAAATGGCATTGGTTTTGTGGAATTGAAGGCCAAACACTTATTAAAAATCTTAATGTACAGGGTCTCATTGGGTTGAGTTAATTTTCTTTATAGCAGCCCATTGGATTTGTGACCAAAACATTGTCATTGGCACATCAATGCTTTGGCTGCTGCTGAACAGCACTTGCACAGTGTCAAGGCTCTCTCCCTTGCTACACCACCAAAGGCCAGTAGGCTGGGGATGGGCAAAAGGTCATGAGGGAACACAGCTGGGACAGCTCTCCCCAGCTGGCCAGAGAGTCCATACAATGTCATATTCACCAATAAAATTTGGTGGGAGTTTTTCCAAAGTAGCCTTTGTTCAGAGACGGAGCATCAGTTAGCTGGTAGTAAGTAATTTGCTCATCCATCACTTGCTTTTTTCCCCCTCTCTTCCCCCTTCTCCTATTAATCTATCTCTACTCTCAAGTTTTCTTATTTCTGTTTTCTGATTCTCTCCCTCATCCTACTAGGGAAGGGCTTATCTCCATTTGGAGTCAACCCTCTATACTTAGCTAAAAGTGTTCTGTACTTCTAGCTTCACTGTTTTAATTGTTTGGGATTCTTAGCCTCAGAATAAATCATGATGGAATTGTTGGCAAGATCAGACTTAGCAGACCTGGTCTCCTAAGCAGCCTACCTGACAAAATCCCAGATTATTGCTTCACTGAAATTTCACAGGAATTAAGGTATTTTTCATCAGGGAAAATTGTTTTGTTGGAAGTTTTGCCAACCTGCTCTAATTTGGACTAGATTTTTCTTGTTCCATGCATTCACAGACCTCCTGGTAGGAAATGGAAGATGTTGAAAGCAGGCACAGTTGGGGACCTAATTACAGCATAATTACAGACCTGTCCATGTTGATATTTTGGGAAACCTTAGAATGAATATGACATAGTTATCTCTACCTCACTGGATTTTTATGTCACTGGACTTAAATGTCATTCCTTCAGAATATTTTATCTGGCTTTATGGCCAATAAAATTCAGAGCCTACTGCCATCCCACCCACACCAGATAAGAAGGCACATGCTGTGATGTCCTGTGCTCTGACTTTTCCCCTTCCACCCATTTCTGGATATGAAAGGCAGTAACAGTTCTAACAAAAGAGACTAAATGAGGAGATTCTCCTCATGAATCACATGCAGCAACAATTAATGGAGCTCATTTTCAAACAGAAATGTACATAAGAATATGCATTCATTACTAATGAATATGACAACAGATGCATGTTTAAGATCACTGAGTGGAATTGAAATATATATATTCAAATATATATATATATATAGTATATCCAAAGATGAGGTCAGGAATAAAACCAAAAGATTCCACAGAGAAGCATACAGCTGCCTATAAACAAATGTACAAATCAGGTTTCCGTAAACATATTTTATTTTGCCACAGAACATAAAGCCAGAGAGGTTTGGCTGAGTAGAGACTACAGAAAACTTTATAGTTGTTTCTAGCCCTTCAGCTATTTACAGTTTCACTCCTAAGTCAATTTCTTTTTTGCATGTATAAGATAGGTGGAGAGTATTTTGTACAATTTTGCCTTTTCTTCCATCTATGTGTTTGTGTGCTTTTACCTCACATATATATATAGGTAAAAGATATTGAATTCACTAAGCAGATTAAAGACTTGACTTGCCCACTGATATTTCTGAGGTTATATTTGCTGCAAAATTCAAATTAAGCCTATCCTGTCCTTAAATGGCACAACAGAAGAAAAGTTTTCTCTTTAAAGGACCCCATAAAATGAAGAGGCAAAAATCACTACAACATACTGAATCTGTTTAAAAGGGTACCAGAGGCAGAACAAAATTTTCTCCCCAGTAAATTCATTTGCTGCTGGCATTGTCATAACGACAAGCAGTGACTAAGAGATGCACTTCCTTTTGAATAATAAGAGCTGAATGGCGAGATAAGCTGTGAAGTAGCACATTGCTTCATTCAGCAAGCAGGTTTGCCCATGTTTTGAGCCCTGTGTTACAAACCTCCATCAGCACAATGTTTTTCATCAGTCCTGGAAATAAACTGCCCTTTAATCTGATTGTACTCTCATGGCCAAAAAAAGAGATGGTCAGGAAAACATGTACCCTGGAGCAACATTCTGCATTTGAATTGGTTAAGAAAACAAGCCAGTTTCAAAGCCATCATTACTGTCTAAAGATCATCATTAAAGCTGTTTTTTAAATTGCATCTTTCACAAAAAGCTACTGGTGCTCCAAATCCTCACCGCGTTCTTCATGCTTCCTGTGTTTCTACTTAATCCTATTTAGAAGGAACTTTTGAGATATGTAAAAAGTTGTCAGAGAATGTAATTTTATTTTTTTAAGACTAAGGTTCTCAAATAGTTAAATACTGACATCTAAGCAAAAATAATTCTGTAATATCTAAGGAATGGTTTTCACATCTACCAAGTATTCAGAATTTTTTTAAAGTCACTTCCAATTATGGTTTTGCTTTCTAGGAAAAGGAAATCACTGTATTATCGAGTATTATTATTATTATCATGGAGGAGTTACCTCCACGTTCAGTCATTGCTGTCACTTAGATCTAGTTTAGAAAGTCCCACAAAATTAGAGTGATTCCTATACATATAACAAAAGAAGTCCTGTCTGAAAAACTTGCCTTTAAGCTGAGTCACAAGACTAAAAAAAAGTCTTACATATTTCATGCAAGATTTTTATTTAATATTATTTTTAGTCTGCAAAATTCTTTCAAATATCCCATTTCTTAAATGATGGTAATACTTTACTCCATAATTTTTTACAGTGAAATAATCTAAATACTGAGGGGTGTGTGTGTGAAACATGTTGATACTTTTCCAGGTTTGTGGCAGCTCTTTAAGAGCCTGGGGATTCTTCAGGAGATAGTGTATAGAAGGGAGAAAGAAATTTTTCACGGCAGGATGTTGCTGCAGCTCTGTAAACATGATTTATGTGAATTGGAATGTTTGTAGTCAAAATGGTTTTTCTTATATTTTTGTAAAATTCTGGCCTAAAGCACTCTGTGTACTTGAGAAAACATGACATAATTGTCCTCATGATATTTTGTTTGCAAATACTTCTAGAGACAACTAACCTTTCTGACTGAAAGGCTTTTTTATCTCCTACATTTTTTACAGAAAAACATACACAACAGAAAAAACATTTTAAAAGGGAAAAAATGCTATCTTACCAAAATAACAAAAATGTTGCTTTTATCTCATTAATGTACTGCTATGAGAAACTGCAGATATCCAGGTTTTTTGGTTTCTATTGTTTTGTTATGTTTTTCTGGAGCAGATGCTTGAGAAACCTGTGATAGCAGAGCTTTTAAAGAAATAAACAGCTGTTTTTATTTTCTAGTACAAATGAGTCTCAGTGGCTTACAGCTATCTCATCTAAGTTTTCCCGAATGTTTATCCAGTAAGCTTTTATGGAACTCTCTTTATACTGCAAACTGCCTTCAGCCAGCACTGAAATAACAACACATGCATGTAGAGTTACAGTGTGGGACATCTCCACTCACAGCCACAGTGCCAAATGGTTGTGCTGCAGAGTGCAAGGTGGACACCCAGCCAAGGACAGCGAACACATCTTCGTGTCGAACTGCTGACAAAACGTGCCGCTCCCAAGCAGCTGAGAAATGTTTTTCTACATAGTTTTGATGCTATCTATTAATCCCTTGACTCCTATAGAGCCTGTGGACTACAGTTACAAAAACCTCATGAGAAAGTAAAACAATATATTCTGTGCACATATATTAGTGAGGACCTGTAAAACTCACCTACAGATTTACAATCAGCTTATTTAAGTACAAGCACTTTGAAGGTATATTCTAGTATCTCATTTTCTTTCATGAAGATCTGCCTAGACAGTTATAGCTGTTCTTCAAGATTTAAGAAAAATCAAATTTATACACATTGTTAAAACTAAAATGAACTTACACTTTTACATAAAGCTAACAGAAAACTATAAGCAATTCCTTGTGTTTATTGAAAGATGTTTTTTTCCATAAAATGAGACACAAGGTCTCATACATGAAACTTGATTATTGCATTTATGCATAGCAGTGTTTTTCAAAATTTTAAGTCACTATTGTGCCCTATTAGACTGGCAATATGTTGTTAAATACATTTTTTTTTTTTACTTAGATGAATTTTCTCAAATTGGAAAAGTAGTCTTAATATTTACTTAATATCCAATGTGAAATCACAGCTGAAAGAAAAGGACTGGATCAACAGGTTTAATGCTTTTGTGCCAGTAGCAATGCAACTGCAGTGTTTGAAATTTTGAATATTTTTGTAGAAACCTGAAATTTTTTGTAGAACATTGGTAAGATTATTTTGCAGCAACTGATAATGCTTTACTTGAGCTACTGTAACGTCCAGATATAAATGAAAAAAAGTACTGAAGATGCTGAATTTTTTAAATCTAACAAATAAAGCCAGTTGAATAATTTAAAATGAACTCTCTTTAGTAAAAGGAAGATTAGGTTAGGGAACATCTAAACAAACTGGACATAAATTTTTGGGACTGTGTGGAAAGCAGCCAGATGTGCTGAGGGAACTGGCCAATGTCTCAATTATCTTTGAAATGTCCTGGCCCTCAGGGGAGGTTCCTGAGGTTGGGAAGAAATCTAAAGTCTCCCCTGTCTCCAGGAAGTACAGAAAGGAGGATCCAGAAGCTGTAGGCTGATCAGCCTCATCTGGAACCTTGGGAAGGTGGTGAAACCAAGTGATAAACCTTTCCAATAACAGTAAGAGCAAGAAGGTGGCCCAACATAGGCAGCAAGGATTTTCTCAGCAGTTTTTCTTGAGCAACCTGAGTCAACTACAGTCCCAGCACTTTAATGAATGACAAATTTCTTTTTGTCTCTACTGAATTATGGACATGTCTAAGAGTATTTTCTGCCTGCTGTAGTTTTTGCCTTGATGAGTACTTTGGATTTCAATAATAAAGTAGTGTTCACTCAAGCTTAGGTTCACTCAGAGTGAACCTAACCAAGTATGACTATAAAATTGCTCCTGTCTAGTCTGGATCTAATTTGGGAGTAAATGTCACAATGCATTGCCAATTAAAGGAGGAAGGAAACTCAGGCAGAGCCCACCAAGTTACTCATATCCCCGGAATGCTGAGTGTCAACTGGTAAAATTCATCATAGGAGCTTAAGGAACTGTCTTTCTTGGTTATTCCTTTGTCTTTGTTAGTGGCATATGAGCAGTAGCAGTAGAGACACTCAGAGCATTTAAATAGCTAGTCATAAAGGCATTTCTTTATTTTTTCTTTAAAAAATAAAGAAAAAAAAATTTTTTTAAATGTGTATCAAAAGCTCAAAGGTTTGACAGGGCAGGAGAGCAAGTGGCTTTCTTCAAAAAGATTGAGCCAAAGTACTTGACAAAATGAGTTAAAATTGTTCTTTTTCACCACAATATACCCTATTTTAGGAAAAAAACACAATGCAGATGGAAGTACACAAGCACGCTAGTGTGTGGATTCAAAAGTTTATACTCCTTCACAGTCTCAATTTGGTCATGCTTATACCAACCAGATAACCATTTGGATGTGCCACAAATATTTTCTCAGACATAAAAAGTAAAAATGGCCCAGAACTTTGTTATGCCACAGTTGGGCTGTGTATTTGGTAGCAACACTGAAAACTGTGAAAATTATGTCTCTTTTCTCTGTTCAGCAGAATTTCCCCTTCTGGTGATGTTGATACAATTAAAGTTGAGTGCTGTCACTAAAGGAAGTTTAATCCTTTTGCTGCATTGCAGTCATATGGTAAATTTTTATAGCTATAACTACTCCTGCTTTATCTGTTATCCCAGCAGGGCATGGCTGAGACACAACAATATTGCACAGCAGGGCTGTCTCTTTTCACAAAACATTTCAGTGAGGCTTTTGCACTATCTCCTACTAATCAGATTTCTCACCGAGGTGCCCACCCACCCAAATCAAGTGTGGTCAGTGGAGCTGGCAGGTTACCACTTTCCAAACAGTTTAATGAATATCTACCCATTTATGCTTGCTTAAGAAAAACCAGCAGGGTGGCTTCATAGGGTGGGATTATTGCCTCTGCATCCTGATGTTCTTAACTGTAAATTTAATTCCTGCTTGTGCAATGAGTTGGTAATTGTAATCTGAGATAGTATATTTGATCTTGCTGCTCCTGGCAATGGAATCCCATTGATTCACCTACTCCAAAATCATGTGCAGAGGTTTCTTATAAACCTAAATGTTGCCTGCCATAAAATAGCCTATCTATCTGCAGAGCAACAGCTGGCATGCTGAGGATATATTCATTCTCACTCTTCTGCACTGCCCCAAGCAGACAGCAGTGTACATTAAAAGAATTGGAAAATTACATTTAAAATATTATTTGTAGAGACGGTACTTGTTTCCACAGATGTTTTCAGTCCTCTTTTCTAGTTCATAGCATTCTGCACTTTTCTTTTTTTTCTTGTTTCTCCAGTAGTACCTGTGATGCCATTTTAAAACTTTCATAAACAATGTTTGTTGCAGAATCTTTCATGTAGAACTGTAATTTCCTTTATAACAGTTGCAGTATAGATCATTAATTACTTCTTCAGCATATTATCAGACAGCTTTCCTATCTGAAGTATTAAGAAATTAAACCAAAAGCAGATGAAAAATGAATAGTAGATAACTTGGATAGATTCTGAGATATCAAGTATTTTGTGGTCTGGTTTAAGCCCTGCACAGTACAAGGCAGTGCAGAATTCAGTCTCATCTCTGTATATAATTGTATTTATTTTTTCATAGCTGTGCTCCAACTTTACCATTAAGGACTTAGTTCTGCAATTGCTTCTGAGCAGATTTCCCATTTAAGTCCCTGAACATTCATTCAGGTTACAGAAAGTCTGTTGAAATACGATTGCAAATACAGCTATAAACAATGGTTCCCTAAAAAAGTCATACAAAAGAAGGCACTCAGCCTACAGGTTTTCATCTGATCACAGGTTCCTGTAGTACAATAAGAATCATACAGCTTCCTTGCCCACTTGCTTGCTTCCCAGCCCACCCTCCCACCCCAGTCTATAAGGTTCAATTAAATTTATCTCCACTCTCTCTCTTTTTGTGGGATTTGCAGAACCTTAGAGGCACAGCTCAGAGACATTCCTCAGCACCCTGTCTCATGGAGAAAGAGTTTGCTGTGTTTGTGACTAAATGAGTATATTACATTTTTCAATGCGACTATCCTGATGCAGACTCTTGGACTTCTCAGAGTGGAAGAGTGACTAAACAGAGAGTCAAAAATAGAAGAAAGTGTTGATGGGATACTGTTTTAGAAACTTCAGAACTGTACTAAACTTTTTAACTGCCACAAGCAGTCCTGAAGCCCTAATGCAAGAAACATCGAAACTGCGTGGAGAAGAAATCTATCTTCTACACACTGGTAAGATCTGCCTGAGCTCCTTCTCCAGGCTAAACAGTCCCTCAGCCTCTTCTCACTGGAGCTCTCAGCCTCTTCTCACTGGATGCTCCAGCCCTTTAATCATCTCCATGGCCCTTCTCTGGACTTGTTCCAGAGTGTCCATGGCTCTTCTGCATGGAGGAGCTCATAAGTAGACACTGGGCTGTTACACCACTAATAACTAGAAGGTGCTGTGGGTGTTTTTAGGAGAAATCAATGCAGACCAGAAATCTACTTTGGATATTTTGGATATTTTTGCAACAGAAAGACTTAGTAATTCTATTACACTGTTGTGGTGCTGCAAAAAACTATTTTAATCAATTTTTATCCCAGTAATTTCCCTTTTCCACATGCAGTGGTTGAGGGGTGAAGACAAGAGGTAACCTACTGTACACCAGGAAGCAAAACCTGAGAGAGGAATAAAATGGACTTATTAGACTAGTTAATGAATATGCTGAAAGTGTCTGTCTTTTTATTCTGTTTATAATTTTTCAAAAAGATACTAATTTATCTTGATATAACTGACTGACTGACCGAATGAATGATGAATTAATGGAATAGGAAAAACACAACACTATTGCATTGGCAAAAAGAACCCCCAAATTTCAAGAGGTACTGGAAAAGAGAAATTTTCATGGTTTTTATAAAGAGAGTCACTCTCTCTAAATTCCTAAAGCCCATGTTGAAAAGCATAAAGTAATACATTCCATTTCCTGGCTTTCAGTAGTTGCTTGTGATAGACCATTATGGGATATATTTCCTGTTCATGTAAATTCTGAGCTTCTGGAATAAATCAAATATATTTTTTCTTCCATTCCAGGATGGTTTTCAAAGGACACTAGTGAGAGATGCTGTCAAATTTTTGTTTGTTTTCCCAGAACTTACAAATTAAACTCTTTATAACTACATATATTATCAGAGAAGTAAAAATAATGAGTACCAAGGTTTTTTTTTTTCCTCTCTCTTGCTTAAGAAGTAAGATTGAATCTTCCAAAATCCAGAAGATTTTTAGCTTTCCCTTGAATGCTCTGTTCAGCATCAAGGCAAATCCCAAGTCAAGTTATCAGAGACAAAAAACAACACCTTATCTGAAACTTTCCTTCAGAGGAATCAAAAACATTCAGTAAACATTAACAAGTTTAAGTAATTATCTGTAAAGGAGATAGTCAGAATTTTCAAAAGTCTGTAAGTGCCAGGAAATCCATTAACTCTCTGTTATCAAAGGGCATCATCCCTCAGTAAGCCAATGAAAAATTGAGTATGTTAGAAGAAAGTCAGTCACAGATTACACAGACTCTTAACTGTCCAAAGAGTATAACTTGAGAAAGAGCTGATGTATGCAGTTAATTTCTTTCCTTTTAGGTTCTGATTAAATGCTCATTAGTAATGGTAAGAATTCTCTCATTCATTTTCAAGGGACTTGATTTCCATACTCAGAAAGATTTCTGAAATATGGCCTGAAAATTATGAAAAAAATATCTGAAATTGTGGCATTTTTTGTATCTAGAACTGAATTCTTACCCTTGGTCATATACAGTGGAGTAGTGACTTAGGCAGAACCATTCCAAAATTTTGAGATTTCTGGGTCATGTGTCAGGCCTCTGATGAACTGTAATCTTTACAGTATGATCAGACATTGATTAAGAGAAACTCAAAGATCAAACACCCACCAAATCTCCCTGTTTATATAAAATCAATAAACATCTTTTTACTGAACTAACTCTCAAGTCTTATTGCTCTTTCTCCATGTTTCCTTGGTGGGTGGCTGTTAAAGTTCAGCATCTGAAATCTTCTGGCACAGCATAAATAACCTCTCTAGTGAGCTGTCATTAGACATATTGGTTTTACTCCCCCTCATACCTGGTTGGTATAAAATAACACAGTCGATCTTGTAAAAAGGACTCCTTGTTTACTCCTCCAGCCCAGTTACCACTGCTGTCTCTCCATAAGTCATGAATACTCCCAGCACAGTGGGAACTCATTAATGATTTATTTTTTCTGAGGAATACCCTTATTACAAATGATTTTGTTACCTGGCTGGGTACTCTCACTGCAGGACATTGTTGCTAATAGATCCCCTTGAGCATTTGCAGCCTACATTCCTCATTTAACTGGATCTCAAGTGCTGTGCATGTTAAATACCTCATCTATTATCTCTTTAAGCATGAGATTTCTGTCACAATCTCTTTTGTTGACTAGGCAGTTTCCCACAGAAGTAAAAACAGTGCAAGGCTTTTCTAAAATTAATGGGAGAAGTTACTATTTGTAATATTCTCAGTTGCAGGCAGTGACAGGCTCATATTTAGGGAGAACATCAGTTCCAGTACCCCTTATCTCAGCCACTCTGTATGACTTTTCAGTTTTCTGAAACAGTGGATCACTTCAGACCCTTCCTGCTATTTTCTTTTACATGTCTCAAATTGTGACAAGAGAAATTGGGGCACATTGACATTCAAGCAAGTTTTACCACAGACTGCAGTAGGGACCAGAGTGAGTGTCAGGACAGAGTGCTTTTAAAAATTATTAAGTTTTTTGCCTTTTGCAAAATTTTCTTCATAGATCCCTACTAAAAGACTGATGAAGTCTTTAATTAGCTGAGGTGAACATTTCAGAGGTAAAAAACCAGAAAAGTTCTGGATGGATGATAGGTCTGGCATTGGCACAGACCTACAAGTAGTGGAGTGCACTGGCTTATGCAAGATGGTGACTGTCTGTGCAGTACTAAAGAACTGAAAACTAGTAAAATGTCAAGTGGGTTGGGAATGAAGAATGTCTCTGTGCCATGAGAGAGGTTGTTGTGTGTTTTGTTGGTTATGCAGCAGGTGTGCACAGTGTGTAGCTGCTGGGGAAGTGGTATTGATCATGTATATGGAGCATGCAAGCCTTTTGGATTATATCTCAAGTGGATGGCAAACCCTGAGCAACCTGGTCTAATGGAAGGTGCCCATGGCAGGAGGGGTTGGAGTCTTCAAGGTCCCTTCCAACCCAAACCATTCTATGATTCTATCATTCTATTATTCTTAATGACAGTAATGTGAAAGGCCAATGTTTCATGCCATCATTTTTTCATAAAGAGAGAAATTTTATTTTTGAAGATGCTCAAGGACTTACTTTATCATTTTTCCCAGGGAATTTTTTATTTCCCATTTTCTTCCATGCTTTTGCACATCCTTCTTTATAACTGTAATTGTAGGTGATGCTTGTGTGTGATTGGTCAAACACAAAGAACCAATTTCTACTAATTTTCAATGCACATTCATCCAGAATAAAATCTTAATAAATCTAAGTAAAAGTGTTTGAGCATGGCTCTGTACTGCTGGATATGTGCAATGCCTTCAGAATTTTCTTCCTCTTTACAAAGAATCAGAAAATATAAGATTAATTCAAAAGAGGTATGGGAGGATATGTGAAAATGAAGAAATACATATTATATTGGCATTATTTATAAACAGAAACTGAATGACACGCTTTACATTTTTCCAAGTAGATGTTAATTCAAATGTCCTATCCTAGTGTTTAAACTATGGTAACACTTCTGTTCGTATATGGAGAATAAAACCTAAGATACAATATTTACAGTATAAACAAGAAATTATTAAGAAGACTCCTCAGCTTTGCAGTTACCACTGAGAAATTGCTTTCAAAGTTTTCTGGGTACTTTTGTCTATTTCTGAAGTCCATATACTTCTACAAGTTTTGTCTTGCAAAGAGACAGGGTAAAAAAAATACAAACAAAACCCAAAAATCACAGGGATTTTAGAACTAGGGAGCTGCCTAGGAGGAATTCTTCTTGTTTTTATGTATAGTTTGCAGTTTTCACACATTCCTTTAGAATATATCTATAGGGTACACAGCAGATGGGCCTCATGTGACCTGCTGAGCATTTTCTCTCCCTCACCACTCTCAGCAGATAACAGAGGCAGGAATGGCTGGCAAGGGAGTGTGCTGCTGCTGGGACACTGCTGAGAGGCAGCCACAGCTCTGCCCCTGCATGCTGCATGACAGGCAGGCCTCTGAGCCAAGTGACCTCTGTAGATGAAGGGTAAAGAGGCAGCCAGGCTGCTGCTGCAGGGAAGGGAGAGGCTGTTGTATTTTGTTAAAAAAAACAGTAGGGGACAAGGGGCCAGTGCATCGTTCAGTAAGGATGGTGGCTAGAGACATGGCAAAGAAACCCCAGCGAAGCAGTGCTGATCTGTCCAATTTTCTGACTCCAGAATAGCAGCTGATTCTGGCTTGTTACACAATAATTATGTCTGAGTCAGGAACACCTAAGCTAGAATAATTTCCTTTATGGTTGGATTTCTGTAACTGTAATTGACCAGCTTTCTTTTCCAACAGAAAGTGTTTTCCTGTATTTGCTAATATGCACTTCCTGAAATGCATCATAATCACATCACAACAAACTGTAATTACAGAGAAGCTATAATGGCATTTATGCACCATCTTTACAAATAACAAGCTACCTCGTGGAGCTCATTTCCTCTCACTGGGACCCAAAGTCTTGCTAGGTGTCCTGAAACCAAGATGGAAGGCAAAAGACATACACTGGTTTCCTCCTGGACTCACTGCACCTAATTTTTAAATCTTTGTTGTTTTGGTACTGATCACTAAATTCTCTAGAGTTTCTGCCATACTGGTCATTTTTCTCATATGTAAGAAAAGCTGATCCACAAATTGTATGTATTACATACAAGTTGAAAAGTTTTGATAGTGCCTCAGGTATATAGGACATCTTGGCTCCCCAACTCCACCAATTTAGTTGGAAGAGTTGTACTGAAATGGAATAAGTTTCTTTCCTGAGATGCAAAATACACTGGCTTTATTGAAAATGTCTCTGCAATTCTGCATTTACCCTATATAAGTAATATCTAATCTTTATTTAGTGAAAACAGACATTGACACCAATGGCAGGAAGAAACTTGATAGAGTAAGAATGTTTGGTTTGGATTAAGGTGTTTTTTCCCTTTTGTATAACCTCTTTCCCAAAGAAAAGACTCATTGAATGAGTAGTGTTTGCTGGGACAGAGTCATTGTCTTTGGTTGAAGATGAAAGAACGAGGGCTTAACAAAGTAGATGGGCCCCATGGTTCTCAGATAATGGGTTTGTTTTACCAGAACACTTTGCAAGCGTCTACATCCTGTCAGACAAACAGTGTTTGTTTCACTGAATCAGGCTCATCCAATGCAAAATGTAAACATCTCAAATGGAAATTAGATTTTTAAAATATTTTGGGAACATTTAATAAAAAACAGCCCCTTGAAACTCTGACAATCTCTATTCCTCATCACTTCAGTATTGGTTTCGTGTTTCATTTAGTGTGATGCCAGCGGGAGAGCAGAAATACCCCTGCTTCCATCAAAAATATTTCCCTTTCTTAATGGAATACAGGTAGAAGGCATAAGCTTAACTGCTGGAAGTACACAGAGTAACCTCAGGGAGGTAGCCCTGGGGTGCTGCTGAATGCTGTTACAGTGCTGGCTGTGGCACTGTGCCTGACATGTCTAAAAGCAAAAAACATGTGTAGAGTCTTCTGCATAGGAGACATGCACTGAGCTTAGAGACACTGAGAAACACTGAAAACAAGACTTTGCCTGAAAAACCTATGGTTCTAGGGATTAGGTGCAAGCCTGAGTTTCCAGCTGATACTTATGGGAGCACTCACTTGAAAGCACCTGGCACTCGCCCTGGACTTTGCATTACTCTTTGTCCCACAGCAGGACTCTACTGCTTGGAAATGAAGCAACCCACGTGAGGAACAGGCTAGGGGTTTATCAAACTTGAGTGAGATGAAAATAATAAATAGGAAAATATTCTCAGAAAACAAGGACTAGAGAGCATTTGCTCAAAAAATCAAATTCCTTGTAAAAAAAAAAATCTTTTTTTTACAAGCTGTGTAATTAAAATGAATATTTGGCCTATCAGACTTTTACACAGTTAAAAAAAATGAATGCTAGAAATTCAGCAAAGAAAACCATCTGAGCACAATTAGAGAGCGAGATTTGAAAGACATCTGCTGCACCCCATATTAGGACTGACAAAACTAGGAGGATATACCAAGGAAAGCGTCAGTTTAAACTCATTTAATTTTTTTCTTAATGCAACATATTATTGCTGCTAGAAACAAGACTTTTCTGCATATATTCCTAACTTTCCTGAAAGCTTTAGACCTCACCTAAATGTATGCTTCCAATTACATTACCTGACCAAGACATTCTGTGTCACAAATACCTTTAAATAAAATGCAGGCAGCTACACCCTGACTTTGGAGTTCCTAATTACAATAAGATGTAAGACAGTCAGATACTACAGGTGGAAACACCAAAGTGAATGAGCAACCCCACAAGGCTGCTGTTACAATTTTAACAATAACTTCTAACGGGGATCCAGACTTTGCTTGAGATGAGCTTTGGTGAAAAAGTGCAGATTTTAATCTCAATGACATTTGATAGTAAATTTCTTACTGAAACATTAGAAATGTCCATGTGTTGAAATATTAGAGACAACTGAAAACCAGTGAGTCTAGTTCTGGAAATCCTGTTGTGGCATTAGTATTATGCTCTGCTCAATCTAAATTATCTGTGTTATATGTCAACCTGTGGTCCCTCTATGTTTCCTCATAAAAACAAACAGCTGCTTTCAATTTGTAAACAAAATTTAATATTCCCATTTTTGTCTCAGACTTGTGATACAACATTGTTTTAATCCTATTTGTATTTTATTTATTGTATTTACTCCATTTGTAAAGGAGGATACTTCTTTTTCTTAAGACAGCTCGCCATATAGAAAACCCAAAAACTCTCTAACAGAAAATCACAAACAGTATAAAATAATTTTATCAACCCTTAGCTCAAATAGGTAGCAAGAAAAAATAATAGTTCTTAAGACAATGTACGTAAGAGGTCAAATCAGAATGGCTTCTCCTTGCATTAAAATACTTGAGCATTTAAATTTTGTAAAACAAGTTGGAAAAATAGTCATTAGAAAAAGCAAACTATATTGTTACACTACATAAGTAAACTAGCATTAAGGATATATCAAAGATATGTCCTTATTAAAAATATAATATATATGCTGAATTTGTGACTCAGTATATCACAAATTATTTTATACAAAACTAAATATTGCTGGTTTATGTACTGAGCAGTATTTTTCTTGGCATACTATATGCCTGTAGCTTTGCTTTCAAGTCAAAAAGTGGCCTCAGGAAGTTGAAAAAGCAAATCTCAGATACATCATTATTGTCACAAATTAAGTTCTCTTTTAACAGGTGTCTGATATCAGACCAAGCATTGCTGTTGGTTACTGAGGACTAATTTTTGAAGTGCCCTTTGCCAAGGAGCAGTAAAAAGCTTTTTCTGATGCTCACAAGGCTTACTTATGTAGATTTCAGATGCATTCACAGATAGGCAAGAACAGGAATTATTCAGCTGTGAACTGAATTTAGTCTTGAACCAGTGGCCTGTCATAAATCTTTTAACAAAATTAATTGATTTTAAGGTCTTTAACATAGGGAGGGTTTGACTATTCCAGTGATCGTGATACAAGAAAATTTTCTAACTTTGAAAGGAACAGACAGTTATCTATTTCAAAATTACACAATTCACATAATGGAAAGTATGTAGTGCATTTTAAAGGAACATAAAGCTTCTATTGTGATTTCCAGATATCTTTCAGGACCTGTGTTTTGCCACAGAACTGAAAACCATGATCCTACCAGCTCTATGTATGCAATTTGTCCTTAAGATTATTCAACTGAAATACATTGTGTGAAATTCTGGATTTATTAGTCAATAGAAAGGAAGCTGCAAGGCCTGTGTAATAGAAAACAAGATGTGCTCTTTTTTTGAGTAAGCCTATTAATTCCTGATATGTTAAACCATAATTTTGTGATAGGTTGGCTTAAGAAGCTCTTGTCTATTCAGCTGTGTCAATACAGATGTTTGTGGGATCTGGAAGACTATCTTGTTTGATTCCTATCACTGAGTAAACACATGGGAAGCATATTTGACTTAGAAATAACACAAGTTCATAAGACATGGACTGGGAATACACTGATTTTGCTTAAGCACAAATCTATAAAGACCTTTCAGTCTTCAGAAATAACCCATGTTCTTTTTACTGCACTTGCGTGCCTGGTTGGGGCAGACACGACAGGAAGAGCACAAGGGAAGTTGTGGCCTCTAATGAGGCTGAGTAATGGACACAGGAAACAGATCACTCATATGGAGACAGCCTCTGTAAGAGGATCCAAAATTCCATCTTCCAGGACAATGACCTTTGTTGAGCAATGGAGTCAGCCCATTAATTTTTCATTCTCTTATTCCTGGTTCTTCCAGGAAGGATGATTTCTTGGTAGTTGTGCTTCACTAGGAGAAGTAACAAAGAGCTCTTCTGCTGCCTTCCTTTAGAGCACTTCTCTAAGGCTTCAGCTCCACCCTTCTTTCCTCCCTTCCACAGGGTGAGGATGCACAAGTTCTTTGGTGGATGCTGCCTCTGCTCTGTATGTGTAAGTCAACATCACATCTGCAACTGCACTTGTGCCCTGAGCTGAATCTGGCACAGAGCCAGGTGTGAATTAAGCAAGATAAAGGTTCTGACCTTTCCAGAGGCTTAACCACACTGTTACAATCCTCTTCACATATCTCATCATATCAATAAAATATGTCTCCAGACCTGGGCATGCTGCAACATACATGAGGTGGGAAAGTGGGAGAATACTCCTACCCCGAAGGGAAGTATAATTTGTTTGAATCTGTAGACTTTTTTTCAGTTTTGTTAGAGGTCAGAATTACATTGTGGGACCTAGACACCAAAGCTGGAAATTGGGCAGAAAGCAGGTATTTTACTATCAACAGCCTGAAATGAGAAGTCACTACAAGGCTTTTCTTGTGTCTCTTTTGAAATGGTAACAACTGATTTAGAAACTCAGTCCATCTCTAGTTTGTTTTTCAGTATTTACAGATTAGGAAAAAATCTCTGTTGTTCCCTGTAAGGCCAGCAGTAAGCTTTGGTGGCAGATGGAGACAGAGTAATACCATTCAGCTCAAAGTGTCTCTTAGTCTGAAATAGATCCTCAGGAATACTACACTGACCAAAAAATAAAAGGAATTTTCTGAGGTGGAAATATAATCTATCTATCTCAACATCCTTAAATTAAGTCAATATCAGTCTGTCAGCAAATTAATTTATTGTCATTATGAGTTATGATTGTCATTATGAGTGGGATTAGGAGAGAAAAAAGATTTTCCTGTAACTTTATCCTGGCTTTCCTGAGGTATTGTAATTTTTCCCCCATGACCTCATCATGGCAGACAATTTAGGCAGAGTATCTTATGAATGTTTATATTATACCTATGCCACTCCAAATTTATAATCCAAAAGAACTTTGGACCTTTCTTCATCCTTCAGACCTGTGATCCATGTATTCTCTTCCATAAACACTGCTAATTTCTATCTCTCTGGTGTCTCTACTTCTGTGTCAATTCCCCTTCAATATGCAATGCATTTTTCCTCCCAGAAACCAAACACTATTATCCTTGGGAAAGTGAACTAACAATAAAAATGAGGTTTTCAGGTATTAATATTTATTCCAGCAACAACACTTATCTACATGGCTATACTCACAGCTCTTTTTAGCCAGGTGTCTCTATAGGCATACTGTGCATGTCGTTCATCCAGGTGAAGAGACCTCAGCACAGAAGAACATAAAAGAGCACTTTCACCTTTGCTAACTTCTATTTTCCCTTTTACTTTATGACAATGATTGTGTTTCCACTCCATTTCAAGATGGAAGTGTCTAGCTGTTTTGCTTCAAAGCTCTGTTAATAGCTTATTCATCTGTACATTCAACTGTCCTGATTCAAAGCAATTTGAATTCAGAGAGGCTTTTGATTTTCTGCCGCATCAATCACTGTTACAGAAGCTCTGCATAAACCCTATTATGAATTTTCAGGTGATTATTAATATGTAGTAACTTCACTCAATGCTAGTAGTTTCATTGATTGCTATGATTCATTGTTAGCATTCATTGGTGCCACCTATTTTTCAAGATGCAGCACTGGGGAAATATTCCAGAATATCTCTAACCAAGGGACATGATTTGAAACCTCCCAGACCATGAACTGCTTGTCTTTTAAAAGTGAGGGATATTTGGAGCTGATCTCTTGCTTAAAGAACAGCAGCTCAAATTGTGTCTAGTGAGGGATACACACCCGGATAAGCCTTGCCTGACAGATGACACATCCCAGTCTGGATTTAGGGGTTACTCCTTGTGGCTTCACTAGTAAGCATCCACTGAACTTTGCTTCACTGCCCTGGCTTTTACTGCCTAACCATCTGTATCAGTCCTTACTCAAGGGAGTTTGTCTGTCAGCCAACTATACAAGAGCTATACCTTCTTGTTGCAATAGAAACTTGGTTTTTATTTGATCTCTATTAACGTGAGCATGTATCATAATTTGGTTTGAAGTAGAAAATTTTAACTTTACTTTTTTGACTGTAAATATGCAGTATAGTGAGTGTCAAAGATGCTGCCCTGCTTTATTTTTATACAGATAGCATTCATAAAGTCATAGAAATAAAGATGCTCAGTGGACAGCTCTTCCTTCTGAATTTTTCACTACCTTTTTGCCAAGACAACTGAGAGCCAAACCCTAGTATATGGGGTTGCACTTGCATTACATGAGTTGCATTTGGAACCAGAGCACGTACACAGATACCAGGTACAGAACACTGTTATCAGATTTGGCACAGCAAGTACTGGGCACTGGCAGGTTCATGTTTTAGGACAAGCATCTCAATTCAGTACGACCCTTATCTGTGTAATTAAACTTATACTTTTTCAGAGAATCTCCTAAGTACGTGGCTGCATTTTACCAAGCAATGGGGTTGACATTTTCAAATTAGTGCCTAATTGCTGAACAAGCTGTAAAATAAAACAGTAGATAGTAAAAAAAATTTTTGAGTGTGTTGCTGTTATAATCAAATTGCAGATCACTCTAACAAGTGGTACTTCCTTTCAGTGAGAACCATGCAGCTGGTGTGAGATATTTGATAGAGAAAAGTCAGGAGGATACAAGGTGAAGCTCTAGTAAATGCGCAGTTTCGTGTACAAAGTACTGTGTATCAGCTCCATGTGACATCAACATCTTTGAGATGATACAATGAAATATTGAAATTGAACAGTTGCAGACAGAGAAAATATTCACTTGGAAGATTTGTAGAATCTGGTATTTTCTCTGAAAAAAACTGCATTTGATAGGACAAAGTACAAATGTGTTATGAAGAACAGCTTCTTGCTGTCCCTTCCTGCATCTGCAACAGTTCCTGTATAATGGGCCATAAAGACATGAATTCTGGAGCAGTTCACTAAAAAATGCTGTACCTCTAATACCTCAACATTCAGCTGAGTTAAGAGAAAAGGTGTCCAGCCTCTGCAGAGCCACCAACAGATGTTATACCATCCCACCACCCCTGTGGTGGGAGAGAATAAAGTGAAAGAAGACAAAAACCAAGGGACTAAAACAGAGACAGAAGGAGAAATAAAACTGTAAGGAATTAACAGAAGAACATGTTAAAGTTTCACTTCAGCAAAGGGTGGTGAAGGCGATGTGTTTTCATGGTTCTGTCACAAGGGAACTCTAATACAAAGGTTTAGATCATAAGTGAGAGGGTGCTTTCACCAACATGCTTCACAACAAGAAAAGCTTGGCAGAGAGATATTTTAAGAGAACAAAAGTAACATCTGGGTATTTTTAGATAAGTATTTTCTTTTGAAATTAATTTTATTGCTAAATAAAAAATAAAAGCCTGGCTTTTTTATGCACTGATCTGCTCACATCAATCTGACTCATTATTGTTTTCCATTTATTTTTGGAGGCTAAGCATATTGAATAATGAAAACAAACTCCATCCACCTTGATGTGAATATATAGCAGGTCAGACAATGTGACATATTAACATAATATAGTGGTTGAACAAATGATTTCCATTTATAAATTAATCTGATTTAGAGCTGTGCATATACACAATCTATTTAAGTTTATATTCAGGCTTTGGAAGCAGTGTGTATTTATTAACACCTTTGTAGCAATGCAAATTATACTTGATTTGAACACTGAACAAAGACTCTCGTGAATTCAGAACTTGTAACTCCTTATTATGCTTTTTACAATTCAGTGTGTTGGAAAATCATTAGTCAATTTACTTGAAAGAGTCCTGGCTGATATATATAACCTCTAATGGTAGAATTTTGTGTGTATACTATAAAGCATTCGAGATTGCAGATCTTCATTACAAAGACAGTGTTCATTTGGCTGTTTCATAAAATTATGCTTAGCTAAAGGACTTTAATGACCTAAAGTTATTCAGCAGAGCCAATATAATTATTTTCATCTATTACAGAAATATGGGAATTACTGGAAAAATAATTTGTAAGAGGAAATGAGTTAAATAATTAAAGAATTAACTTCATTAAGAAATTATTGAATTCTAGTAAAACAAAATTTTGTCTGCTGTTTAAGAAATTTGTTTCCTAACAGTAAAAACATCCTGCTGAAAATTATTTGTATTTAGCGAATGACAACAAAGCAATGACTGAAACTTTCAAAGACAATTGCATAGAACATTTATTAGGTCCCTACTTACTCACAGTGGACAGAATCAGTAGGTATTCTCTTGTTCACTGGCTGCAAGTCTGAAGGTAGAGCTAATCAAGACTTGTCTCAGTTCCTCCTCCCTTATCATGTCCATGCCTGTCATGCTCTCTGAGACTTGGCCACTCTCTCTTGCTTTTCTTGCAACTCACTCTCTCCTCTGCCCAGTTTACAGCCTGTAAAAGATAGTGGTGTGTGAAGAATCACCAGGATGTATCTAATAGAATATTTTAGGAGCTGTACTGCATAGTGTTGAGACGTGTATCTGGTCTCTCTGAGTGCCACTTTGGAACCCCGGCCAGCCCTGACACAGCAGTGGGGGGGCACTCTCCAGTGCCCCGGGGGGACAGAAGGCAGCTTAGGCTATTTGCCTAGCAACAGAAGAGACGCTGGTGACATCGGTGGAGGAAAAAGGGCCGACTCTTGGCAAGGGTTAATCCAAGGTTTATTCCAGGAGCTGTGGAGCCCCTGCAACCTCAGGGGGTCTCCTGCTGAGAGCACCAGGAGGGGTGCCAGGGTAACATTTAAAGGGAGGTGGAAACAGAAAGTAGATACATTTGTTGACCAATAAGGATACTAAAGGGATAGGATCTGAAGGTATGGACATTTGGGATAGTGTATGGGGTAACACTTGGGGGCTGACCCCTGGCCTCCGACTAATCACTCGACGACCTGGACCGAAAGTTCTAGATAGAGAGGATGGGATGCTGATTGACAGAGAGACAGGGTGGAGATTTGGGAATGGTTTCAGCAAAGGAGAGGGATTACATAGGTAGAGGGAGGGGATACAATCTGGGGTAAACCATTTAGAGAAAGTAAGGGGATACAAAGACAAAATCATTACAAAGCATAAAAACACACTACAACAGCATAGTACTGTAATGCCTTCAGGTTAGGAGCCTGGCTATAGAAGTGATTCATATGACTGAGACAGAACATATTGAATAGGGACAGTTTGATTCCCAGGATTCAATTTGCAACAATCCAGAATGTAGGAGCACCTAAATCAAGAAACAGGATTTCTTGTGGTGTCCTGTTTCTTGTTTTAAAAAGAAATATCGTTCCTGGCTCTATTCCCATGAGATTATTTTGTTATGCGTTGCTCTTAATTCGTAGAAGTTGGTCTGAGTCATAAATATCTGATACAGACAGGCACTTCTGTGAGGTTTAAAGAAGAAGGTCTGGAAAGAGAGGTTAAACCCTTGTTTTCCTGGGTATTTACAGATATTTCTCACCCCTCCCCTACTTATTTCAGCAGGTGGGAATGACATTGTAATTTTGACTACTATAAAAGTCTCACAGACTAGTAGACATTTATTATATTTTATACATAGTTCATATGTTGTTCTTAAAGTCATTAAACTCTCTGTTGTGTATGAATGTGAGGCACTTGAACAAGCAGCCCAGAGTAGTTGTGGATGTCCTATCTGTCAAATTATTTAACCAAATAGATATAATCTATAAATTCTGAAACTGTGCCTATCTGTTATAGTGTCTAGCTTTTTATTAATTCAACATTTAGAGAATTCAATCCCAGTGAACTCCAACTCAGAAAAGAGAACATTTCATCAGCAACTAATGCAATGACTCAAATCCACAGCAATGTAGATTCCCTGTTTTGGTTTTGTCAGCAATTTTAAATTAAATCCTATTTGGGAGGAATTTATAACTTGGTGATAAAGGCTAAGGCCATAACTTGGCTTAGACTGAGATTATGGGGTAATAATTGTTTCAAGGTGTAAGAACACTAAATATATGCAGGTGATAACTAATTTAAGGTGTAGAAATACCAAATACATACAATCTGATTTTATACACATTTACATACTTATATTTGTTGCTCTTACTGGAAAGAAGTATAAGGAGGAGAAAATTGCTGTCTGGTTTAATTTAGCTGTAGAGGAACATTACAAATCATAAGAGAATTTTTTGCTTTTTTTTTTTTTTGCTATTTATACTGCTGACTTATTGTGTGTTTATTTTTTTTCAGTTCTGTGTCATTTGGAAACAGCAGAATGAAAGACTGCTATCACAATGAATTAGAAAAACAATGATTTTTCTTAAGATTTTAATGAGTCACTTTCTCAATTTTCCATTTAAAATAATTTTGTGGTAATTCTCACAGTCAAGCCTGATGAGACTTTTATTTTTCTGTCATACAATATCTTACAATATCTCAACTATAATTGAGATGTTTGAAGGCATACTCAGATAAAAGGAAAAATTTATAAGGACTCAAATTGGACAAGTGTTGATGCTAGTTTTAAGGTTTCAGGTTTTGTTATTGTTTGGTTTGTTATTCTTGGTATCCTAGCTGTTTTTCATGTTTATTACATTTTCAAGAAATAGGAATTGCCCCTGCCAAGACTTTGAGACTGTTCTATTTTTCCTTCATCTCTGTGAAAGGAATGATGATAAGGAATTATCCTTACTCCTTGTGCAGCGCAGAAGAGCCTAAAATAGCTCTGAGCTGGCCTGCATTTCTCAACTCCATCACTGAAATACAAAAGGGCTACGTTTGCATGACACTGAATAAGAAGACTAATTAGCAACAATGGATGTGTCTCCTTGGCCTAGACCTGTAGGCATTGATCCTGGAGTCTGCTGGGATATTTCAGACTTGCATTCCCTGGTTTGATGAACAACTATTCAGAGTGAGGGAAATGAAACAGTTATTTTAGTGTAAACCAGGATTTATTCTACTCAGTCTCTAATAAGATTTGAGAAGTAAGAAGTGGATTTATGAAATCTGTAGGCTTGTTCCTTACTTAAATGAGTTATAGCAAGGGAACACTAAACCCCCATTTAACCTCAAACACCACTGTATATCTTAGTTAAGGAACAATGAAATATTATCCTGTTATCATATACTGATCAGCATTTTATACAGAATGCAAACTGCTGTAATGTAATCTTTCTTCCTGTTGCTCCAGCAGTGGTTTTCAATAATTCATTCTGATTCACATTACCTTTACACTGACTTCAGTGGACATACTCAGATTCTGCATGAGTGCAAGGACTCAATCAGAAACACCTAGTGTCTTCTTTCTGATTTTTTTGAGCATTGCTAGGATGCATCCCAAACAAGTGCCCTGAAATTTTTTGTCTTAGCTGACACAGAAATACAGGAAAAAAGTAGGTCACTACCCTGAGAAGCTGAGCAGCTTTCCTAAAGGAAAGAAAAGATTCCATTTCTAACAGAGGCTGGAAAGTGGTGATAAGAATTATCTGTTTTCAAAATTAAAAGTAAACTTACTTTTTTTCTTTATTTCTTTCTCTTTTTGTTGTTGTTGTTGATTCTTTGGAATCAATACATAGAACAATTAAAGTTTAAAAAAACCCTAAAAAATCAAAGAACACAACATGCTCCAAAGGTCATGCTTATGGTCCTGTCAAGGGATGTGTTTTTCTTATAGTCTTGGTTTGACTGATAATGGGATTGAAAAAAATATATTTCACCCCCTTTTCTTTCACCATTTAAAAATAATGACTGGGAAGATTTTATTTTCTTTTTGTTCTTTTTTCCTGAATTTTCTTTTGCTCTTTCTTTCTGGATTTTTTCTCTCTTTTTTTCCCCCTGAAATACCTTCTCTCAAGGTAAAAAGTATAGATACTGTTGGCTACAGCCCGTTTTCAAGGTTAAATCTGGGTATGATATTCCATCTGTGCTTGCTTGTCCCTAAGACGATTCTGCAGCTCAGACTAGGATCCTGACTAGCTTTACTGCTTTTTCCAGCTTGAACTCTTAAGATCTCCTAAATCTTATTTAAGTCTACAAACAGCTTATATTTAGCTGAAAAGATGAGGTGGTTTCGTGTAGGAAAATGTCAAGCCCTCTTGCTATTCTATGGTAGAGCAAAACGGCTTACTCTTTGGCTTTCCTGGGTTTTAAAACTCCTTTATTTTGCAAAGTAAGTAACATGCTGCCATCTGCTGGCAAGGAGAAATTATTTTATTTCTTCAAGTGACTTAAGGAATACAAGTCTTCAAATTCTTAAGGAAGTTTGCTTGATGTTATTTTCTCTTCAGTAAAACTGTAGGTATCTGAGCAGCATAAACTTGCAAAGGACCATTCAATCATACCTTATAATTTACTTCAGGATCCCTGTGAAATCCTTCTTACTTGAACAGATACAAAGTCCTATCACAAAGCTCAACTACAACTTCCAAACTCCTTTTCAGCTAAAAGACTGGAAAAAATGTAAATTTCCTTAAAGACAGAGAAAAAGGTGTACCCTCATAAAGGATTTTTAATGTTCTTTAAAACCAAACAAACAAAAATGTATTTTCCCAGATAGTCTTTTGGTCCTGACTCTGAAAAATTTAAAAATATAAATGCTGAAGGACCTGCTGTAAACTTATAAATATTTAAGGATGAAAGCTTTTGTTCTTTTCTTTGGTTTTGAAGTAGAATATTTTATAAGAAGAAAAAAAACAAGGGAACAGATGTGGTAACTGTTGGGTGGCTCTAGGTGATTTGTACTTCTGAATTTTGCTTCCTTCTTCATCTCCAGTTAAATCCATTATGTACACAGTCATATCATCTGAAGAATATCTCTTTATAATTTCACGATGGAACATCAGAAAGGAAAAAAAAACCCAAGCGAGCTCTGTTTAATCAGCTGAGAACCATAACTCAGTTCAAACTTGGCCTTCCCTGCTGGAATGCTGGCCAAAGTTCCAGTGGTGTAGTGACATTCTGCAACCTGAGAGAACAGGTTTTACAATGAAATATCTGGTTGAACCAAAGTAATTTCCAACTGCATATAATGACCATTTGTTAAGGTGAAAGGGTGTATAATGTATTTTTGATTTATAATTTATACTTCACTTGCACATAAGCAAATAGAGAAAACAGTCTGTGTGTATGTGGCTAAGTAATCACACCCAATTGAACAATCCAGGCCATTTCAAGTGACCATTTCAAGGTGTGTGTAGCAACTATTAAACTGTTCTGTTGGCAGAAGGCTTGAAAACTGAAATACAAATGGAAATTAATTCTGCTATCCTGACTCCTGTGTTGTCACTTATACTGAACAAGATGAATATTTAGGAAATATTGGGGTAAATACTGTTGCTCCTTTCTATTCAGTTGTTTTAGCAAATAGGAGCATGCCCGAAGCACAGGGCACCATCAGATCAGGTCATAAAAGTGTGTTTCGTAAAACATTGTTTCATCCATTAGGATAATTGGTGATAGAGCACCACTGTTTTGTTTTCAAACTACTGTTTTCTTTTCCTCAGTCATATATTTTCCTTCTAATACCCTTGTTTTCTAGCATATAAGAGAAGCTTATTGAACTTCTGGCCTTGTTGCTAGGTTTCAAGCTGCATTTATGCAGTCTACTGAGACATTCTTTTAGTTTTTGAATTCTGAATCAAGTCCCAAGGCAACAGTGCCCTGTTTCTTAGCAACACAGATGGGTAGACTGTATATTCCAGCTCTTTTGTACAATGGAAGAATAAACAATTCCCTAAATAAGTGTGTGCTGCAAGTCCATTGCTTCACCTAATTTCCCAGAGAAGAGAGGAGAGGGAAGCCTTCTGTGGTACAGCTGATGAAGTTTGTCTGGAAGTCCCTGTCTTTGCAGAGTGGTGAGTCATATCTCTTTTTTTTGTGTTCTCTGCATCTCTCTGGGATCTTTATTCACTGCTGTGCACATGGATCTGTAGGTACTTCGGATCAGTGAATTTCAGTTAAACAATACAAACAGAGGCATCAAAAATCAATGGCAACAAAGCTGCCAGAGGTGGGGTGTGTAAAAATACACAGACTTTTTGCTCTGGTGAAATTAATGGAGAGTCATAGAATTGCATAGCTTTAGAAACTCTGGTGCAAACCCTTGATTTTAGGAAGAAAATTAGGGCTAGAGAAAATAGGTAGTGATTTAGAGGTAAGGAGGAAATGTGCATTCATTTCATTGATGCATGAAATGCATCATTCATACAACTAACATCTTAGTAGTCTGTTACCCATGCTTGAAATGGAGAAAAGTTGTCCTTTTAACACAATCTTTGCAGTGTTAGGCATTTTTGAGTCTTTTTGGCAACACAAGCAAATTCTGAATTTTGCTGCCTCCAGACTGTGAGACTAACATTACCATGGAGAGGGAGGAGTACAAGGGAGAGGAAAGGGGGCAGAGAAGGACACACAGCTCTGCAGAGCTGAACATTTCTGCTCCTGATGCCTGTGGAGGGGCAGGTGTATTTCATGATGGCAGCAGCAGCAATGCAAAGTTTCAGATAGTACAATTTTAGCACAGAGTAGAACAGAAGCACCTGTGCTATTCATCCCACCGACCTTTGCATGCACCTGTTTTCCCTGGACCTAAAGCTGGCCTAGCCAGTCTGCCAGTATCTCAGTTTAGGTGCAAAACAAGAAAAGGCTGCTTTACATGTATAAAGAATCAACTGTCAAATTCTTTCCAAATTTTTTTTAAATCATGAGGTAAACACAGCAGCTGGCTATGGTGGGACAGCTGGTTTGCCTGTAGACTGCCCACACATACTTCATGGGAAGCCTGGGCCACCTTTCAACACAGAAGCAAAGTGCCCACTCAAGCCTACTCACCTCCTCCTAAGCAGGAACAGGGCCAGGTTGTGCTTCAGTGTTTGGATAGCCTGAATATAATCTGTGAAGTAGACACTGGCTTTTGACCCCTTCCCAAAGGCTGTCCTGCAGCAGGGATCTGCTGAAGCTGGAAGTGTTCCAGCCGTGTGGTCGTCCTGGGCTGGAAGGAACCTGTCTTGGCAGCACAGCACAGCTGAACATGGCCTGGGAACCAAAATCACCTGAAAAAAAGAGCACAGAAATGTGACCTTCCAGAAGTAATTTGTGGGTACTTGATTTATCTCCAGTAAGCTGCCCACCCAAATCCTTGTTCAGAAATACAGCTTTGTTGGTAAGGTCATGCTTCCATAGGCCCTTATCCTTCAATGGACCATGACCTTCTTTTAGAAAAAAACCCATTCTGTTCTCAGAATGAAGAAGTACAAAGAAAAAAAAAGTTGTAATGTTAAAGCTTTCCTTCAGGTTTCCTGAGCATTGAGTATTTAAGTAGAAAAAAAATTGTTTTTACTGGGTTTGGGCCTGTTGCAATACCCTTATGATCCATGTCTTTCAGATTTTCAGGGCATAAAAGGAGCTCTTGTGTAAGAAAGATAACAGTCTGGGAGTGGCTTTTAGATCACGGAGATAAAACAGAAAACGTGGATAAGGTAGTATCTGCATCCAGTTTGTGCACAGAGCTAAATACTTTACTGCCTATTTAGGGTGCTAATGCTGCACCAAAGGTCCTTCATCCTGCCTGAAGAATCCTTGGGAAAGGGCCTTCCTCTACTTCTGGGCAAAAAGATGAAGCTGGTGGCACTGGCTGATCAGAAAGCCCATGGCAGGACATAACACCTGGGCACGTATTAGGGTGGGGTATATAGCAATGGGGTAGCTCTAATTAACATTGTGTCCTGGGTGTGCCCAGGAATGCAGAGAAAGATGAAAATGCATCAGTAGGAATGGAGAGAAGAGCTTCAACATTTTTTCTTTTGAGGTTCTTTTTGTCACTTCTACTTGTACAAAGTGAGACTATGTGCACCCAGTTGTTCCCCACTATAACCCCAAACCCCTGCTGTGCTGCCCTGCACGTGCACAGGTTTAGTCTTCTGTGAGGGAGATGTACTGCTTAATGAGACAAGAATTAAAATATGAAAAAGGGGTGTATTTGTGTTGTCACACAGTGATGAGTATTTCAGGTAAAATAAAATTCAGAGCCCCTATTCCTACAGGCCGGTATGAATGTGCAAATTGCTAACATCCATGCTTTTGTGACTTCAGATGGGCTTTCTCTAGGCTCAGGAGTTTCCTTCATGAGGCTACTTTGCAGAAGTGAAAGAAGAACCAAAAAGCAGTACTTCTTCATCTAAGCACAGGTACAAATAATATTGAAGTATAACCACATATTTATCTTCAGTGAATGTGCTGGGTTATGCAGACAAGTATAGTTAGAGTGAAAGTAGCAATCAGTAATAAATGTACTGTTGCATATGTGTGTGTGTGCTGGGGTTTTCTTTTTCTTTTTACCAGGGACTGCCGTATTTGAGAAGAAAAAATTAATCATCAGGCCATTATGTTCATTCTCCAAGATGAACCAAGAAGAGAGAATTTTTTTCTTTGAAACTCAAGGGAAATTTTTTGCAAGCCTTGACTGCCCTTTCTCACAACAACAAACTGCAGTGCCTCAACCTAAAGCCAACACAGATTTATGGCTGACACAACCTCCTGATTTTCGATACCAGCTCTGTAAATCATCCAACCTTCCTCAGAAGTCACAAGGAAAGAGAAAAGGGGAACTAACTGAAGGAAAGGGCCAAAAAGGACCTCTGAGGCCACAGTCATGACAGAGCTGCACTTAGGGTTAGGGCTGAGAAAACCACAAACCCAAGGGACAATGACGATACAAAAGGAATGTGCCAAGGGGGTACAGCACTGTCCCAATATTGCTCCCTCCATACCTTTTTCCTTGGCAACACCCACGTGTTTGGCATCTCAGCCTCAGCCACATGCAGCTTTTACTGCTCTGCCTAGGGTTAGGGTTATGCTGAGGGTTAGGGCTCAGGAAAGCACAAAGCACAGAGCTCCTGGGACACCAACACTACAAAAGGCATGCCAAGGGGAGCACGGCACTGCCCCAGCATTGCTCCCTCCACACCTTGCTCCTTGGCACCACCCATGGATGGAGGGACTAACTTGATTTTTATTTATGCCACAACATATGTTATACATGATGTGCAAACTTTCTTTAGGTGCTGTACTGACATGATAGGAAGCCCAGTCCTTAATTTCACAGACAATGAGGGGACACAAACTTCCACAACCTGGCTTCAAGGGCCTCCCCCTTGCAGATTGTGTAGATCACCAGCTTCCCAGGAGAAAACGCCAGGTCAATTGGGCTTTTTTGAGAAGCCTTAGTACATAAAAGCAGTTACCAGCGCCACACTCCTGGGGCTGCCATTTTCTGCTTTTCTAGGACGAAGCAGGGGCTCAGCTGCAGCATCAGCTCTACCCCCTCCTCGCCTTTCTCTCCCTGCGGTGCTGCTTCTTCCCTGGCTGTCCTGTCCTGTCCTGTCCTATCCCGTCCGCACCGTTCCTCTCCTGCTTCACCTCTTCCCCAAGGTNCAGGCTGCTCGCCGCCGCTCGGGAATCGCTCCCGGCTGGCCACCAGAGCCGTGCAGGCTCATCGCTGCTCGCAGTACGCTCCATCCATCTGCCGGCCCTATGGGGCACCTCGAGGTGCAGCGGTAACGCTGTCCTTGTCTTCTCTCTCCATCTCTCGTTTTCCCTCTCTGCACCCTGTTCTTTACCCCTTCAGTAGGAACACTTGTCTTTCTTTATCAATAAATTTCGTTCCACCTCATGTCATCCCATTCTATTTCATTGGTTTCACTCCAATTCAATTTTTTTTTTTTTTTAATGGCATTTAATTTTTTCAAATTCTTCTTCTGTCTCTTCATTTCACTCGGTTTGCTGATTTTGAGATTTCAATGAGTATCATTTTGGCAAGTTTCAGTCCTTGGAACTGGACCTGATGTCATCCCAGTCCATTTCCTCCATTTGCAAATTTGCTTTCTTTTTAAAAATTGCATTTGATTTTATCATATTTCCTTTCCAGAAAGCTGTTACACTTTGTTATCTGATTTCAAGATTTCATTTCCTTTGATGAAATGAAGAATTTCAATCTTGTGATTTCAGTGAGGATCAATTTGGCAAGGTTCGGTCCATCTCACTGCACTCCGTGTTATCCCAATCCATTTCATTGTATTTGCTCCATCTCCAGATTTCCTTTTTTTCTTGTTTAATTGCATTTGATTTTATTGTATTTGTGTTCCAGAGTGTTTGTTACACTTTGCTCTCTGATGTCAAGATTTAATTTCCTTTCATTTCATGGAAGGAAATGCAACCTTGTGATTTCAATGAGTATGTATTTGACAAGGTTTGCACTTCATGTCATCCTTTTCCCTTGTATTGTTTTCACTTTGGTTCAAGTTTTTTTTTTTAATGGTGTTTCATTTTTTCAATTTATTTTGTCTCTTCACTTGGTTTCCTGATTTTAGATTTCATTGCATATAATTTCAGCAAATTTTAGTCCTTTTCACTCCACCTCATTTCATCCCACCTGATTTGGTTGTAGTGACTCCTTTTCCATGTTTTCTTTTTTTTTTTTTTCAATTGCATTTGATTTTATCATGTGTCCTTTACAGGCTGTTTGTTTGACTTCTTGCACTTATTTCAAGATTTTATTTCCTTTCAAGAATGGAAATTCTCCACAGACAGAACCCTGGCCTCTAACCCTAACCCTAAAGTGGTATTCTTCATGGTGGTGCCCAGGTGTGGTTAGGGCTGGTGTATTTTTACCTTACCTAAAAGTAACATGTAATGTTTATTCTACAGCTAACTTCAATGGTCTTGCTTCTAGGCATGGTGGCTTTTCTGATGTTAAAATGTATTTCCCTTTCCAAATACTTTATGAAGTAATTTATCAAAATCTGTGACAGGTTACACCAGAGATCCTTGCAATCTGGAGTTAAAACCACAGCATTTAAACATAGGTGAGTCTTGCACAACCTGCATATTTATTGTGTTAGAGAATTTAGGAACACTACTTCAACAGTAGGGAGCAGGAATAAGAGCACAGAACCCTCAAACCTTTCTTGAGTGGTCTTAGGTGAAACTTGAAGACCAAAGAGTAGTTTTTCCCCTAAGTTTCAATATCACAGAATTTCCACTTCCAAGTTGTAAAAAACAGACTCAGATCACAGAAAATACACTAGTTCACTCATGCAAAGACACTTAGGTTCAGGGACACCTGATACAAGCCCAATTACTAGCTGAAAACTGCTTGTTAATGTTGATTTTTCTGATAAGACTGCAATTTCAGCCTTGTAATGGGGGTTATTCCCAGGCAACTGATTCAAGTCCAATGTCTGCTGTACTCATTGTAGATCCAGTAGTCCATATCTGCATTCCTACTCTGGTGGATGGTCCAGAATGGGGTGCCTGCCCTCTAGTGTTTCCATAGCTTCACTTCCTGTAAGGGCAGCTTCTTTGAAAATAATTAACTACACATAAATTAAAGTACACACACATACATGCCATGTAGCATAAAACACTACTTTCTTCGTAGACAAAGGCAAGGCTTTGTTCATAGCAAGGCCATTGACAGAATATTTTTTGCTTATAATATTTGCTATATATGTATGAGTGCTCCTTTTTCTGGATCCTAGCTAATTAACAATAAGCATAGCTTTTCAAATCCTAGAATCCAGACAGTTTTTATAAATACTGTTTGGTTAATATTTTCAGATCCTGAACTTGAACCACTGAAAGGAAAGCAAAAGGACTCTTGACAGGAGATTTTTTACATACAAGCCTCATGAAAGCAGGTGGGATCCACAGCTGTTACTGCCAAGTAGTGCCTGGCCACCTAAATCTGCTTCATTGCCGGTTAGTCAAATTAAAAGACAACTTCTTGCTTTTCTCTGCATCAATTTTTTTAAAAATAACAACAACAATAATAATAACAAAACAATAGTTATATTAATTTCAGAATATTTTGAATCATCCAGTCTTGAGAGGATATCTGGCATATCCTAAGGGGAATGTCACTGTACTGGAGGTCTAGGGACATGGACCATTCATTTCCTCTAACTTTTCAAGAATGTGATTCTTTCTCTAGCTCCTTTTGAGAGCTTTGATGGAGTTGGAAAGATAGTCTATTGTAGAACATTTTCTTATTTCAGCCTTTAGCAGAAAATTACACAGTATTGCATGTGGTAATTCATTTTTAGGAATCAAGATGTCCATATTAGACTGTTCAAAGACACAGACTATTTCAGAATAAGCAGATGCTGGATGGATGTTTTTATGGTTTATATATACACACACCAAACTCTTAAATGTAGAGATCTCCAAACCAGAATACTTTTGCTTATAAAACAGCTCCAGTTTGCATCACTGAAGATTAACAAATAGAACATTGAGGTGAAAATAACATACATATATAACTGTAAATACCAGCATGGAGCAGAAACACACTAAATGCACTTTGTCTGGTATATTAGTGAATATTTCACCTCTTTCCCTTAGGCCCCAATTTCTGAAATAGCATGGAAATCAATATTATTATATCTTTCTACTTAAGAAATTCCCCTCTAATTCCCCTCACTATTGCTAAAAATTGCTTACCAACACATCCAAATCACTAATTATTTTCCCTAAACAGCCCCTCAATTATCTGGGGATGAAAGAAAGGGCACAGCCCATTGAGCTCTTGGTAGCTACAGATGCTGAGTACCATCATGAGCTTGCTTTGGAAACTGCCTGTCCTCTGCACCCAGGAGCTGGGGATCAGCAGGCTGTGCCAAAATAAACCCTCATACATTCCCTCTTCCTTCAGTAGACACGTCTGCTTTGCTCTTGACTGATTACTAGGAATGGACTGCTGAAAGCTCCACACAGTCAGGTAGTTTCAATTCCTTTTCTAAGCAGTGTGTGTGGGTGTTGTGTGCAATAGGGGGAATCACGTTTTTAGTCATAGTCTGCATTGCTGAGGGCTTTGGAGGTGTATCCAGAGCCATACTTGGACACAAATCTCTAGACTTAAACTGTGTGTAAGCTGCATGGTAAATGCACCCCAGGAAGTGATTTAGCATAGAAAATTGCATACTGGATCATTTTGCCTTTTCCAAAGACAGTGAGCTATATACCACTGTGGATAGCTAGGGACACTAGTAAGTATCCTTTATGTGAGGATCTTCTGGCTCTGTGTGCACTCTTGTGGAGGTTGGCATTTCTCCAGGATTTCCCAGATGCAGCACTTGAAAATAAAAATTGTGCAAGATATTGACAATAAAAACATGCATATTTTATGTTCAAGAGAGCTTCCTGTCGATTGCAATGAATCTCCAGACATTGTTTGAAATTTACAGTTCCCCAAATTTCCTTTGGGAAATTTACAGTTCCCCAAATTTCCTTTGGAAAGGATAAAGTCCCCAGTCTGCTTGCAAATTACTCATTTCCTGAATGTCACACAAACCCAACCCAGTAAAAGGTGATTTCTCTATGCATGGCAAATGAAAGGCTTAGGACAAATTAAAATTCAGAGGTTGTTAGGATCTGGAGCTCTTGTTAGAGCTTGGTAGACATAATCATAAGATAATAGTATTGTATCTGCACTAATCATGGATTATGATGAAGTTTTAGCTGGACCTCCCCATAGTGATAGGAGTGACAGTATAATCTAATGACACACATGGGAGGCCTTCAAAGGAATGATATTGACTTGGTCTTTAGAAAGATGGAGAAAAGGAGGCACAGAGCAGGTAAATTCATTGCCCCAGAAGCCTGATGGAAGAGTCAATTTCAGACAAACTCCTGCAAGTAAATTTCTTCTCTTATAAAACATTTGAAGGCATTTCTAGTGCTCCTGAGGAAAAGAGGAGTGAACTTGTCTTACCTCTTTAACCTCATTTTTAAAAATGTGGGTGTCTTCATTATGACCAATAAGATGGAGGTAGCTCCCTGTGCTAGTCTGCACTGGAGAGTGCAGACATGTTACAGACACCCATTTCCTGCCTTAGGCAACTTTACTCTTTCACTTAGAAGAGTCAGGAAAAAACCACAGAGCTGCTCTGCAGTGAGGAGAGTGCAACTGCTGGAGACCCTGGGGTGGAAAGGTTACTAAGGAAACAAAGGTGCCTACAGGAAATCTCTGCATGGATAATCCTCTTTACTCCCAAATATACAATAATATCCTAAGAATATAAATGGATTTTTTTTTTTAATGCTGGCTTGTTTTGTTTACCTGCTTTGTTCATGCCAAATACCTTCACCATATGTGATACATATAAGTAAGACAAACCCAACTATTCCTGTTAAGAACACTGTGAAGAAGTATAAAGTTTTCTTTTCTTCCAACAGCACATCCTTGCAAGAAAGCAGCTTTAAGAGCATTACTGCTACTGGCAGGACAGAACCTTGCTCCCAAATTTCTACAGGGGTGTGACACTCAGCTGTAGCTGTTGTGAAAGGCAGCTGCAGTGCTGTTATCCAGCTGTGCAGACAGAATTCCCCATTACCCGCCCAGGCTTACCAGTACAGTGCAATGGCTTGATCTGAAAATGCTGACGATGCTACCTTACCACATGGAGATTGAGAGGCTCTCCAGAGAGCAGTTCTGCTTGCACTGCAGTGTTGGCTTGGTGCATGGCAGCAGCATCCAGCAGAGCCCAGCAGGAGTGAAGTGTCACAGCATTCTGCTGTCTATAGGTACACATGGAAGAAGTGCAGCACCCAAGCAGAGTGCTCTGACAGCTGTTCATGTTGGCCTCAGATTAGCATCAGCTTGTGCCCCTGTTGCACACTCACATTCAGAGTCCAAAGGGGCCTGAGAGTGCCCTGCAGAGATGTTTGCTGTTCAGGCTGATCTCCATCTCCTCTGACACACTTTGCTAAGCTCTTAAACTTCAGAGGGAGCGGAGTGTCGTTTTCGTATCAAGGGCTGGCAAAGTGATGTTCTCATGCCTCAGCAGTTAGAGATACAGGCAAAATCTCTTCATTCTTTTTACTTTTGCATGCTCATTGTAGGGATGAAAATGCACTGTAAATGCTGCTGACAGCTATGTCAGCCTTTGGGCACACAGTCAACTTCAGTGTGAACACCTCTTAGCCCAGTATATGAGTAATGCACAGTAGCCATTACCAAAAATGTCACTGATCTAAAATCTGCTCCAGTCAGTTGGTATTTTTCCATTACCTTCAGTGTACTTTGAAACAGGCTTAATGGAGGTGAATTCTTTTGTTTTAGGCAGCACTATGATATTGTTCCTTTAGAAACTGCTTTATGAAAACTGCTGCAGCTCATATAGATGCAGAGAGAATGTGGATACTTTCTGAAATCCTAAAAGGAAGAAGCAGCTTTAGAGGTTAACTGTAAATACTGTGATTTCATAAATGACCAGAAGGGCCAAGTGTTACACAAAAGTATGTTCAGATCTGTCACCCACACTTACTGACTCTATAAAGACAAATCAGTAGATTCTGTAAGTTATTAATGCTAGTATTTTGCATATGTATAGAACTTATCCTATATATCTTTATCATAAAACAAACATTATAATAAAACAGATTTCAATGTGTCTGCTCAAGACATCCTCTGCCATCCCCCATATACTTTAAATTCAATGTTTTCTCCAAAACTGTTGTACTTTGGGTTAGATTTAGCCATGTCTGCTGTGATTTCTGGAACTCATGAGTGATTACCATGCAGGTTAAAATCAGTGTTTGAATTACACACAGGACTTTAAGAAAAGACTGGATGTAGCACTTAGGGCCATGGTCTAGTTTTCAAGGTGGTGTTAGGTTGTAGGTTGATGATCTCAAAGTTCTTTTCCAGCCTAGTTGATTCTGTGTTCCTGTGACTCCTAATTCTAATCTAAGATCTGTCAACACCTCTGTAATTTTGATTACATTCTTTGCCATGAATTTATGCCCAAGTTCAACTAAAATACACTTTTCTATATCCTTCCTCCATTACAAACCTATGCATTTGAAAATGTTAGCACACGCACCCAGAATATTCAGGTGGTCATCAAATTATAAGTACTGTTGAAAATGTTAATATCTTTGTCACACTGAGCTTTGAAATACCAAATTTTATGCCTTTTCTGTGGAACAATATCATAAAAAGAAGAGAAATAATCAACTTAACAATGTACTAAAAATCTTACATTTAAAGAATTATTTACTAAAATCTTTCTGAGACCTGGTTTACAAAAGATAGTAAAGGTAGCAGGTTGGTTTGCAATAAAATAAATCTTGTATTGACTGCAATTAAAATTAATATACTGGAAAAACTGAAAAAATCATTTTCTGCTAGATACTTCTCTGCTCCACTGAGTATTGCTTTGAGCAATTATACCTTATCATGTTGTGCTGATAGCAGTGGGGTAGTTTTATTACCTTAATAACACAACTGCAGTTAGAGCTAACACTGCACTATTTAGTTCATGTAAGGAAGAAAGATATTAATTTATTTTTAAAAAGGGACTGTCTTTAATGAGGCACTAACTGCATCCCAAAAGACACATAGAGACCTGTGCAATGCTAAATAAAGGAGTGAAGCCAAATGAAAAATATTATGGGATTCCTCCTTTCACTTAGATGAGAATAATGTCCTCTTTTCCTTTGACACCAACCACTCTAACAGCTCAGGAAGTGCTGGGACTGTTCTGGCTGGATTTTGTGCACACCATGGCGAAGGACAACAAGCAGGGATGAGACTGGGAAAAGAAGAGGGAGCTGTGGAGTCGTGAGGAGAGGGCTTTGGAAGAGGCATGCACATAGCTGGAAAGGCAGCTGTGCTGTGACTGCAGGCTGCCTGTACACGGTTCTTTTCAGAAAGAGTCACTTTAGTATTAGTACCCTGGAATTTCCTCAAGGGTTTTTTTATAAAGAGTCAGTTTAGTTTTAGTTCCCTGGGATTTCCTCAACTTATAAACCAACAGTGGTGTGAAACACAGAAACTCTATTCTGTAACTGCTTAAAACATCGAAGTTTACCACATTGGAGTGCTACTTTTCCTCCACAGAGGCCTTTTCTTAGCTGGAAAAAGTAAATCAAGGAAGAGTCTGTCATGCAGGTTGTACTAAAATTATGCTTTGGAAAATAAACTTATCTGTAATAACGTGTTCTTCAACTGACTCTGCCTGTAATTTTTTACTTCATAGAGAGAAACAGGTTATTTTCACTTGCTTCTTACTTGCTTATTTGAAGAAAATGGTAGTCAAACAGTGATAGTTATTTCTTGAATGTTCAGCTCAAGAGATGGATAGGAAAACAGCAATCTCCTGACAGCCAGTGGAATGTCAAAACAAGGGAGCCATAAAAAGCTGTGTTCCTGTGTATTTTTCCTGTGAGTATAATTGTTCTTGTTGATGGTTATGTACTTTTGAAAGTAAATAACAAAACGTTACTAGTGAAAATAACTAAAAACAGAGAAAGTCAAAGGATAACAAAGGGATTTATCAACAGAGGAATTTTTCTGACCTTGTGGCAAAGGCAAGGAAGGAAAGGGGATATAATGGCCTGTACTGGAACAAATGTTAAAATATGCACTCGTCCTTCTGATTATGTCCCTCTGATTATGCCTTTAAAAGCTGGCTGGCATGGCCTATGCAAAATGGGAACCCTACCACGCAGGAGCTGTGCAAGTGCGTCATATTGGCTGCCTTGGATTGAGCAAGGAAAATACTTCTCTCAAATCCAGGAAGGACAAAGCCTTAAGTGCCTTCCATATCTGCAATTTCAAGCACACTGTCCATGCACATAGTTTTCTGTTGCAATGTCATTGAACACAAAAGAGCCCAAAATTTATAAACTTATTTATTGACTTTATTGTGATGAGGTTTGGGGGTTTTTGTTTGTTTAGGTTTCTTTTTTTCCCTAGCGTCACGCAGTATATCAGTTTCACAACATTGTAGATCTTGTAAGACTGGGCATTGCCCATTCTTTTGTGGTACTGTTTAGGATTTTATTTTTAGAAATAGAAATTTGAGAAATGTACTCTCAGAAGTCATATGGGAAGGGGTGTATGATTGGGATACAGATAACATTTATGTTTGGCTTCTAGCAGGTCTAGTCAAGAAGGCTTGGAAACATGGGACAGGAAAATGTCAGAGACCTCAAAGCATTGCACAGAGAGGGTGTGAGGGATGGGATTTAATTTAGCAGGATAAACTGAATACCCAGGGAAAAGACCTAAACTACTGATCTGGAAGAAAAGCTAAAGGCTGCTTGGTATCTGTTCAAATTTTCATTTTGGAAGTAGTGAATGCTGCAGATGTGTTTGGGAGCACATGTATATACAGTATTTGTTATAACCTGTCCCAGAAGGGGAGGGTAAGCCAGGTACTTGGTAATAGACCCCTTGGGGTGTATTAGAGTGAAAAGACACTGAATGACCAATGTTTATAAATATATACATCTGTAGGTTTTATTTTAGAACAGTTTGGTTGCAATGGAAAGCACTATGTAGACATTTTTGTTATTATCCATAATAATAAAAAAGCATAAAAATAACACTTAGGAAAATGTATAAGGGAAAAGAAAGAAAGGATAAGAGAAGAAAGATTATATATTTACCATCTGTGGGTTTAGCAGCAAGACTTGGTTGCAATTTTGATGAGTGATGGCGGCAGTCCTGATCCATTGGGGATGGGGAAAGCCCACAAAACACAGCTGAATGGGTTAGCATACTCTCAGGTTTGGTGGGAATGCCCAGGTTCCTCCTCTTGAGGTGAGGGGTTTTACACTGTATGATGTAACACTGTGGATCATGGGGCACTTTGGGGGTCTTGGATGGTTTATGACCCCTTCTAAGACATTACAGCTGCCTCTCATCAGCATAGTTGAGTGAATCATGGCCTATGTGTGAATGTCCCCGTACTTCCCCAGAGAGGAGTTTTCACATCTGAGTCAATTATCTAAGAGAGAACATTGGCATGATAAAAAGCACTATCTCACCATGCAGGATATGCTTCTTATTGGCCTCTTCCTTTAGCTGGCTCAAACCCCAGTTTGTAGCCTCTGTGGTGGAGGTGCACCCCCTCTGCAAGTGGGTGGTTACTTTGCCCCAGGTCAGCAGACCTGGGGCAATTGGCTTTTTGCAAATGGCCAATTGTTTTGAGTCATTGCCATTAACATTCAGGTCTCTCACATATTATTAACATGAAGGAAATAAGGGGCTGACAAATATCAGAGACCTTAGGTTTTAAGTCTGTTTTTAGGGAGAAAATTAATTTATTCTGGGAGTTATGCCTAATGCTAGCTAGGATTGAGAGTGTGTAAATAAGCTGCACATTTCATTGTTTCAAATCAGTTGTGCATTTTACCCTGTTTTATTTTATTTGGTATCTTCCCTCTGTCAGTGGACAATCAAATAGGAAGAGGAATCAGGAGAACTGGGTCTGCAGAGATAATGCACTGTGTCCCTGAGGACATGCCTTCTCTAGGATAATAGGCTCCTTAAAACAAGGCACTAAGAAAGTGTATTGATTCTTATAAGATTAACTTTTGCATTGGCACTAAGACTGAGGGACATGTATGATTCACTAATCAGACTTCAGTTGATAGGAAATGTGTGTTCTTCAGGCTTTCTCTCTTGTTCCTGATGAGTGGCAAAAAAGCCTAACAATATATTCCTCCTTTTCTCGTCCCTTAGACTTATGAAAGCAACTTCAAAATAAATGTTGTGTTGGCAGGTCAACATTTAATGCCAAGGCACCTCCATGCTTTTTGGTATAGTGCTAATTGGAAAACAAAGAGGTTGGGTCAATTTCCAGTAAGTATGTCTCAGACTCTTGAAACAGGAATTTGATTTAAAATAGATCTTTCTGTAGACCTCTTGAGCAATATCAAGATCCCATCTTGAACATGGGCTACCATGAGATAATTATTTTAGAAGCTGCCTTCAGCAGGATTGCAAATGTCAGCAGCTTTTGGGGAAATTAGTATACTTTCAATACCTCAGAGAAAAGGAAGAAGTTAATTTTATAAAGCTGGTGTCCCTGATGTAGGAACAGATGTATGGATGCCTTTGTTCTCCAGAGAACTTTGCTTTCAGATCTCTTAGATTCAATGGGCTGATCCCCAATAAATGTCGGTGATCTGAGAAACTACTCATTTAATTGGGGAAGGCTGATCAGGGAAGCTTTGCTGCCCTGTTGAAACTGAAGCAGTGCTGAGACTATTAACTCTAAAATGCTGTGACAGGACTTTTGTTAGTGATCTTGGTCTTTGGTGTGTGGGCAACTTGCCTAATAGGTAAATGCTGACACACTACTGTGTGTTTGCATTTGTATTAACATTGCATTTGTATTAACAAATTTCATAATTCTCAAATGTGTTATTCTTGGAGAGTTTAAAACCACTTTCATTAATGAAAGTATTACAGTACACTTGTGCTTAAAAAAATTAAGTGTGAGGCATAACCACAGTGAGGCTGTGGGTGTGAGGCTTCCAGGAGGGGTGGGTACTTGAGGTGGAGGCAGAAGTGGGGCTGCCACCAAGGATCAGGGTGGTGCCAAGCGTCATCTCTTCCAATGCTGAGGGACTAAGTGGTGGGACAGTGGGGTATGGCAGAAAAGCTTGCTCACTTTGTGGAGTTAGTTTGGTTTTAGTTTCCCATCTATCCTTTGCATTATGTTTTCACAACGCAGTGTGCACATGAGTCCCATCAATACGGTGGAAATGGATAAAGATGTGTGAAAGAGACTTTGTAGCAATAATCAAAGATACCACCTGATATAAAATAGTCTTGTTTTAATTAAACTTTCTGACTAATACCTTCTGGTCAGTACTTCTGAATATTTCTCAATAAAGAATGGCCTTTCCACTTTTCTAGTTTAAATAAACATACACTAAAATTTGAACTTTTTGAAAACAGCTGGATATTTTTCCCATGAAGCTTGAGACCACTGTAACTTGGTGAAAGTTACTCAGTCACATAGAGAACAGCATGATTTATTCCTTTGATAGACCAAATGAGCACGTATTGTGGACAGGATGATTAATCATTGATGGGCATCATGGCAACATTTCTCTATAGAAATAGTCAAGATGAGTAAAATGATGAGCCTGAAAAGATCTTTTTCTAAATCTTATCTAATCTCATGATCATCACATGAAATGTCATGTCACAGGAACATAAAGGAGACCTTCTTCTTTTGGAAGATAGGTGATTTTTGAAGGAGTACTTCAACTCCCTCTCTCTGACTTCTTGAAATATAATATATAATGCTATGCTACTGTGGCTTGAGATGAACATAAGATCAGAATTTATTGGTTAAACATTTATGCTGCTCATTGAATATTTCAAGGGAAGAACATAAGAAAAATTCAGGGAGTTGTAGCATCCTTCATAATTAACACTTCACTTCTCACTATCCCAGTGACAAAAATGTTTTGCCTAGATTCTCTGACTGAAGCCAACACTCAGATCACTTTCTCTACATGCCCTACTTAGTCCCATTGCTGAAGGATGAATTTGGAGAGTCAGAGCTTCTCACCTGCTGGGCATGTGGTGTCCTTGCCTGCTCAGGTGAGAGTGGTGGGTGCCACTGAAGAACCCCTCGTGGCCTGTCCATGACAGGCCACTTCTTTAGTGACAGTACTCACTAAGCAGGTAGGAGCCAAGCGTTGCACAGGGTGTAGCTGTGATCCTGCCCTCTCTTTGCCTTAAACTCCTGCCTCAAAGCTACTCACTAAGGCCCTTTATTTGCTCTGGACTTGAAGGATTAAAACTAGATTCCTGTTTTGAAGGTAATGGAGAACTTCATTCCTTTATGCCGGGTTTTTCATACCTCTCATCTGGCAGCCTCATAACTCAAATCTTGCCAATAAGGAGGAAAGTTAGGTTTCAGTGTTTCTTCAGCATGTTCTCTCCAGTTGAAGCTGAGCTACCACACAGGATGGAAGGATGATGAGAGAATGGAGAGAATTAGCAAGTGGTAACATAATTCTACAGCTTGTTTTGATAACATGGCTTTTAAGGGGTACAGTCAAATTCTCCTTCAGCTCTTACATTATCAGTAATCATCATTTTTTAAATGAATATTGGAATATGAATTTAGCTCAGATCTTTGAACTGACTTACTGTACTTAGTGTAAATCTGAACTAACTTGATTTGTAATTCAGGAACAGAACAGATGAGAACAGAGGTTGATTTATGTGACTGTTTGGACAAGAGTGTGCTTTTGACACACATACTCCACGTACAGTAAACTTTGTGACTAGAGGCAAAACCAAACATCTGTAATCCCCTTGTTTAGGTAGGGTTATAGAGGTCAGGAGGGCATTTGCCAATTGTGGTGAGGAAGAAATAAGCTTTGTAGAAGGAAACACGAGACATTTCAAAGTATTCTCTCCCCTTTCATTCCTTTTTATTCCTTCCATTGTTAGCTCCTGGAACTGTAAGTCAGGCTTTGTAGAAGGACTTAAACCTTAGATTTTGTATAAACTGAAAGTTATTCCTGCTGGGAAAGATGCTGGGGCTTAACTTCTGGGAGCCCTTTTAGGTTCCTTGTGTTTGTAACCTGGAAACACCACCTTGTGTTTATTGAACCTTCCCCCTGACTGGGGCGAAAACCAGAACTCAGGACATTGCATTCTGGTGTTCTGGTTAATGCACACACGCTCTGCATATATGCAGTATATGACAACAATACTTTGAGGGGAAAAGATCCCTTATTCAATATAAAATAAATAAAAAAAATACTTAGGAAATAAGTGAGCAAAATTAAATGGCAAAGTTTTTCATAAATCCTTGAATTCTCTGAGTAATACCAAAGCTTTAAATTCAATATATTTGAATCTGCTTTTTCAAGGACTAGATGAGAAGCATGGACATCTTCTAATACTCCTGGGTGATCTGTCAGGACTTGGGAAAAGACAGGCATTTAAAGATGGCCATACCTCAAACAGTGCAGTCGAGCAGGCAGAAAGCTGCATCTTTACCCCATAACTGTGTTCCTGGGCTGTGACAGCAGCCAACTGCTATATCCAGCCTTCCCTGCAAGGAAAAGATGTGACACAAAATTATTTCTCTTTGCTACTACAAAGCTAAAACAGTGCTAGGCCTTTGCCATCCTTCTGAGAAAGCCATAGTTTATCAGCCAGATATAATCTTTAGTAAATTAGAAAAAAGTTCTTTGAAATTTTAAGGTAGTCTAAAATTCCATTACAGTGCAATTTCTAATGAGTGTAGTAATTACTGTTTGACCAAGGACTTCTGAGTCACAAAAACAATGTTATTTTTAGTCTTCTTCACTTCACTTTGTCAAAGGACATGCAAAAGCATATAAAAAGTAATTATAAATATTCTTTCTGAATGTGCAAGTTTTAAGATACTCCAGAATTTCTCTAAAATTTCACTTTTGATTAACCATGTTAGAAACTTCTTGATTATTTAAAAATTTATGAAAATCTGTCATGTTAACAATGTTAGTTCTTACTTTTGCTACCAAAAAAGGATGGATCACAACAGGAGACAGTACAACTTTCATTGGAAGTGAGATTGCAAAAGCAAGATTTGCAAACAGTCAAAAATTAAAACTGAAGAGTACAAACAAGTATCCTGGCACTTAGGATACAAACTTCAATCCAAGTTTTTCTTTGCCAGCAGCCAGTAAGTGATTACATAATCCTAGTAAAATGAACTCAGGCATGAGAAAACTCTGCTGTCAGTACTAACATCCTTTGTGTCTGAGTAGTGCCACAGACACTGAGAAAAAACAATTAAATTGTTCTTGTGTCTTTAACCTTTGTCCATTGGTGTGTGATACTGGGAATGGTCAATGCTAAACAAACAGCATGCATCTCATGCCAGCAAGTCATTCTGCTCAGAGCAGTATTTAGTCTGTAGATTTAAAATTTAGAGCTGCAATAAGGAGATATAAATTTAACCAACCTGTTCTGTGCGATCTGTGCACAAACAATTTTATCTTGGCAAGACAAGTAGAACAGTAGAACAAGGAGACATGAAACTGTGTAACACTGGGCTGCTTTGAGCTCCTGTGTGGGCAAAACAGCACAATTGCAAAGCAAGTGCACCTGGACAACTTCAGAAGAAACAGTAAACCCATGCAATTATAGAGTACGTGGTAAGTTCTACTCTCGCTGACTGAAGCAAACTAATGCACAACAATGCAAAAAGGCATGCAATTAAAAAACTGCTTCGTGTAATTAAGTGAGTAAAAGTGGACAGAAGAACAACTGGCATAAATTTGAGGACAAATTTAAGAAATCAATTTTGAATATTTCAAAACATTTCTGATACTGTATTGAAACTAGAACTGCTGGAATTTTTTGGTTACTTTTTCATATTTTTTTTTCTTCTTCACATGATGAACATCTTGAGAAAGGTATTTCATTTGGGAATTACACTGTTTATCAAGCAGGCTTACTGCAGCCCTGGCAGAATGAGGGATAAAATGCTTGGCTGTGAACTTGTGAAGGTGAGCTGCACCATGTTCAACTGGACCCTAGACAAGGGTCTTTGCACACAGGGTTTGCTTTTTTTAGCAGTGAGGATAAAGCTGAGGGTGCCTGTGCGCCTCTGTCTGGCAAACAGATGACAGGGTGCCCACCAAAATGGGAGATGATAGTGGGTACACACAATGTAAGGTCCTCTTTTGCTCAAGACAGTATAAAGAGAAGATGGGAAGATAGTTACACAAAATTCTTAGTTGTATTATTCTTCTTTTTTTTTTTTTTTTTTTTTTTTTTTTTTTTTTTTTTTTTGCCAGCAAAGATGCTCTCCAGCTGCTTTGTTGCATTTGGTAGTGCCTCTCCCACTTGCTGAGGGAGCCCTGATCTGCCTGCGGGTGGATACTTGCACTCTTCTTGTATTAACTTGATAAACCAACCCAGTGGGGAAATTAGGAGCTTCAAAACTCATCCAGGTGGATAAGATGATGAAGCTAAACAAAACCCTTTCTGAAATGTACCTTTTGATGTACTGACATCTTGCACTGCATCTGCTTGTATTGTACCCAGACTGATCTGCCTACCAATATTAGATGGAAAACAGTAATTTTCTATAATTTTCATATTGCAATGAAAACTGCAATTGTCATGTTGATGTACTAAACATTTATAAAGGAGACAGAGAAGTAGGAAGTGGGTTTAAAACCTTTCGGGATGCTGCACAGTTTTGGAAAAACTCTTTAAATTTTCTGAGAAAAGGAAATTTAAATAAATTCTGGGCTTCATCTGGAATCCCAGATGAAAGATTCCCCACCCCCCGAAAGATTCCTATCAGTATTGAACAAAATAAATGAGATTACTGGGTGAATGAGAGCTGTGCTCTGCCATTCCTGCCGGGGATGAAAAAGTGCTCCGCTGCAAGTGCAAGCTATAGAAACTCTTTGTATTCAGGTATGAGCAGTTCATACGAGGCAGATGTGATAATTATAGAACGCTACAACATCCGCAGACACTGGATTAGCCCACTTGTACTTTTCTTTCTTGTCTTTTTGGGGGTTTTCTCCTATTATTTTAGAATAGAGAAACGTTTGCAGTGAGGATGACTGATTTCTTTATAACACCCCTGCTACGGCGCTGGACACAGACGCAAAAGGGATTCCGGGTGAGTTTGTTCTGCAGGCGCGTTACAAAGGAGTGACTAAGGGACAGTTGAGCCAGCCCCGGGGCCGCTGGAAGGGGTGGCACAGGCGCACCGCTGCTNCGGAGCCTCCCGGCTTCTCCGCTTCCAGCCATGGCTCCCGAGCGCTTCCCGCCGGCGTTCGCCGAGGCCGGGCAGCAGAGCGGGCTGCAGGTGTGGCGCGTCGAGCGGCTGGAGCTGGTGCCGGTGCCCCCGAGCCGCCACGGCGACTTCTTCGTTGGGGACGCGTACCTGGTGCTGCGCACGGAGCGCCGCGGGGACAGCGTCGCCTACCGCCTGCACTACTGGCTCGGTAGGAGCGAGGGGAGCCCGCAGTGCCCACCCGGCTGCTGAAGGGCTCGCCGGGCTCTAGGGCATCCGGGACAGGGTTTTCCCCGCCCTTCTCAGTAAGGCTTGCGGGTGCTAGGCTTCCAAGAGGGAAGGTGCTCGAGGTGGAGGCAGAAGTGCGGCTGCTGCCGAGAATCAGGGTGGTGCCAAGCATCATCTCTTCGATGCTGAGGGACTGAGCATAGGACGGTGGGGTATGGCAGAAAGGTGACAGCTTGCTCCATTTGTGGTGGTAGTTTGAGAAAGTACTGAAGTGGTGAGGGCAAATCTTGGCTTCACGCGGCAGAGGTTCTGGAGTGAAATCCTGCTTTCACTCACATGAGTAGTTTCCTTACCTTTATTTCCATCTGGATGAAAATGTCCTCTTGGCCATCTCCCTATGGTGGTGTTGCCCTGGTTAGCATCTGGGTGTGCCTTTTCCAGCTAGATTAATTTTGCTTTCTGATACTACAGAGATCAAGTGCAAAGACACCAGGCGTTCTTTAAAACCTTGTTGATATCAGTCTGACAGCCTACTGGGATTGGAACTGGTCTTTTGCCTTCCACCTTGACTAGCCCACTTTACATCAAAGTTGTGTTTTACGTGACTTCTGCATCTCCTGGAGGTTTCATGTGACTTCCCCATCTGCCGACAGAGTCATCATGCCACAGTAATTGCTGTTTAGCTGCCTGAAACTTACTACTTTTTTTTCTTGTTTCACTAACAAGTTTGTGTTTGTAAGCAATCATCTCAATGAATGCACATAAAGATAGGTGTATTAACATTAATGTGCTTGAGTTGCTGCAGTTCTCATTGTACTTTTGCATGCATTGAAAAATAATTGCAGCTAAAGCTCATATTGTTTCTGCATAAATGTTTAAGTGTTGAATTTTGCATGTCTTCAGAGTTTTCCAGCTGGCAAGCATGTTAGTGTCTGTGTCTGGTAAGAGTATAATCATAGACCGCACCGTGAATGAATTTCTGGCAGACTTTTCTGTCAGCAGTGCTGCTAATTAGTAGCAGGGTTTGGCTGTGTAGACCTTTGTTAATGAAGCTGGAACTACTCATGTCTTAGTGAAGGTCTAGTAGGAGTGATGTAAGGGCTGTTTGCAGCTCTTGGGAAGGGAAGGCAGAACGGTGACTGACATTTGCAGCACTTAAAACTTCATTGCTGGTGGCTGAAGAGCCAGTTTACTTGTTGCACATGCATTGATGCACATGTTGTGCTGATGTGGTGCTGTCTAGATAGTCTAAATGGCTTCAGGTGATCTGGACACCCACTGTTGTGCAGCTGGCAAGGTGGCAGCAGGGAGGCTCACTGCTGGCAAATCCCTTTCTGCTTGCGAGATACTTCAGCAGCAGGGTGAAAATATCTCAAAAACTGCTGCATACTTAATAGCAACAGGAGACCAGGGCTTCAAGCAAGATGTATTGGGAGGGCCAGTCACACTCAGGGCAAAAACCGTAGAATCATGTTGGTATTTTTAAGTGATTCACACTGCTGTTATGTACATCAAATTTTTCCCTTGTAAGCAGAGACTGTATAATCTGTGGGCCAGGAAGATCACAATAGGGTCTTTCTGAAGACTTCCCATAAGTCTGGACAGCTGCAGCAGTCACTGTCACTCAGACTTTGGGATATAAAGAAAGAATTCTTGTGATGGGGGAAACAGTGCAGGCTTTGGTCTTAAGTACTTAGTAGAGCTTTGCCATTTGGTGACACAGTCCTGCTTGTATGTTATTGTGGCAGCCACATATGGTGGCTGTGAGTGTGCACAGATTCTAACCAGCAAAAAAGACCCCCAACATCAAATTTCCCTGTTACATAGTGACAAAGGTCTTCCTAATTCCTTGCTTAGGCACACCCAAGGAGTTAAAAGAAGGTCTAGACCATGGGAGGATGGTCTGTGACCTCAATGTGCTGGCAGTCTTCAGCTGTGACTAAATCAGAGGAGTAAAGTGACCCCACAGTTGTTCTGCCATGGAAGAACACCTATGAAGCTTCCTATGGAAAAGCCACCAAGTATCTCACATGCACTGAGATGCTGTTGAGGTTGGATAATTTCAAGTCAATCTGGGTGTATCAACATTGTTGGCATGGCCAAGCAATCAATGTGGATCTGTTTTGCTGCAGCTGTATCCACTCTGAACATTGCTCAGACATTGTGACTCAGTTGTCTCTACTGGCACTTGAGGGATGCCTTAGTAGCTGTAGTAATCTTAAGGGACCTGTCTGGACTTGAAACTATCCTTAATGGAAACAGCATGCACTGTGCCAGTATGAAAATACTTGTGTGAGTGAGATTGGCTATACCCCACTTAATAGCTTTAATAAAATCATGCATGGTGTTTCTAAACTGTTTTTTAACCCTTGTCCCCAGAGATGAAGTCATAAGATCTGTCCATGTGAACCAGGATCTGTTTGGTAAAAACTTGTTCTTTTTATGCACTGGCTTATTAATAGCTGTTTGTGCCTTAAACCAGTAAGGTAAATCTGGTTTTCATACAAGCTTGAGTAACTTAGGCTTGGACTGAGGCTCGCTTGATTTTTTTTTTTTTTTTAATGGAATTTCGCTAAGTATTTTATTGCGTAACAGCTATGAGAAGAAGTCTGATAGTAGTTCTTATCTCTGACTCTGTTCAAAAACCATTTTTATTTAACCCTGAACCCTGTTAAGTAATTGCAAGTAGTAATTAGAAAGATCTAGTCTTAATGGATATGATTACCCCTATTTAGAAAAAGGAAAAAAAAACCACCCCTAAAACCTCCAAAACTTTACCACCAACTTTGAGGCTGTACCCAGGTCTGAGAAAGTGTATTGGAACATAGCAAGTTTTATCATGGAGTGATTGGGAACCAAATGGAAGGCCTCACCTTTCCTTTTTCTGCTATAGTTACTGAGAAGCCTGGTTTTTTTAGACTTGATTCTATTTGTGCTTTTCTTGAAACAATTAAAAGTGCTGAAAATGTTAATCCAAAATGTTTGGGCACACATTAAAATCTTTGGTTTAATATACAGCCTGTTTTCTGCACGTACAGGCATCAGCACACTAGGTCAAGAGGCTGTTTTGCCATTGTCTTGGGAATAGGCTACTCTCTGCAAGGTACAAAACAAAATGTGACCTCATTAAGCAAATGTCTGAGCCCCAAAGCTGCTTTTCTTTCTCCCAGTTTTGCCAGGCAAAATATCTTGCTTGCTTTATAGTGTCGAGAGGACTGCTTTTGAATTATTTTGGCATTATGGCTTGATGAGTTGTTCTTAGACTAAATATATGTTTTACCATTCAAACAGTCCTTTCACATGACCTGTCTTTCTTTGAACTTCAGCTAAAAGTCCAAAATTCATTACAGCTGACACTTGCCATGCTAAACTCAGTTAAATTTTTCTTTTGTTTGAAAATTCTAAGAGAAGATGAGCTTCACTATTTTTCACTCTTTTTTTCCTTATGAGTGCAGTTCTACAAGTAGTGAGGAAATGGTCTGGAAGATCGTGTTATTTGGTGGACAAGGTTGTGATTCAGTACTTTGCTTCCCCATAAACATGGGTTGTGCAACCTGCTGGAGGCAGTGTCCAGTTGTTGCAGAAATAATTTCTCCAACAGAATTCAAAATTATATTAATGCTTAACTGACTTTTTTCCCTTTATTTCAGGGAAAGAATGCACCCAGGATGAAAGCACAGCTGCAGCTATCTTTGCTGTTCAAATGGATGACTATCTAGGAGGAAAGCCTGTGCAGAGTAGAGAAATTCAAGGATATGAGTCTACTGAGTTTGTGGGTTACTTCAAAGGAGGAATTAAATACAAGGTAATGAGTCTGTCAAAATACATTCTGAAATTGTACACAACATTTTTCCCTACCTAAAAATCAAATGTTTTTTCTTTGTAAATAGAGATTTTAAAAATAGTTTATTAATGCTTTGTGGGTTTAGATCTGAATCACCCATCTTAAACTGTAGGAGTCCAGTGTTTGTACAGAAAGCAGCAGCTTGTTTGTCAGTGCCTCTTCTGATATGTGAAAACCTTTCCCAATTTTTTTTTTCCCCAAAATAAAGCTGTCCTGAAATTTCATACTTGTATGTCTAAGAGAGCTCACAGTTGCTCTCTCTGCGTCTGGGTGGTGTTAAATCTCACAGAAATAATTTCTTGCAGACCAAGTATTTTTGTTCAAAATGCAGAAGCCAGTTTGCTCAAGTGGTTAGAAACATTAATAGAATGGAAAAGACCAGAACTTCATTTGAATCTAAAAATTATGCTTTTGCAGTCCTACTGCAGTTTTTTTTTCTGAAGTAGATAAAACAATCTCCCAGGTTTTTTTGAAAAATTTTAGCTTTTGGAAAGGTGTAGTGTCAGTGTCCTTGTGTCACTTCCAGAAGCTGAATAGCTGAAAAGTAACTTTTTTTTTTTTTTTTTTTGCAACATCTGTGGGGTTTTTTAAAGAATAAAGTAATATATCTCCTGAGAATATCTCCATAGTAGAAGCTCTGGGAGCCATGGCTCGTTCAGCCTTTTTCCCCCATTATGAAGGTTTGTAACTTCTCTCTGTCTACACAATCAAGCTTTTAATTCTGTGTAAGTAAGGTTGGCAGTGATGCACTCTAACTTTTACTTTTTTTTTTTTTTTTTTTTTTTATTTTTTTTTTTTTTTTTTNTTTTTGTAATTTCAAGAGATTTCAAGAGAAAATTTTGAAATTTTCAATTTCAATTTCACTCTCTGTTCCAACAAAAGGTCTGGATCTCCCAGAGGAGTGGAGAATGCTGCATCACAGAAGCAGCAGTTTACAGGATTATGCTTATATTTACACTTACAGATTGTAAATCAACAGTTTGCTCTCACTTCCACTAGTTTGGTACTCCTTCCCAGGTTGGCTCTTAAGTTGCAAATATTCCTTTCATAAAATTGCAGAGCTGCTGTGGAATTATCTATCCATCTACATGTAATCAGGGACTAAAACCACCTGGACCTCTGAGATAGAAGTTTGAAAAACTTCTAAAGGAGTTGCATATTTCTCTGCTTTTCCTCAGTCCTTGACTTTTGTCCTAACAATGGGGTTCAGTATTATCTCAGGCTCTGAAGGAGGTGGGAGAGTGCTGTAAATTGTGCTTTCACTCTCACTGCTTATTTGAAAACCCTTGGAAGGAGGGTGACATCTGCTCCCTTGGCTAAAGATTCACACCTGAGTGTTCAGTAGAAGGGGTGTCTGTCTGGTCTGTGGTCAGCACTCTTAAACAGTACATTACTTTGGCTTGCTTCTCACTACATAAACTATTTTTTTCCACTGCTAGCTCCTCATCTGTAGCAAAAAAAAAAAAAAAAAAAAAAAGTAACTTTTCAGAAATGAAGCTGAAATAAAGCTGACTGCTTTGTTTTGTTGTATTCAGGCAGGTGGTGTTGCCTCTGGATTTAATCATGTTGTTACTAATGATCTGAGTGCCCAGAGGCTGCTGCATATCAAGGGCCGGAGAGTTGTAAGAGCCACAGAAGTCCCCCTGGCTTGGACCAGCTTCAACAAAGGAGATTGTTTCATTATTGACCTTGGAAATGTAAGTATTTTGTAGAGCAAAACACTGAAAAGCAAGAGCTGCATCCCTTCCAAGGTTTGAGTCATCCCCTAAAATGCAAAACTGATTTTGTCACTCATGCGAACCAGCAGAAAGAACCTGCTTTAGAAAATTGGTTTTAGTGTCACACCACGTGAAAGGTTTCAAACTGCCCTAAATGTTTCCTGAAGCGTGCACAGATTATCTGTCAAGAAACAGTTCTCTTTCCCAGAGAAGAAAGGCATTGGGGTTTTTCACTACTGGTGTTGGAACAGCTTAAACAGTTCACTGTAAGTCCAGCCTGACTTTGGCACTCTCTACGAGATGAATGGGATCAGTGCTAGTTCAGAGCAGAACACAGATTCAGCCATTCTCTTGAGAGCATTTCTTCATAGTCATCAAACTTTGATAGTAACAGTAGACCCTAAAGAAATAGCTGCAAAAGTGATTATAAAACTACTTGAATATTTCAAGAGATCACTTGAGAGGCAGTCCTATGCTTCAAGGCTTCCTGCTGAAAACAAGTAGAGACAGCGCAGAAGAATATCGACACATAAGATAATTCTGCTTGCTTCAAATGCTTTAAAGTGTAGTGCTGTCACCTCAGAATACATGAGACCTTCTGATTCTAAGAGTAGCAGCTGGGATGTAGTCCACACTAACTGGATGCCAGTTATCAATTTGAAATTATGCTTACATATGTAAAATGGAAGGCATGTGAAAGGAAATAGTTTATCTGCAGTTGATTTTTAACTGTAGTGTTTCACAAGGAAGTGGTCAGCTGCTTCAAGATCTCACAGTTCCCCTGGCCTATTGAAAAATGGGGTCTTTGGAATTCATGGTGTGAATTTTCTCTGAAATAAGAAAATTCATGGGTTCTTTTTTGTCTGAAAGCATCCCCTAGTGTGACAGTTGAAGATAATCAATATAGCTACTTGATACCAATATAGCTTTGATTTTTATTATGCTTCACAGCCTTCAAATGGAACACCAAATAGTGTTTTTTGAATATTATCCTATTTCTCTTATGTCAATGTGGTTTAATCATCTGGAACAGCCTGGTGATAAGTATCCGAAGTAATCTCTCAATGTCACTTTGCATAGAAGACCCAAATCATCTATTCCCTCCCAGAGTTAACCCATGGGAGATGGAAAGTTGGGAAGTAAACATTGCTAGAAAATGCTGGTTTTGTAGTAAGGCTGTAATTGGGCTTGAGTTTTCTGGAGTTAACTGGGTGCATGTCATGGACATGCTGGAACTGGGTGTACTCCATGAATTCAACTTGTTCTGACCCTTATTGTGCTGCAGTTACCCAGATAACCTTGAGTAATTACTCAGGCCACAGTGCAGGCATGGCAGTGACACTGCTGAAATGCACTATGGATGTGTTGCAGTGTTACATGTATAGCTTGGGGCCCATCCCTTTTGGTGAGAAGAGAGCGCTCTCACTAAGCAATTTAAATGTAATATAGTGTCTTTACTTGATACTGAGTGTACATTGGGAGCCTTTTACTTTTTTGTAGTGTAACATCACTGGTTTCTGACTCACTGTTTGACAACACAGATCAAGCAGCAATGCCACACTGTGCCTTTGCAGGAGGACAGATTAGATGTGAACAATACCTAGATCCCTTTTTTGTTCCCCATTCTATGGGAAATGTCAGTCAAATCACATGTCTAATACAAGTTCTTGGTCTTGTCATGTCAGTTGTGAAAGAGAGATGGATTTTTCTGGATCCAGTTAAGGAAAAGAGTGTTTTAGTATCTAGATATACATAGTCACAGGTTATTGCATAAACCAGACCATGCTTGTGGGAGATGAAATTGGGTGACATAGTTCAGGATGATGATATACAAGTCTAGTGAAGTACCTCTAAATTAAGGGGTGTGATAGAAAATACAATGTCACAGAAGAAACCTTGCTCAAGTTTTACAAGAAATAATTGTACTTCAGATTGAAATTTTCCATGACTGGAGGCCCATTGTAAATGGGTGAGGCTTTATGAGTCTTTACGTGCACTCTTAATTGAATTTAAGGTTCCTTTGAAAAAAGAAAAGTATTTTCACTAAAGTAGATTCCATTACTTAATAATGGAAATAAAATTAATCTTAAATAGGGTTGCTTCTGAGTTTTGGTATTTATTGCAGACCACTGTGGACTCATTGTCTAAGAATAATGGGCAGTAATTGCATAAAATAATGAGCTTATGGTCAGTGCTTTTAATATCAAATTATTGTAGTGTGTCAAATAAGATGAATTTCCAAGATTTACTTTCCCCAGTCTCTTAGCTAACCAGAAGGATGATCTCTGTGGAACTGAAAAATTGCTTGTGCTGTCCATTTCCTGTTATATTTTATCAAGCTGCTTATCTAATATAATAAAAAATCATTTCAGTTTTCCCGCTTTTCTCAATTACTGCAATATTTTAAACTCATGGTTTGAACAGATAAGGGAAAATTATGAAAGATGATAATAATGAATAAGAATAAAATCATTACTTATCACTTGGATCTCCCTTACAGGAGTAATGCTTTAAGCAAAAAGTGTGTGTGGGCATTTCAAGCTAGGTTCACATATTTACAGTTCAAGTTCTGATGTTTATCTCATACCTAGATCATAGAATAGTTTTGGTTGGAAGGGACCTTTAAAGGTCATCTAGATCAACTCCCCCTGCAATGTGCAGGGACATCTTCAACAAGCTGAGGTTGGTCTGAGCCCTGTTCAACCTAACCTTGAATGAAGGTTATTCTATCTTGATCCAGCCTTCTAAGTTATTGGAGTCAAACCTTGGCTGGAAATAAGATCAAAAAATAGTGTTGTAACTGCCTGCCTCCTGACAGTCTCTCTCTCTTAAAAGTGGTCAGGATCCCATAGGGTCGTGTCCCATGTGCACAACCCACACAGCCCTTTGGCTGATCTGTCACTAAGCCACATTTACAGCACTTCAGATACCCTGCCCAGGTCTCATCTTGCCTCCTTTGAACTCTCTTGGCTGGAAGAGAAAATAGCTGCAGAAGGCAGAGAAAGCACTGTCTGTGCTATGAGGGGAGTTGTTATCTGTGGGAAATGTGTGAAGACATTTTAGTCAAGCAGTAACACCATGAGCTGAGAGGTGTGACTGTACTCATCTTCCTTAGAGTGAGTGATCCAGGAGAGTGCTGGGATGCCAGATCCTGATTTAAGTTGGTGTTTTTTTCCTACATGGGATTTCCATGATGCCTCTTTGGTGAATCTGGGAATCTCTCTGTAAAGGAGCTTTTGGGCAGGGTGGACAAGTGCAGGGCAGTTGCTGAGAGGGCCTGGAGTGGGGCACACCTTCCTTTGTCAGGTGCTGCTTAGTGCATCCTGTCCAGCTGTAGCTCTGCTCACGGCCTCCCAGGAGCTGCTATTTTCTGCCACACAATCACAGAATGTGCTAAGTTGGAAAGGACTTGCAAGGATCATAAAGTCAAACTCTTAGCTCAACACAGGACAACCCCAAGAGTCAAACTATGTGCCTGGGAGCGTTGTCCAAATTCCTCTGAACTCTGTCAGGCATGGTACTGCAACCATGTCCCTGAGGAGCCCATTCCAGTGCCCAGCCTCTGTTGAATGAAGAACCTTTCATCCTGTCACTGGACACCAGGGAGAAGGGATCAGTGTCCACCCCTCTTCTTCCCCCTGCATTGAGGTCTTCCCTCAATCTCCTCTTCTCCAGGCTGAACAGGCCAAGTGACCTCAGCTGATCCTCATGCAGCTTCCCCTCAAGGCCCTTCCAATCCTGTCCTGAACTATTGCTGGTATCCCACCTGAGAGGGGCACCAGGATGGGTTTGATAGTTCTTGGTGGCCTTAAACTGCTTGGCCTTGCTCTGTGCTTCCCTTTACCTCCAGATGCAGCTCTCCCTGTTTCACCCCATCCTCCAGCCACCTCCCCTTAGACACAGTCCTTTTTCTTTCTTCATCACCAAGACAATTCTCAAAACTGCAAGGAGCAGGAGGAAAATGATCACAGAAGGCAGGGGGAAAGATGAATCACTGTACCATTTAGTTAATAACACACATACAGTTTTTGAGGCTATTTTTTAGTATTTATCTAGATGCATATGTAAACATACTGTGTATGTGTATATTTCTGATAAGATGTGCTAAAGACTTTCATATCTTTTGTCAATTTTCCTGGTTTAAAGTGGGAAAGAAATTTGTCAGTATTGTGAAATTAGCCCTGTGTATATTGATGTATGCTGGTTATTTATGAAACTGGAGTGTTGGGATGTGTCAGTAATTTGGGTGGTTATCAAAACATGGAGGAGAAATAATGGGAGTAACAATAAAATAAAGCAACATTAATTGATCGGCTGATTTTATTGAATGCTCCCCAACTCAGCTGTATGAAGGCTGTCAGAATTTCTATCCTTAGTGACCAGCAAAAATATTCTTTGTGTGTGTATTTGGAGAGAGCCTTGTGAAATGTAAGACTTGACTCTCTCTGTCTGATTAATCTCTTGATGGGGGATAGCAGCAGTGCCATGAGCTAGGTGACTGCAAAGGGCAGGCAGAGAGCTGTGCACTGCTCAACCTTCTCAAAGAAATTAAGAGACAGTTGTTAAGATAAGGGGGTGAAGGGCAGTATGTGATAACTACCACTGAGGTTTCAGCTTGAGCCTGATTGCAGCTGGAAAGTTTTGTCAGTACAATAAAAGTTCTGCAGGCAGAACATCACCCTTCTCCCAAAGGAAGAGTGCAGATGAGTGAGGTGATAATTACAGCTCAAGATAAATGAAGATTGAAGGTAAACTGTACTCAATTGTCCATTCTTCCTATTCCTATAGTGGTGCTGATAAACTGATCTATAAACAGCCAAGAGGTTGCTGGTTTGAAATATGAGCCCACAATATTCTTAGAAACATCTTGTGCTATCTAGCAATCTATGTATGTATTTCTCAAGGCCTTCATGAATCCAAATGAAAATTATGAAGTTAGAGCTCAAAAGTATGAGACTGAGCAGAGTTGATGTCATCATGTATCTGTCAGTATGTTCCTAACAGAACACATAATAAGCATCTCAGAACAAGAAAAATTGCTGCCTTGCAACAAAGACACTAGAATAAATACATCAGACCAAAAAGGCTGGCTTTTTATGACAGCTGCTTTTCATAGCAACTGTTAACTTGGTGTAGATTAAATTATGTTTACAAAAAGAAAAGTAACTTCTGCTTTTTAAAGAGCAAGATAACAGATACTTGCTTTATAATTATGACCATAGGGTATGATTCAGCATCACATTGCAGCCTTAATCACAGTTGTCTTGGTGGCTTCTGTAATCTTCTTCCCTCACTGCTTCTTTTACGGGGCTTTGCTTCCCTTCCATTGGATACAGCAGTTCACAACAGGCATATTAATTGCTTTAATAAGCAAAGTCAGTGTTAAGGTATAAACAGGGCTGGAAGAGCAGATTCTTGCATTTTTCCATTCATCACTGTACATTTTTAGTTGCTTTCCCTGGCTCTAACAACTGACTCATGTAGGTTTTCCATTCACATGTTTACTCCCACAACTAACCTCTTCCCCCCTTTCCCCCAGCTGAGAGTTAAACTATTGCTCATGCTGCAGCAGGGGGCTGCCAAACAAGTAGCTGAGCTTGAAGAACTAAAGTGATTAGGTTCTTTATTAACTTATTAACAGCATTAAAATGTTGTTCTGTCTAGTAAATGTGTATCTTGGTAAGCAAGCATCTTAATTTTTCTGTAATTCTGTGAACCAGTTACCCAGCAGTGTAAATGCCAGCATTCTAGAAATTGCTATAGTCTCAAAGTCATCAGATGGAGAAAAAAAAAAAAAAAGTCCTTTTGCTCCCTACTTCAGTTAAAGTATTCAGAGTATGGATTTTTCTTCCTACTCTGTGGACTGGGAAGCTTCCCCTCACCCCCACTTGTACACAGAAAAGTAGCTGAACCAGAGATCATTGTTTAAGCTTCAGGTGGACTGGACACACCCAGACACACTGAATCCACAAGGATTCAGTTAAGTTAGTTTTCTTCCTGATGTTGTAGGAAATCCAGATGTTTTGCTGCTTGAGCTGCTGTTGTTTAGAATTAAGATCATCCTGGTATTGACCCTTTAATCCACTGTGGTATAGCAAAAGCTATTCCTAGTGCATACTAGCAAAACAGGTGTGAGAGGAAAAATGAATGTACTAAGTGCATGACTCTGCTATATCTGGCTTATTTTTAGTCTGAAAATTTGTTCCGTTTGAGTCAAATGGGAGATTCCAAAGACTGGTTACAAATACACTATTGTAATTTTACTAGTAATTTAATTTTTTTTTAGCTCATGGTGGCCTCAGAGGTATTCTGGCTGAATGAATTTGGAGTTTGTTTTGGATTATCAAAACTCCACAACTTTCAATGGTTCACTGTATTGCAGTTTCAACAAAGTTTGATTTTATGGATATGTGAAGTGAGAGGTTTTTTTTCCCTTGCCTGTGTCAAGATTTCAACAGACAAGAAAGGAAAAAAAGAGAAAAATGTGTTAAGCAGTCTATATTAATCTTGTTGAATCCAAATATTCTTCTTAATACATACATATTGTTAGTTCCTAAAAAACCCTGAATGTCAGTGAACTGACAAAAAGTGCTACATTGTTATTTTCCCCACCATGTGGACTTTGTTTTCTTGATTTAGCACTTTTCTGTACTTAAAAAAAAAACCAAAAACATAAAAAAGCTCCACACCCTTGCTTTAAGGCTCTCTGTTTTATTTCCAAAAACTTGGTGTTTGAAATACAAATACCACTGTAATATGCCACTGTTTTACAAATACTTAGAATTAAAGGCATTAGAAGTATTTCTGTTGTTTGCAGTTTATACATATATACTTTTTTCCAAATTTATTTCTATTTTGTATTGGCATTTCTTCTTTAAACATATTAAGTTTAATTACAGGACTAGTCTTTTAAGGAGCTACAAGGAACTCATGCCTTATCAGAGCAGCTGTTCACTAATGACCATGAAGAGTCTCAGCTGAGTGCCTGCCCACTATTTTGATAGTAGCATGATAAGATGTGTATAAAGCTTTGCCAACATTCATGTGTGTTCCATCTGCCTCTAGCATTGCTGGGTTTGTTTTTCTACTTCCTTCAGGAGGTGAGTACTTAGGAGTGCTGGCTCTTTTGGGGACTCCTACATCACAGCTCTTCTCCTCCTGACCCACCTGTCCTGACAAGCCTCATCAGCCTTTCTCCTTATGTGGGCAAAGGTGGACAGGTTTAAGGTATTTCAGGGCCTCCAAACAAAGAATAGAGGCATACCAGCTTGTGATGCTTGGCTTCAGTTCTTTTCTTAATGAAAGTTTAAAGTTTATTTCAATATTTTAAGGTTAAGGAGACTTAAACATTTCACTGTTATTTTCTACCTAAATGGAAGTTTCACCACAAACTTGTTTCTAATTAGACTTTTGAAACCTATTTAATTTGTTTAGCTTTTTAATATCTCTTCATGTTATAGAATGCAAATCAACAATTACAGTAGAGGCCTGGAAATTAGTAGATATTTCAACAGACTGTTTCAGCATGTTTGAAACACTTGCGTGTTCAGGGCATGCTTGACTAGAGAAAAACAGCTTTATGGATTTAAGCTTCTTGGCTTTTCCTGTCATTGTCCTGGCTAAGATCCACAGAAATGACCACAAAAGATCTAGAAAATAGAGTATATTTTCATGTGCCTCCAGGCTAAGGAGGCTGCCAGTTGAATACAGAGGTGGCTATGTGTTGGAAGGGAAAAAATTGGTTTTTATGTCACTTCTGAAATAAATGATTTTTTTTTGTTTGTTTTTCCTTCTCTTGCTCTGCATGCTGTTTGAGGCTGGAGCAGAAAACAGGAGGTGTACTTTCACAGTCCCCCTCCATACAGGGAAAAGTGCCAAGGTGCTCTTGCTCAGGGTTACACATGAGCCATGCATAGCCATCCTGATGCACAACCTCTCTGTAGAGGCTGAATGTTGGGTCATTTTTAATGTGCTGTAGGAATCTCATGTGACTTGCACAAGATCACTCTGTGGGCCAGAAGCTATTCAGTGTAGGAGCAGTGAATTCTGACACTCTGTGGGTGGAAGACCAAGCTGTTTCCCCAAAATGTGCAGCTGAGGGGAGAGCTCATTCTGACCACAGTGTGCATGGTGGCACGGACCCAGCTTGCCTTCCCAGCCTCACTCAGGAGCTCTAGGGTGGTCATTGTCATTCATTATAACATTTTTGATTATAGCATTTTATTAATACATTATTCATGGTAATGGATAATATTATCAGCTGTTAATTGTCCCATCATGATCTGCTAACTATATTGCTATCAACATATATTAATATAGGGTATCTCTCTCAGAATTCTGTTTAAGAGGTTTAAAAAAGTAAATGCTGCTAGTGCAAACTTCTGAAAATAAGCTGGGCTTGGCACAGGAATTACTGATGAATGAAGTTCTTTTATTTTGAGCAGAGTGAACACTTGAAGTCTGTTTTCATTTTAATGGAAACATTTTTTGTCAGCCTGCCAATTCCAAATAAAGTTAGCAAAACAAACCTAAAAATAGTGAAGGTGTATTACAGCTAGGAAATTTTGAAAGTAGTGAGTGAGCTGAAGCTAAATACCATATTTTGCCCCTAGTTGAGCACTTTATATGTCTAAAAAATAAATACATGAAAAACAAAATACAACCCAAAAGCTCAATGATTTGTTGGATATGGTTAGATAACTAATTGACTGTATTTCAGGTAAATCCAGATCTAAATATTAGCCTTCTCAAGAAGTGGCTTTAACTTCTAAAACTCTTCTTCTGGTTTTAAATTGTTGAAAAACTGAATCTGCCTAGAGGTTGAAATGGGTAAGTTATATCAGGAAGGCAAACTTGTAGAAATTCAGCTTCTCTACTGTGAGGCCTCAAAAATTAGATACATTGAAAATGAGATGATTTGAGTTCAGAAGAGAAAATCCATTAAATCCAAGCTTCTGAAAGCTTCTAGCACTGAATGCTTAAAATATTTTAGTGATCGTAGTAAATACATTACCATATTATATATTTTGGGACTTTTTCATGGCCTGTGGCTGCTCACATCCTTCTATTTGATTATACTGTACACGAAGTTTAACTTTCAGGCTTTCAATAAAGAAGAGTCTTTATTCTCTAGTGCTAAAAAGAAGCAGATTCTTATTTCTCTAGCTTTTAAAATCAGTATTTTTCAAATAACTATGTAAAATGGAGCTTGTGAATCTCCAGATCAAGAATGTTTTCAGACACTGCTTGTTGATTCAAGTGGTGGTTTATGCAGGAGAAGAAAACATGGAACATTATTTTTAAGGAAAATAATGAAACCTGCAAATTTGCAAATCTGAAATCCATTACTATAGATTTTTAAAGGTCCTTCTCCTTCCTCAGACTCATTTGAAGCCTAGAGCCTGTGGACTGTAGGAGAGCTCAGTTTAGTCACTTGCTAGCTGGAGGCAGACAGGGAGAATAAACTGTGAATGTGGAGTAACTTGGGTGCAGTGGGGCCTTTAGGAGGTGCTAAGAAAAGAAAATGTGAATTTATTGTCCAAGAAGTAAATGTCTTTGTAATTTGCAGAGGCAGCTTGTCTCACAATATCCTTTGTGGTCAGTCCAGCAAAAATATTCATTTTGTAGATGCAACTACTTGTTTGAGGTTCCATCATCAGCTACCAAAAAACCAAGAGAAGGCCAATGGGTACAACTGCAGCTGCACTTTCAACCTTTCTGAATGAGCAATCTCCAGCAATTGCCACATCAACACTGAGATAAGGCAATAGCTGCCTTACCTCTTTCCCTATTTCCTGTGAGAAAGAAGGAATTCCTGTTCATTGCTGCAGTATCTCTAGTGAGTATCTCTTTCCTGAGAGGTGCCCTGGGAACATGCTGCATTCTGCAAAAGGTCAGCCAATAAAATCTGGATTGAAAGATCTGACTGTACTTTAGTAACACATACAATCAGGATTTTCCTTGAGATTTTGAAATTAATTTGTTTCTTGATAGAGGTGAGTACCAGCACTGCTGAAGTACCATAGAACAGGAACTGGCATATATAAAATTTGTCATAGCGAATTTAGGAGTTTCTGGTTCTTTAATTAGCTAAAGCTGTATATGTAATTGGGATAAAACTCAGTCAAACCAGAACTCTCACTATTCTGAGCTCTAGTGATCTTCTAGTATGTGGAAGCTAAATTATATTATGTAAATATTTTGCATATTACAGCATCACAGAATGAAATAAGTTGGAAAAGACCTCTGAGATCACAGAGTCCAACCTTTGACTGAATACCACCTTGTCAACCAGACCACAGCACTAAATAACACACCCTATCTTTTCTTAAACACCTCCAGGGATATGACTCCACCACCTCCCTTGGCAGCCCATTCCAATGTTTATTCACCCTTTCCATGAAGAAGTTTCTTCTAATATCCAACCTAAATCTCTCCTGGTGCAGTTCAAGACTATGTCACAGATACTGCAAATATCTACACGATTGAGCAACTCTCTTCTAGAAAGTACATCTGAAAGATGTAGCTTCACTGATGTTCTGGTGGTTTAGATCCAGTAGGATAATTATTAATGAAATTAATTTCATAATTTTGCTGTGTTGAATCCTATTGCTAAAGTGTGTGCTGTTGTCATTATTATTTCAGGAGATCTACCAGTGGTGTGGCTCATCGTGCAATAAGTACGAGCGGCTGAAGGCTACGCAGGTTGCTGTTGGCATCCGGGACAATGAACGAAATGGAAGGTCTAAATTAATTACTGTGGAAGAAGGGAGTGAGCCAGACCACCTCATAGAGGTACTGTGATGTCCAAACTTGCTGCTGACATAGCTGTGAATAAAAAGTGTTTGCACCTCAGGAACTAAATCAGATTGGGCTGATGCTAGGAAGACAGATAAAGGGTATAGTAGGCCAGTTTATACTTTTTCCTTCCTTCCTTATCCAGGCAGTGTTAAGTTAATTGGGCATTACAGTCTGAGATAATTAATCATCTGAGAATACTTTTACAAGAACAAATGTTTGCTTTATTGAGTTAGCTGTACAGTGACTGAATTAACAGCATGGCTCACACTGAAGCACACCATCAGCTCTGTGTGAGGAAGGAGCATCCATCTGGGACAGCACCAAACAAGGAAAGACACAGAATTACTGTGTGTAGAAAGTAAAGGAATGTAGCAAATTGCATATTGATGCAGGAGGCCAAGCATGCTGCTCTGCATACTTCTGCTTCTATTTCAAGATCATATGCACCTAGCCTCTAGTAACCCCAGTGAGCCCCTTCCTCATATGTTTAGAAAGTTTAACAATTTACTTTAAATCCCCAGATTTCAGATATCATAACTGAACTGATCAAAGTAGAGTGAAAAAAAATTCCAAATTTATGGATTTTTCTGATCTTGAAAAATTAACAAGCACTCGTGTTGTTACAGGCCATTTACTAATAAAAGCATTGGCACTTGGCATTTGTGTCCTAAATTAAGCTTCTTCCATTCATTCTCTAAAGGGAAGGAAGAGGGAGGCAGGCTCACAAAGCAGTCCTTCAATAAAATGGAATATGTACAGCTAGGATATTGTCTTACACTCCATATTAAGATCAGGAAGTAAAGCTAATGGTGCATGTAGGAGTGCAATTATTTTTTGTGGTGCTTTCATTCAGTGTGGTCATATGCAGCATAACTAGTTACTGCCTGAGCAGCAAAGCACACTGAGCCACCAGCCCGTGGCCATGCTGGCTGTGGGACCCCTTTGGATGGACTGTCCACATGCCTGCAAAGACCTTTTCTCCTATGGATGTGAGTAGAGATCTGGCTGTGTTCAGAAGGTGGGGGAGGTGGCACCCAGTGTGCTGGAGATTTTTGAAGAGGGAAAAAAATCCAAGCAAACAATCCTCTGTCTGGTTTTTTACTTCCTTGTACAGACTTTCCACCCTGGCTCTGATGTGGCACATACTTTACATGTATAACTCTTTTGAAAAGAGCACAGATTGACAATTAGAGGGCAACCTCCTGCTCCTGATTTGAATCACAGCAGTGGGTTGCATCCTGCTGTGCCTGGGTGGCACTGGGACCTTGCCTCTGGCCACAGCTGCTGCTGCCAAGCCCATCCTGGGGTTACCTCTGGAGGCTCTGAATGGAGCTTCTGGTACATTCATGTGTGGCTTGGGAGCACTGATCAGAGCAGTTCCCTTTGCTCCTCTTATCTGGTTAAGTTGGACTTTAGTGCTACCCCGGTGAGGACATGGGCCAGCTGCAGGCTGCCTCCCTGCCATCCCCCTCCATAGGCTCTGAGGGGAAGGGATGTGCTGCCCTTGCCCCTGCATCTATTTGCTAGACTGTCATTTGTGTGCAACTGTTGTTTTGTAGCAACCTCAACACATGATTAAGAGCAGGAAAACACCAAGGTTGCATTCTGATCCTGTAGTGCATTGTTATCGTATCAGGGAATAAATTTTTTTTTCACCAGCACAGCAGTGTATGAAGAAATTTCTGCTTTTCTTTTAGGATTCTGGATATAGAGGGAACATAAATGGGTAGTTCAATGTAATTAGATTAATTGCTTTTATTGCTGTCACTCTGATGAGCCCAGTTTGAGTGAGTGTGTCTGCAGTCAGGGTTTTTTTTTTATTCTGCATCATGCTAGCCTTGCTTTTGTGAGTGCTGCTTCCATAACAGGGTCTGCAGCTCAGTGTGGCTGTCCCAGTCAGTCCACTCTGAAATGTGCTACTAGTAAGTCAGGAGGGTAGTTAACCTTACAAGCGTCTAAAATTTATTAATCCTCATTCCTGCTCAAACTGTATCCAGTTCCTGCTACTCTTTGTTTGGATTTCTCCTTGCTTCCACAAAATTGTGTCTTAACTTGCTGTTACACTCTCCCAGGCTAACTGCTGTTGAGCTAACATTGTGTTTGTTTCTTCCCTCCACATCAGGAAGGGTGGATTTTTGGCATCTCCAGCTTTCTTAGAAAAGCTTGATTTATTTTCTAGGGAAAAGAATTACATACTTGAAATATTTATTTTGTCATCCAGTATGCCACTGAAATCAGAAAGAGATTTCCTAAAATTATCTCCTCTGACAAATGTCAGGAATGATTCCCTTTCCTGTGAGCTAGAAATCTGCTTCCATATCAGTGGCCAAACTTGCTCATGCAGTGCCAGTAGAAGCTTCAGGCAGGGGCTGACATACCCACCATGAGTACCAGCAGAAAGAGCCAATACTGATCTTATTCCTGCTCCATAAGCACAGAGCTGGGACTCCCTACCAGAAAAGCAAGACTTCTGTGCCTGTACCCCACCACAGAGGCAAGACACAGGCTGGCTGAACTAACCCTGCTGCACTTCTGTCCTGCTGTAGGATTAGCAGAGGCAGCAGTGCTGTGATGAGGAGGTGTTTCCTGGCCAGCCCACTGGAGCTGTAGTGCTGTGGGTGAGGTGAACTTGTCTGATAAGGGCAGTTACCTGCTCCCAGCTGCCATTTTTAGCAATGGGAAGAGGCTGCACTGCTTAAATTTGCCCATGGGAGAGAACTGTCTGGAGCTGCTGTAGGACTGGATGAATTGCTGTGGCAGACCAGCAAGACACAGCTTGCTCGCCCTGGAAAGGAGCATTACTAGAAGCTGGGTATGTGAGTAGTCTTGACAGCAGCAAGCCCTTTTTCATCCTTTTTCATCCTGCCACCACAGGCCACTTGGGAGCACACAGTGACCATCCTGTGCTTGCACTCTGGGAACACCACGTGTCTGGGAAGCTCAGACTTGCAGCAGGTGTGCAGAAGTTCTCACAAGTTCTTCAGGGATCACTAGAACTCTGACTGTGCAGACAAGGCAGAAGCTTTCTGTCAAGCAAACACATCAGAGATATTTGTTATCTGGCTTCACCTCCATGTTTGGAAGGTGAAGCCAGATACATAAGTCTGGCTTTAGGTGCCAGATTTAGGTGAGGTAGTAACTGGCAGGTTTAAAGAAGCAGTGTTGCACAGGGTTGCTACCTTGGAAAATTAAAAGAGAAACAGACCACCCTGGACAAATTGCTGCTGTTGCTGTGACTGGTCACCAGTCCCATCAGAACATTTAAAAAATCACCAGATGCCAACTCTGCTCTGATTTTTGCATGTAAACAGCTGAATAGTTGCCCAGTCTGCTGAATCTTACACTTGAATGTTCCAATTGTGTTAAAGGAATTTTTTGATCTTCATGGGACCAATCCAAAAACAGATCTTAGCAGTGCTTGACTCAGTTTGGTAGCTGCAGAATGACCATAGTAGGATTAGCGCCACCTACATTTTTTTTTTCTTAAAGAAAGAAGATTAAATATATTATTTCAATGATAACCTAAGACCAAAATCCTCTAGTGTCTGTTGCTAGCCCTATCTGCCCCCTTGGGCCCACTGCTGACACTGATACTCATCCTTCTCACTGCTTGTAGTGGTAAGCAGAAATCTCACAGCACTGCTTTTAGTTGCCCAAGAGATCAGTGATAACTGAGAGCAGCCAAAGTAATAGGCAGCCATGCTCAGGACAGGCAATTTTCTTACTCTAGTTGGAATCTCTGCTCTAATTTTGAAGAGAGGACAAAATTGGAGAAGCTGTATTTTAAAAAGTTTCCCATGGTCTCATTATTTAATATTGTGGAGTAATGTCAAACTGGAGAAACAAGGAATCAGAAATTAGTGTATTTGTGAAGGTTTCTAGTCAGCCAGCGAGCTGAACGTGCTTGCAGTAATGCAGGAAGCATAGAAGCTTTTAGTTCTGAGTCACTCAAGGGAAAGATGCAAACCATCCAATCCCCCATTCATTGTGCAGCAATCCCTTGTATCTGCTAATCTGGTATTGCAACTCTAGAGATGAAGTAGAGGGGAGGAGAAAGTATATTTGTTTTCCTCTATTTATGTAATTTGAAATATTAGACACCCTAAAATATGTTTATGTTGATAGTACTTTCTGTCTACATAGACTCATCTCCCTGTGGCACATTTCAAGTATGTTGGGCAGCTGTGTCAGTCTGCAGGGTATGAGAGCCAATGAAAAAGTAGAATAGACTGAGTTTTACCTAAACTAAGTGTTAAGCCTGTGTCTGCCCCCTCTACTTAATATGTCATGTTCAGCTAACACTTTATAGGATGTTTCTGTTTTCTCTGAGCCTGTCTGATTCACAGAATTTATTGTTCCCCTACAAATTACTCCCTTAAAACTGCAGCTCTTGGTACTATATGATTGCTGTGGGTTTTACTGCTGAGACTTTCTGTTGTGGTTTTGTAAAGGTTTTTGATTTTCATGATTGAAAACAGTGAAACCTGAGAAATGTCACAGCTGAGGTTCAAAACCACAAGAAAATGAATTATCTTGTTAGTATGCATCTTTGGAGTCACTCCTCTGCCTTTAAACATAAAGCTCTGCCACTTTTATTTACTCAGCATTTGCAGTTGTCACGTGCCTGTTTTTGGGAGCATTCTAGAGCCCTTACAGCAGGTGGGTCCAAATCTCTTCTAAAATACTTGTGTAAAGATTCAGCTAGTGTAAATACCAAGCAACAGGGAGAACCTCTTCCTCCTTGCTGGTAAAGCAGCCTTTTTCCTCCCTGCTTTTTCTTTAAAGCCCCTAAGCAATGATTAATCATGAGAATTGCTGAGTGCCATTGTATTCAGTGAATATTGTTTTTGCCTATGGTGTGAATAAATACTAGGGGTGAATGGTGTGATCACATTACAGCCAGTCACACCTTTGTACCTTTGTAGCTGGAAAGGGACTGGCAGCACTATGCAGTGCCTGTGAATAGAATCCCAAGAGCACAGACAATAAAGAGATTGCATTGCAGGTGCAAGTTACAGAGGCTCTAGACTCTAAAGACCCAAATAATGCAAACATGTTGAAAACATGAAGCTCCAGTAGTCCTTAAATTAATTAGATAGACGAGTGCCCATATGGATAGAAGAGCAGGATCACTCCTTCCTTTCTTATTAAATTCAGGCCCTTAAAAATTATTTTTTACAAACCAAAGATAAAGGACAGCATGGAGCACAGTGAGGTAGCTGGGAAAAAGCGAGGTTTGCCTTGACATGTAAGTGGGTGTGAGAGTGCAAGGACATGTTGCTCTGAGGGAGCTGTGCAGGTTCCTGCAGCGCCTGGCCCTGTCACATGGATCATTACGTAAGGCTGGCGGAGCAGCGCGTGCCCCGCTGCCGAAGGCACCCGTTTGGTACCTGCTCCTTTCCCAGAGCCAGCAAGAGCAGGGTCTGTCATCACAGCTCTGCTCTCAGCATTTGTGTTCCTTCTTGTTTCCTTGCTTTTGGTTGTATGATGAACTCACGTCATGCTAAGGGGAGGTTTGTTTGTTATGTATACAGAGGAATGAAGGAACAGTGGGATGGGTGATGCAAGAGGAGGAAGAGGGGTAACTTTTTAGAATAATATTCTATTCTAATTTTTTGTGGACTACAAACTCCAGGCATTTGATAGGGATTAAACAATTGTTTATTCGTGTAGCTTGTACATGGTTTTACTCAAATGCTACATGTTCATAAGCTCTGAATTGCATGTCAGGGTCCAGCCTGACCTGTTCACAACCAAAAAAATGCCCAGTATGAAAAGTGATGAAGTCCTATCTATGGCTTTGGAAATATGTAAAGCAAAGTAATGTCTATTATCATCTAAATTGAGACAGCTGGAAAGAAATAGACATTATTCCAAGGAATTTTGTGAAATAAATACTAGAAATGAACTTCAGTTCCAGGGTAGAGGCAGTATTGAACAGTCATGTACAAAGGGAAATGAATGCAGTGAGAGAGGGATGAGGACAATGGAAGTTGTACCAGACCCCAGTGCAGACTCAGTAACACAGGCACACAGAGAAGTCCAACTACATTTTCATGAGAATACAAAGACTTAAAGCTAATGCACAGAAAATAGCAGGACTACGAGCTGTAGTTTCTATTAGTAGTTGCATTGGCTACTCAAATGAACAGACAGCTTTGTCAGGCTGCTTTGAAACTGAGTCAAATTTACCCCTCAGAAAGATGAATATGCTGTTTCACTGGAGTGATTTTGGGTATAAGTAGGTGCCAGCAAGAATTTGGGTCCTGTCATTTTAAGCAGTAACAGTTTGTTGGATACAACTCAAAATAGCCCAGGGGAATAAACCTACAGGGGTAAAAAATCTTACACATGACTGTGCACCTTTCATAGCAACACCTGTTCAGTCTGAGGAGTGGCAGTTTACCAAACATTCCAGTGTTTAATTAAGCTTTATGATGGGCTGTGAAAGTGGGTACGAAGTGCAAACCCCTTGACCTTCAGGGTGCCAGTTTCAAACTGTCAAAACCAGGAGTTCTGTGTTCTTTACAGCGATGGAGCCTATCTCCTTCATTAAGGACAGTCCCTTTTCTTGATGCAAATTTATGTTTAAATGACTAAATTACACAACTCATACTCAGACAAAACTTGCATGGCCTGGATTCCAGTACATCTTAGCTGCTTTGCACCACCTGAGCATTTGGCCCAGCATTTTTCCCAGACCCATGTAGGAGATCAAGAGGGGTTTGGCCAGAGAATGGTAGAGGCTGGTAAGGAGGAATCTTCCTGAACATTGGGAATTGCCCATAATATTCTTCAAGCTGCAGTTTTCAGTCTTAGCTGCCTGAAGCCAGGTACTTAAATGACAGGGAACTGAATAGGAGCTGCAGGTGGCAAACACATCTGTAAGCCAGGCTTCTAATTAAGTCTCTAAATATGGATTTCAATGCCTGCATTAGAAATTTAATTTCCATAAAGAAAATGTTCAGGTGTATCATACTGCATGGCATGAGCTAAATTCTTTATGAACAGCTCTGCTAGCAGGTGGTTGAAAACCTAATTTCTTATTCTAGGAAAGTTGCTTCTAAACTAGGTATTCTAGGGAATTTCTAAGATCCTAATGATTTTCTGGAAGTGCTTGCAATCAAATTATAATGTGTCTCATTTGCATTCTTGTGAGTCAGAAAACCATTCATCTTTGTTATGTTTCCTTCTTTAGCAGCTGTAGCGCTTGCAGGGCTACCACATAAATCAATTATAATCTTATAATTACATGTTAGAATATTACTAGAGTTTGTAATGGCTTTTTTTCCTTTCTATGCTATACTGTCAAGTCTATTGGTGAAAAAGTACTATAGTTTTCAGATATTAAATGAGTATAATTAAGAGAAGGCCAAAGACAAGAGATGCTATCACTTATCTCCACATGGGATTGCTAGCTCTTATTTCAAGGTACTTCCTTGCAACAGGGGAATTTCATGGAGAAGACCTGAAAGGGTAGATTTTCTTTGCTGTATAAAAAGCTCTGAGATAGTTTCTTCCTGGGATCCTGCATCTCCCTAGCAGAAATGCACCTTGAAGGGGTATATTTTTTCTTTTTCTTTTCTGCAGGTTTGTCTCCTCCCAGCCCCTTGCAGAGCAGCTGGTATCTGTGTGCAAGGTTGCCTTTGGATTTTCCTTAGTGAAAGTTCTGTAGTGCAGGAAGGGCTTAGGGAGGAAAAACTTTGTAGGTTGTTTTGTTTGGTTTCTTTAAAAGAACTCAACATGTGCACAGATTGCTGTTCCCTGTCCAGGCCATGTGAAACTAGAATAAGAGTACTCTCACGTTTGGGCCAGAGTGAAGCACAGCTGCTTGTGGGAAGAAAGCATCCCATTTACTGGGGGATCAGTTCAGTATTTTCACAGTGTGTGATGCTGAAGAAATTTGTAAATATAATTATTGCAGGTACTTCAGAGCAGGCTGTTAGGGCCAGGTCTTCTGTTTACACAACTGCCTATGACTTTGATACTGTCTGGCTTTACCTTTAAAAATAAAAGGTAGGTAAATTAAGATGGATTTAAATACTGCAATAATGAGTGCTGCAGCTTCTAACTCTGAAGAACTGTAAATCATAGCTGAACATTTTGGCTCCTTTACACAGAATTTTAGGACGTGTAGGAACTTAAAGACTTAAATAAATCAGTTAGTGGAGGGCACCTGAACTAGCAGGAGGAAATTATTTTCAAAGAGCTAAGCAGGATATATCTCCTAGACAACCAGGTGAAAGGAACATTCTTGCTCTCTCTGTGCTAATAAATATTTAATTTATTTCAAGCATCAGCAGGAGTTATTAGAGAATATCTGTCAAAATACTCTCTGAATTGCTTTCTTAAACATTAGAGTCCAATCTGTGCTCTGTCTTGGACCGAAGAATTTGGTGTCATACCAGAGAGGATCCCCTGGTCTGTTTGCTGTATGGGACTGGAAATGCTGGGCTTGTGAATACAGCCAGAGTTGCACTGCAAAAATAATCCAATGCCCTGAGTAGCTTTTTCCACCTTCCCCTCTCATGGTCTAAGTGCTGAAACACCTTGCTGCAGCTCCTCTGCTCACCCTGATGCTGCTGTGTGTCTCAGCTGCCTGCTGCCCTTCCAACTGCTGTGCATCCCCCGGGAACACTGATTTTCTGGCAGGGTCTCTGCCTGCCAGTCAGGGCTGCTGCCTCTAGCTCAAGCTTCATGGAGTGTTTGCCACACTCCTCTTTTCACTCCCATATTGGTATGGTCCAGCCACAGCCTTGGGACCAGCTGCAAAACTGGAGGCACTTAAGGAATGAAAAGCTGAGTGTGTTGTGGATTTTGTCAGATAAATATTCTTTATGGCTGAGGCTCCCTGTTGGCATTAGTTACTGATTTATTTCATTATTATCCAACACATAAGCATGCACTGTCACGCAGCACGTAAAATATTTTATCCAGAAGGCCTTCAAAAAGAGATCTGCAAAGCTGCAAAGGCTTCAGTGTGTACCTCAATTTATGTTCCAATAAAGCAGAAAGAATGGGCAACTCAAGTACGTGTGCAAGCGTCTGCAGGCTTTGGGTCCCATATTTAATACTACTTCTGGTATCAGAAGATGATGTTAACAAAGGAGTGAGATTAAAAATTTAGGTAGAAAGAATTAGTATAAATGCAAAAAGATGTGGAGGTGATCGACTAGTTCATTTTTACCTGCAGGTAGGCAGGTGCTGAACAGCTCAATTCTCCCTTGTTTGTTCAGCAGCAGTAATGGTTAGAAAAAGACTGCTGCATTTCATAGTTACTGCCATTCACCCTCCTGGTTTCATTGGAAGGGGATCACTGTTCATCTTGGAGGCATCCTAAAAGCCAGATATTTGAAGATAATGTAGGCTGGGGATTTCCTCATTTCATGCACACCCAGTCTCCAAGTAAATAACTAGCTTAGATACTGCCACCTGTGCAGTCCCAGCAGGACAGAAAGTAGCCTGTTTTACCTTGCAGCCAAACTATCAAAAAAAAAAAATCAAATTTGTACTCTCAAGACTGATCTTGTCACCTTTTTGTGAACATGTTATCCATGGCCAGTTTCACAGAACAGACAATTAATGTTAGAATATTCTCATCATGTGAGTAAAGGCTTTATATCCAAATTATCCCAGACAGAAATGCAAAGTTGCAAATATTTTATTAAAAGCTGCCAAAGCCTAATGCCCTATTTTTAGGGAGTTAAGCACAGAGCTTTGAAAAAATTATGATTTGCATTTGAAATTCCTGAGACAACAAAAACTGGCTAAAAATGTAGGCCATAATTTATACATCAAAAGTGCCATGAGCAGCTGATGTGTTTTGCTGTTTTATAGCAATTCTGAATTCATACAGAACAGATTTAGACCTTAATGCCAGAAAGGCCTTTTGATAAATTACATGGTAAACACCCAGAAACTAACAGCATGCCAGAACATAAACCATCATTTTGCCCACTTTTCCGTGCATTATGGCTGTTTCCATCTTATTTTCAATCTGTGTTCAGGAGGGTGGGAGGTTGCCTGCTCAAGGTGAGCATGTAATGAGATCTGTTGTTGCTGGAATTGCTAGTGAGAGGCCATTTCCAGCAGAAACCCTGTGAGCAGTTCAGTGAGGGGATAAGTTTTTCCTGTTGGGAGTGTAATTTTTTGTAAGACAATGAATATTTGTTCAAATTGATGGGAAGAGTTCCAAGAGTTATTGTAACCAGTAAAATAAGCCTATTTGGTTATTCATTGTCTGACAAATGTCAAAAGTCATTTTTGTCTGGTCCAGAATATCCTCAGTAGTGGTTGTTCTCTGTCAGAGGAGCCAGTAACCCCAAACAATTAGAAGTTGAACTGTGGCTATTCACTTTAGCAGAGAAGCCCTAAAGCCACCTTTGCCTAGTGATCCTCTGTGCTGGTACCCAGGGTCAGCCAGGTGGTTACTAGCCTGCATCATGTTCATCCCTTCCTTTCTCTGATGGATTTTTGTCCTGCTCAAGTGCATACTTGAGAGAATACTTATTTCAGAGAGATGTTCCTTGTAATATTCTCTGCTTTGAAGGTTAATAAAAATCTAAGCCTTTATCTACCAATGAGTTCATACTGTGTCTGTTGTTCAGACCTGTAGTCCTGCACAGTGGCTTTATTCTCTGTCACAACCTATATGTGTACCTTGAATTTGTGGAGCAGGATATACTTGCTTGTGTCCAAGTATACGGGAAAGTAAATAATGAGCTACTACCCTGACTGTTTCCCAAAAGTATTAAGTAATAAAATGTCATTTGGGCAGCTTTAAGCTATGTCAGTTTCTTGCTTTTCTTTCTACTGCTCTTAGCATATAAAGATGGGAGCTTAAGTGGTTTTGATATCTGATCTTTGGGATCACAGCCACAACAAACAGTTCGGTTTCAGACCCAGAAACCTAACCCAAAGTGTGTATATGAAGAAGAAAATCAAACACAGTGCTAGTGTACACAAGTTAAACTGTATAAAACTGGTTTTCTCTCTTAATTGACCTTCACTTGACATGTTGTTCAGGTATTGTTTTCCTAGGTGGATTTTCAGCCTCACTGAACTCCTTAAACTTCTTGCTCCCATTAAATCAATATCAACAATTTTATAATGCAGAGCTGGCTTCTCCAGTTAAGAAGAAAACATTTGCCAAGTTTCTTTTAATGACTTTATTTTAAAGTATTTACCTTGTCACATTCCTTCAGATTAAAAACTTGTCTGTAATTCTTCTTTTTTAAGGGTGGAGTTTCACTTCTGAGTAAAAGCATTGGCTCAATATTTTGCACTTATCTGAGGGGGTGCAGATATTTACAGAGAAGAGCTTGTGCACATGCAAATATGAAACAGGTTTTGCAGGCAGGATAAGCTACATTGCATTTACCACAAGTGAACTTGGGCAATTGTAGAGGAACTGATGTTCTGTTGGTTTGCATAATGGTGTTCTTGTACTAACCTAAGAGTGTCAACACAGAAGTCTAACAGAACTTAAAAACCTCAACATTTTAAGATTAATGCAGACTGACTTCCTGTTCTATGCCTTCAGACAAGATCTAAAGGTATGGAATTAATGAATACTTCTGCTAAAACAATGCTAAGCCCAAAGAATGAAGAAGGTGGGGCATGGATATGCTTTCAGGGCCCCTGATTACTCTTTATATTGCTATTACTGTAGTTGTGAATAATAATAATATGATAAACATAATAATAATGATGATAATTTAAAAAGTGGTTTCAAGGCCTGTATGTGCAACTGTGCATTTATGAGATTTAAGGTGGGAAGTTTGCCAGGATGGTTGGGCATCTGGAGAGCAGTGTGGCTAGGTTGTCTTGTGTGTATCCAAGAGAGCATTGCTATTTCCAGGTGTGTAGGGTGGATTTTTGGGTCTGAGTTCTTGGCATGTTTGTAAGTCAGAGTCTTGTACCTCAGAGTATGCAGGAGAGCCAGCCTGGGGCTGTCAGCACTCTGGGCCATGTGGTGTCAAGACCCAGAGGAGCAGCCTGGCTGTGCAGAAAGGATTATATATGAGCACAATCCTGTGTAAATTGCTGCCATAGGATTTGTGTGAAACTAAGAGTGTGCGTATACAAGTATCAGAAGACCCAGTGTCCTTCAAATGGTCTGTTGGTATAAATCATTTCATTGGGGTACCTTGCTGCAAAGCTTTGGGAGCCTGTGACTGCAGTCTCAGCTGGAGTGATTTGTTTTCTTTTTGATCCATCACATGAGAATTATCTGTAGAAAGGGAGGTGCCCCAGAGAGCTACAGCTCAGCCAGCAGTTGCTTATGTAATGATACAACCCAATTTCAGCATAGCAGTTAGCTGTTGTTTCTATACTGTTGTAATCTTACTGATAAAACTATTAATTTTCATAACATGCAGACATATACATGTGGAGCCATAGCGTGGGAGTCTGCTTTAGGAGGAGTAAAGACAACTTCTCTGGAAGGCATTTCTTTGGGAAAGAGCATTATCTTGGCATTTTTTCATGCTTTGTGTTTAAGTGTGGAATTTTTCCTTCCATGATCTGTCTCATCCTCCAGCCTATAAGACAAACTGACAACAAATGCGTGTTGGAAGCTGCATAAACTGTTCATAGCAATACAGATGTGTACTGACTATATATATTTCATATAATATCACCTCATATAATGAGTATATATCTATATGTCTGTATGCTACATGTGTTCACAGTTGGTGCCTTCACAGGCCTTAGGTCATTTAACCTTGTATCATCTTCTGGTTTTGATACCAACACGTGCAGGTACCACTAGTGATTCAGCTCAAGACGTTTTCTGACAGCTCTGGTGGCTGCACAGCCCTCCTCACAAGTCCTGGCTTTTCTTACCTGGTGGGAGGAGAAGCACATCATGTCCTTCTTAACAAGGGTCACCAAAATGCCAGGACCTAGTGACTTAAAATGCAGGAGAATGGGACACTCTCGAGGCCCTTCTCCATTTGTTTTTGGGCTCTTATGAAAAAAAAAATACAGAAATTAATAATTTGTATTTCCTGTTTGCCTGTGCTGAAGCACAAGGCTAGGGAAGCTAGGCAGAGAAGCTCTCTTTGGCCAGACAAGCTGCTGTGCAAGCTGCTGTGTGATGAGTTGTGGAGGGGTTTCCCTGGAGCCAGAATGTCTCCTATCTATAACTGCACCTGTACAAAGGGGATTCTAACCCCTCTCCCTGTGTTAGTACCCATGAACTGAGATTTCCTAAGACCAGCTTTGTGAGTCTGACAATAATTATCTACTTCAGAAAAACATTTCTGCATTTGGTTTTAAGACAGCAACAGGTCAGGCCAGCAATCTTGCCTGTGCTGGGCCCAAATTTAAATCCCAATTTTTAAATTATAGGGGCTGCTTACTTTAATTGCCACCAGAATGCAGAATGCAGCACCCAGACCTTGCTGTAAATAGAGAGACTGCTTCTGTCAAGATGCCTTCACAAACACCACCAGGCACTATTTGCTTTGAAATATTCAGAATGACACTTGCATAGTTAAAAGAAGGAAAGGGATTTTATATCAACGTGCATGACTTGCAAAGATGCTGCAAAATAATTGCGGTGGCACAGGTATTCTGTATGCACAGCAAGGGAAAACACTGACTTGAACTGTGTCAGAAGTCAAAACTTTTGTGGGGTTTTTTGGGTAATTCGTTTGTTTTGGAGGTTTTTTGATTTTATTTTGGGGTTTTGGTAGTATTTTTCCTTTTACTGTAAATGCCTAATTAAGCAGAGCACTAGTGAGTACAAACTTCTGAGAGTTTTATTAACAGGATTCTTTTACCCTCTTATCAGTTACTGAAAGTCAAATGTTACAGAACCCTCAAACTTGTTGAGTGTCTGTTCAGGTAAAGATATAAGCCTGTTATTTGGCAGTTTTGTCACCCTGGCATTACAAAGACAGGTAGGAAGGGAAACATTTTTAGAAACCTGGTGCCACTGAACTGTACATGCCCACTGTTGTAGCTGTTCACCAGCAAGGTGGCACTCTGTTCTGGACACGGAGCCTGACTTGGCCTACAGAGTAGTAAATCTGCAGCCAGGTGGTGCAAATTCAGGAAATGCTGACTGATAGTTACTGAAGAACTATGGGCAACATCTTTCTTAAACAGGGCATTGCTTTCTTGTCTTCAATGAGTAGCAGATAAAATTTTCTAGCTTAAACTGCAACAATCACGCTTGAAAAGGTTATTTTAATTTTATTTTGTTTTACTATTTTACTGACTTTACCAGGTAAGAAAACTCCACAGATGGCAGATTCATATTAAATATTTATTCTATATTGTTTTTCTTTCCAAATTGTTTGCAGCTGTATACTTTGTTGGGCTTCCCTGTTATCAAATATTTACAAGGCTTTTGCCTGTGACTCCACATTATATTGCACAGCATTTTATACAGATAATGCACAAGTTCACAGGAAGGCTGGCACTGCCCTTGTACTTTATGTTAATATTTAGTCTCTCAGACGTATCAATTACTACCTTCACTCTAGGACATAATTTCATAGAAATCCATAATATTCTGTGTGTAACCTTTGGATACGTCCACATATATGAGTCATTAAGGAAAGATCATCAAGAAAGGGTAACAAGGACTTAATAATGACTACCTGACCTAACATATTCTTGATGAACCTCTGTAAATTTCTTGTAGTGATAATTGCTATAATATTGCCCATAGTGTAAAACTACCAGTGTTAAAATTGATATTCTAGTGGTTGAGCAAGAAAATGTTTTTCTCACACTGTAAATTATTTTCAAGATCCTAGCTAAATTTTTCCCTTAAAATTGGATTAAGAATCTGTAACTTTTAAGATTAATGAGCTCATAATACGATATTTTATATTGTTAGTTGAATTACTTTATAATTTTAGCTAATATATTTCATTCTGTCAGTTTTAATTTTAGTATTGTTAAACATTTTAAGAGTAACGTCGTTCCAAAAATTGTAAGATGTGCTTGACAACAGTTCAGAAGTTACTGGGAAGAAAGAAGGAAGACAGACAAGTAAACACACACACAGCATAGGATCACCTGTGGAAAAGACATCACATAGGTATAAAGGAGATCTGACACAGTTTTTAAAAATTATCTGTATGTTTGTGTCAGCTATGAGTTTGGTTTTAGATTGTCTTATATATAAAGATGATCCCAGTTATTCGATTACTGCAACAATACATTAGTGTACAGATATTTATGCTACAGCACCTACTCTCTCTCTGCATTGAATTTGTTATTCTCTTATACAGGTTTTAGGGAACAAGCCAGAGCTTCCTGAGTGTGGTGATGATGATGATGAGCTGGCTGATATCACAAACAGGAGAAGTGCTAAACTATATATGGTAAGTTATTTATTTATTTACTTATAATTAGGTATGCTCAACAGTAGTCATTCCTTTCTCATAGATGGACCTCTGGCTTCATTTACAGAACTGCTCTTATTTTAGTTTATTTGCAGCCAATGGACAAGTTTCTCAAAGGATGTCAATCAAGACAGTCCAGGTAATCTGAGGGAAAAAAAATGGATTACATTTCTGTATATTCAGGAAACAAGTTAAGCATGACCTATGAACCACACAGTAGGTCAAAGAAGAATTAACTGCTCTTAAATCTTCCTGTCTTCTTAATTTTAACAGGGAGACTTTTAGTAGTCATATATGACTTAGTTATTCTTAGCAGAGTTTAAAAGTTTCATTATATTTTATATATCTATCACCTTATTCCTTTCCCCATCATCACTTAAAAAGGAGGATTTGGCTAACAAGTGGCACTCTGACAGCATGGAGTGCTCCTGGATCCCCATGTGTGTGACCCTGTAGGTGCCATCTACAATAACTCTGAAGCTCCTGTGAAGTGTGAGAGGGGACGAGTCACTCCCTCTGCAGCTCCTGCACCACACAGACCACAGGACAGAGCCACCTCTGTCCCTGCCTCTTAGATGATTTTTCCACTGCCCATAGCTGTACAAGAAGCCTGTGTGAGGTGATCATTGTTACAAAGCCATTTGTGGTCATACTTGTCTCTGTGTTGTGTTTAGCTCATGTTAATAATTCCTTTCATGCCAAAAATCTGGTGCACTTTTCTCTTCATAGCAGGGGTTTAAGGGAACAAAAACAGAGAACAAAAGAAGATGGCCAGCATATATGATCAGGACCACTGAAGTAAAACATAACTAGAGAAGGGAAAGTGAATTTCTGAATCCTAAAAACTGTCTGAAATTTCTGTAGATATCTGATAAATTAGTGTAAGTACACAGGTCCTGCTAACAGAGCTCTGTTAGCTAGATTTAAATGTGTTGCATTATAGCAGTGAATATCAAAGGCAGGAGACAGGTCTATGGTGAGCCCTCAAAATAGGTATAATGATTGATTTTTATTTGTTGTGTGCCTTGGTAATTTCTTCTTTGTACTTCCATAATATAAAATGCAAGATATAATGCTGGTTTAAAATTAATATTTAATTATGAAAGGAAATAAAGACTGATAGCAAAGTAATTACAATATCAATCTATTTTCAGTAGTAATAACTGCTCTTTTCAGGTATGCAGGAATAATTTTTAAAAGGTTTTAAAGATCTACATGAACTTACAGTGGTGATAGAGGTTACAAAGCAGATTCTGCAACAGGTCATACATTAGAGTTTCCAATTAAGGAGCAGCAGGTTATAAATGTGGGCATTTCACCTGTTAGTGTCAGTGTAAGACTTTTTTTTATTGTGGTTCCAAATGCTGTTGTTTAGCATACATGTACCTTTGCCTTTAGTGTGAGTTGCTTGGCAGCAGGGACTATACCAGTGGAAGAGAAATGGATTTATTTTAAGAAGTTGTGAGGCAAGGATTCAACGAACTCCCTGAAATTAACACTACATCTCCCTCTATTGGATGTAAAATGAACTGAAGCAAAAAAATAATAATCGTTAACCTACTTTACTTCCCAGCAGTACACCAATTTCATATAGCCAGTTATATAGGAATGGCAACTGATTCTTATACTAATTTCAGGAGCAGAAATTAATTTGTCTATAAAAGCCAGAGTTGATCTAAACTCTAAATTACTGTTTTCTTAGGTGTCAGATGCAAGTGGATCCATGAAGGTGTCCTTGGTAGCAGAGGAAAACCCCTTCTCTATGGCTATGCTCTTGTCTGAGGAGTGCTTCATTTTGGACAATGGTGCTGCCAGGAAGATCTTTGTGTGGAAAGGTAGGAGGTCCCTTGTACTGCAAGTGCAGAAGCTACACAGAGATCCCTAAGGAGGTGACACAACACCCTTGGGACACTAGCAAGAATTTAATACTGGCTGGACACTGTAGCCTGCATACAGCTCTTCCCTGATATGGGCTGTGGACAAGGATTACTCTCTCAGGGGTCCTTACAAGGTCCTAAGGACCTAATTAGGTATTTACAAGGGCCTAAGACCGAGTCTTGTCTAAGGACCCTATTTTTGAGATATCTGTAAGCTTGGGTGATGAAATGCTTATCTAAATGGCAAGTACAAAGCAAACAATAATAATTCTATGAGTTCTGTATACTATCATCAAATCCCTATCTTCTGGGACAAAAACTGGACACTGAACATTCCATTTGGGTAGGTATCTCCACAGTTTAGGAATATATGTGTGTACATATCCATATGTGTGTGTATATATATATATACACACATATATCATGTATATGTGTGCATTTTTGTGCAAACAGATAGAATACACTACCTGTGCCTAACATGTCTATCAGCACTATTTGAAAGAGGTGTGAAATTGAAAGGTCCATGTCCAGGGCATAAACTAAAAGCATAAGCTTGCAAATACTTTGATATCTCTTTTTTTCTTGCAAATATTTCTCTGCGGTATCATCAATTGGCAGTTGCTTTGTCTGAATATTTCCCTGGAGAAGAATACTACTATACTACTACTGTGGAATTAGGTCTTGACACTTGGTAGCTGGATTGCTGTAGTGCTGGCCTTAAATCCAGTGTTGAGTATCTCTTTTGTTTTTTTTTTTTTTTTTGGTCTGAGGCAGATTATTAACTATTCTTTGGCATTTTTATTTTGTTTTACCACGTGCAAGACTAAATAATTACTTGATGCGTTTGTCAAGTTTCTTAAGTCAGTCCAGGAAGCATTGTAAGCATTTTGTTTGAAAACTTTATTTGCAGTTACAGAAGCATCCTTTAGAGAAAACGTGGGGAGCATTGTGCTCAGATGGCCTGTGTCTGTCTGACCCCCTGATTCCCAGTTATCACCCTATATGACAGCTCCTAGAAGAACCAAGCCAACAGGGTTCAATAGACACAAAATAAATAAAATATGATTTGGGTTCTTTGACTGTGGCCCCATGTGCTCCTTTGTGTGTCCTCACTTTACTACTGCCTATAAAAACAATGTGTGGAAAACCCCCATTAGACTGTGAGTCTCACCCTTGCACGGGAGCCTGCAGCTATCATCTCTGCTGGAAATCTTCCACTAAGCTGAGAAGTGTGAATTACTTTGGTAATGGTCTCATTCAAAATGGGATACAAATGAATACCTTATCAGAGCACCTGACTGGACTGTGAGGTCTTTGGAATGCAGTCGCTGCAGCCTGCTGGGACACAGACCCTGTAGACAGTGTGAAACCCAGAGACTTCATCTGACACTGAGCAAGGCTGAACAAGGAGCAGTGGGTAGGGAAATGGATAAATTGCAAAGCCCAGCCAGATAAAACAGGGTTTTCTTTTACTCTTTTGCACTGCCTGAAGAAGTGGAGGCAATTCAGCTTTATTGACTATATTGCAGCCTAGCAAAGGAAGAGTCAGAGAAAAGACCCAGGGTACCTTGAGCCAAGCAGGTATTATTAACCAGTTTTCATTTTTGTAGAAACACTAAGTAAAACAAAATGCCCCCTTTTTCTCTCTTTCTGTTTTTTCCCTTTAAATTAACTGTTTTCAAAGCTACCAAAGTACTGTTTTGGCCATTCAACTTCATGAGAATCTTCTTGCTCTTGCTATGTCCAGCACTTGTGTTTGTTCAAGACTGAGGGAAGAGCAATGTCAGAGAACCTGGCTTGAGGACTACTTGTTTTTGAAGGTTCTGTGAGCTTACTGCCCTTTCCCATGTAGTGTTATCCTTCTGTTTTAATCAGGCAAAAATGCTAACCCTCAAGAGAGAAGAGCTGCCATGAAGAATGCTGAGCAATTCATACAGCAGATGAATTATCCTGCCAACACACAGGTGCGATATGTTTATGGAGGTGATACCAGGAGAGCTTGAGCTCTGTTAAATACATTGTTTTCAAGTCAGCAGAAAAAATATTTTTAAGGGCTTATAAAACATAAGGGCAACATTTCACATATAATCTAGAAAAGTTTCTGTTTGAGTAACTGTATCAGTTCTGTTTTCTTGCTGTTTCATGTGTCTTCCTTAATTTCAGATTCAAGTCCTTCCTGAAGGAGGAGAAACACCAATGTTCAAACAGTTTTTCAAAGACTGGAAGGATAAAGATCAAAGCGATGGCTATGGCAAAGTGTATGTCACAGAGAGAGTGGCTAAAATTGAGCAGATTGAATTTGATGCTACCAAGTTACATGAATCTCCACAAATGGCTGCCCAGCATAATATGGTCGATGATGGTTCAGGGAAAGTAGAGGTAATTTTCATGTTGTAATAAATTTTATCTTATCTAGCTAATGTATTCTGCTACTTGTAATGGGCTAAACTGCTACTCTGTGTTTTAATTTTCATACTGTTGTTTAGATTAGCACCATATTAGTGGAAGTGTTATGTCTAGCATCACAAAAGATACTTTGAAGTAGAAGGTGAATATCAGCTGTATGCTGGATTGTGTTCTTTTGGTGCTCATGAAAGATATACCAGTCAACAAGAGAAATCAAACACCAGAAATATTACCCCTTCTACACAATACCTTGTAAATATTTACTTTAAGTATGATTCTTAATCAAAAGGAAAAACTTCATAGCTCATATCAGCTTGAAATCTGGAATGGGAAGACTTGCACTTGGAATCAGAAATCTGTTCTATGTCTTTATGTAGGTATCCAGTCTGGTTTCTAGAGGAACCTTCTTTGTCCCTAGTGTGTCTCTCAGGTAGCCTGGATTTGGAGAGAAAAAGATGATGGTACAGTCTTTCTAGACCTTTCCATATTGCACTTCAGGACTAATATCCATATGTGTGGGGCTGGCATGGCATTGTATCAACATGGCCTGTTGAATGCAAATTGCATGCTGGGCTTCTGGAAGAAAAAGAAGGGATGAATACCTACAGTCTCATCAGTGTATTTTCTAGGTTTCTGACCTCACACTTGGGATGGTCCATAGGCTTGAGCAGCCAATTGTTAGCTGAACTGGGCTGTAGCGAATGGAATAGGAAGAAACCTGCCTAACACCATGTTATTTGACAGCAGTGTGCCTCTCCAAAATGATATGTTGGTTTTATGATGGATCATAATGTTGTGCCATGTCATACTGAACTTTATTAAGTTCAGCATAGCATTATGAAGTGATCATGTGTGAAAAAAGCATCAAGACAAAGAGAAGTCTATTGCAGCCCCTTGTTGATGGTCCTCATTAATTCAGTGGGCACAGGGTGTGTTTACTTTCTTCATGAATAATCCTCCCTGTTTCTGTTCAATAACAGTTGGGAACAGAAAGGACACTGAAGGGATAAGATAGTAAAACACTTTGTGAAGAGTCTCAGGATGAAGTTCAGCAATCTCCAGTGATTTCCCTGTTTCCCCAGATCTGGCGTGTGGAAAGCAGTGGCCGAGTTCCAGTGGGACCTGAGACATATGGACAGTTCTATGGGGGTGACTGTTACATTATCCTCTACACTTACCCTAGAGGGAAGATCATCTACACATGGTATGTTTGGTTGCCTTGGCACAGACCTGCAGTGTGTGGATATTATTTTATGTTGACTTTATGTCCTTTTGAGTAGAACATACGTAAATGTAAGATCATTCACTGTGAGTTTGTCATACAGCACAAGCTCTGAGTTACTTTGAAGCTAAATTTAACCATTGTCTTTCTCCTTGTCTTCCTCAGGCAAGGAGCCCGTGCTACAAAAGATGAACTGACTGCTTCTGCATTTCTGACTGTTCAGCTGGATCGGTCATTAAATGATCAGGCTGTGCAGGTTAGAATCTTTTGGATAAAATCCAACAGAGCATGTGATACATGCAAATTTTGATGAGAATTGAAAGGAGGAGCTAGCATTTAATGACTGGAAATGCCAATTGCTCAGGTCTGTATCGAGCCAAGCAGCATGGGATCCTGTGAAAGTTGCCAGAGATTGCCCATTTGAATTGTCCTTTCTGTATACAGTTGTCCAAAAGAGCACAGATATGCCAGAACCTAAAACTGCCTTTTGTTTCCTTTGATTTCCACTGTATTAAAATTAGGTTCAGTCCTGCTAAGACTTGCAGACCCTGTGCATAGCCAGTGGAGACTGAATAATAAGACTGTCCCAGGGCAACTCACTCCAGACAGAGTGTGACAAGTCAATAGCCGTGTGGGAGCTCCCCTGTCTCCTTTTGATTGGGAAGGAAGTTGGGATATTTAGCCCAGACAAGACACCTGGCTTTTAGAGGGCCAAACTAAAAGCTTTTAGACAAGACACCTGGCTTTTAGAGGTCCTCTCTCAGAGGGAGAACTGAAAGCCACACAAAAGACAGAAGAGGAAAGCCTGCTGGAATTGTGCAACAGGATCTGACTATTCCTTGCCTCATTGAGAAACATAACTTGGATTTTCCCATCCCATAGTGCTTGCAGCTCCATGAAAGCAGGAGACACATCCTCACGTGCAGAAATGGGGTGTGCAAAGCAAGGCACAGGACACTGGCAACTAAAGGGTATGAGCAGATAAGCTAGTCCTTAGCTTGACTGGCTGTGTTCTCCTTATATCACTACTAAGAAGTGGCAGTAGGTGAAGACCTGAGAGTGAGCTGTAAGATGACAAGGGACAAGCAGAGATTTTCTTTGCAGCAGGAGATAATTCTGTGATTCCCATTTCTTAATTACAAAAGCAAAAGGCTTCCCCCACCCACCAAGGTACAGTTAATTCAGTTGGCAGCCCATAATTTTAGCCACTAATCAGTTATAATTTCTGATTGAAATTAGACTAAGGAAAGATTAGAACACATTTAGATAATTGCTCTTTGAAATATTCTTAACATGTACTCTATATTTGGACTGTGTCCAGCACAATGTGGTCCTGCCTAATACCTAAGGCTAATGTTAATCTTAAAGTAATAACAATATTACTACTACTGTTAGCAATATTGCTACTGCAATTGTAAGGTGCTTAAGAAGTGTTTTTATTAAAGCTGTAAGGAGTTCCATTTCACTGCAGTAGCCATGATACTTAAGTACTTTCAGCCTGCAGTGAGTTTAGGAATATATGTGTGTACATATCCATATGTGTGTATATATATATATATATATATATATATATATATATATATATATATATATATATATATATATATATATATATATATATATATATATATATATATATATATATATATATATATATATATATATATATATATATATATATATATATATATATATATATATATATATATATATATATATATATATATATATATATATATATATATATATATATATATATATATATATATATATATATATATATATATGCACATGTATGTATATGTGTGCAGTTTTGTGCAAACAGATAGAATATACTGCCTGTGCCTAACATGTCTATCAGCACTATTTGAAAGCTTTAAGTGTGCTGTTTTGTGTGGTCACTAGATGGCACGACAGTACAAAAGACTGCTAAAACGTTGGGCTTGCAAGAGTAAGTTTCAACTGTGCTGTTTGGGTCATTTGGGGTTTTTTGAGTTTATTTGGGTTGGGATTTTTTTTGGGGGGGGGGGGTTGTAGTTTAAGATTTATTTTTTCCCATTTGTAAAATCCTGCTGCAGTTTGTCCCTTACAAGTGTATCTGTCCTAGGCTGTCATTACCAGACAACTGCAGCAGTCCATCTACTTGTGAAATAAGTAAAAGCACTTGCTTCTGCCCAGCTGCAGCTGCCCCTGGCACCCCAGCTCTCAGCTGCCCCAGGCCTCACTGGGGGCTCTCCACTTCTCCTCCTCTGCTGGCTGCACAGCATGTCTCATTCCCTTTTCTCCCTTTCTTTCTAGGAATGAAAGGCAGGGACTTGAAGCCCTCCACCTTGGCCAATGGTTATAAAGGAAGGTTAAATGGTTGCATACAAATAACTTTTATCGCACATTAACCAAAAAATAGTAATTCTTCATCGTGCAATGTAGTTTTTTTAGATGGCAATAGCATCTTTTACATCTGTAATGGAAGTTCATTTTCATCATCCATGTTATTCTCTGGAGGAGAAATTCATGCTACTCTTTTTCATCCTCTTGTAGATAAAATACATGTAGAAATAATGAATAAAATGAGCAACCATTCTCTTCTGCTTAAATACAGGGCACCTAAACTTCCAAGACAATTTTTCAGGAGAATTAAGTCATTCTGTGAAACACTATGAAATGACAGTTCTTTTGAAAATGAGTGATTTTTATAGCAGCCATTTTAATCAGCTAAATATTGTGTTGGAAGTTTGAATCTTGTCTTTGTGTCACCGTGATTGACAAAATAATCTCACAAATGCTCTAACTCTGTATGTCTGGAACTACATTTTTAGGTCTTTTCAGCTTGCCATTTCTCATTTTTGCTAACATACTTAGCATTGTTGTCTAAGATCCCCATAGCTATTCAGCAAAGACCAAAAATAACCCCCTTGTGTCCTTTTGTTTCTTTTATTGCATTTCTTTATATATGTACAGATCCGAGTCAGCCAAGGCAAAGAGCCTGCACATTTACTGAGCTTGTTCAAAAACAAACCACTTATAGTCTACAAGGATGGGACATCCAAGAAGGAAGGTCAGAAACCTGCTCCACCAACACGACTCTTCCAAATCCGCAGGAATCTAGCATCCATTACTAGGATTGCAGAGGTAAGGTCACCTGCTAAGTAAAGCAGCCATTCCCAGTGGGAAATGAGAGAGCTGCTGTTAGCTTCTCTGAGTCATCTTGTTGGGTAGTCATATCTGGTTGGAACACAGAACTTCAAATCCAATCCACTGCTCTGTTTGTTGAAACCATCCAATAAACCAAAGAGAATATGCTGTAGCTGGCTGGAATCAGTCTGCATTGTTCAGAGGATCTGTAAGAATACACACAGTGAACAGTCAGTTGACAAAGAATACACAAGAAATCAGCAACTCCTAGGAAATGATCTTTCCTATTGCAAACCTAACTTTTGCACTGCAAGTCAGTTCTCTGTCTTAAATCCTTCTCTAATTTGTATCAATATAAAACTAGGGGAGAACTGAACACCAAAAGCATAGCAGATTAACATGTCTACACATTTTATATAAACATGCAAAATAATAATTACATTATCTGAAGATTTGAAGAATAAAGCAATTTCTTTTTTAATCTAGGTTGATGTTGACGCTGTGTCACTAAACTCTAATGATGTCTTTGTTCTGAAACTGCCAAACAACTCTGGCTACATGTGGGTAGGAAAAGGAGCAAGCAAAGAAGAGGAACAAGGAGCTCAATACATTGCCAATGTTCTCAAATGCCAGACTGCTAAGATTAATGAAGGCCAGGAACCAGGTTCGTATGAGGCCACATGGCTGCTGAGAGACAGCTGAGAATACACAGCACTGCATGGAGACAGTAGGTTTAGATTAAATGTTAGGAAAAAATTCTTTACTGTGAGGGTGGTGAGGCACTGGAACAGGTTGCCCAGAGAAGTGGTGGACACCTCATCCCTGGCAGTGTTTAAGGAGGGGTTGGATAGAGCTCTGTGCAACCTGGTATAGTGAAAGGTGTCCCTGCCTATGGCAGGGGCATTAGAACTAGATGATTTTTTAGGTCCCTTCCAACCTCAGGCCATTCTATAATTCTATGATTCTTCCTAGGTATGCAACTGATATTGGTATTTTGACAAACTGCAGGAAGTACTGTAAGAAAAGGCATTCGTCTTTGAGACAGCAGATTATTTGGGGATTTCTGAAACACTATCTAACAAGCTAAAACATCAAATGTTAAATCAGCTGGTGGATAAATTATGTATTATGTATTTTAGAGGAATTCTGGAAAGCACTTGGAGGTAAAAAAAAATACCAGACTTCATCACAACTCTTGGCAAAGGCTGAAGATCATCCCCCTCGCTTGTATGGCTGTTCTAATAAGACAGGCAGATTTATTGTGAGTATATTATGGATACTTTGTTTAATTATATGGTTTCTGGTATATTTTGCCTTGGAAATCAGTGGTCATTAAATGAATTTGGGGATCTGGCTTAGTTAGCCAGGCTTGGCAAGAACTAGTAAGTGGACATTTGATGCTTTAAACTATCCAAATGTGATGGATCAACATAGGAATTGATACTGCAGAAGTTTGCATCCAGATCCTGCTCCATCCTGGAAACAGAGGCTTGCAGATGCAAAAAGATAAGGCATTTGCCCAGTCAAAAGCAATTTAATTCTTGCAGAGCATCACCAGATTGTTATCAATTTGCTGAGAAAGAGCAGGTCAGTGCCTTGCCCCTTACGTGTTTGACAGTGGTGGCGACAAAAAGAAATGTTGCTTGCCAAAAATCCCTAGCTGTCTGAAATTTTCCATAGAGATTTAAGATGTGTAATTATGCCTTTAAGGTATTGGCCTGTGCTCAAGGAGGTAGGAAGACCTACTTCCATGGCAGAAATGCCTAGAGCTATGCACTGGGTATTAAGTCTGTGATTCAGGCTTAATTACTTACTGTATTCTGGAGGGCAATGCTGTGTCACCAGTTGGCAAGGACACACTCATTTTTACGTAGGGGACATAGCTGGCAGTCTCCTTAAGGCACAGCCCAGTCATTTGGAAAGGGATAAAACAAATAGGAACTTTTAATAAGGACTTCAAAATCTTAGGAGAATAGGAAAGTGTATTCTTCTAACAAGCTTCTAAAATACTTCTGGGAAATACAGTAATAGGAACCAAACTCTCTGCAGTAGTCTGCTGGGAGCTATGGACTTACTTTTTATTTTTAATTCCCTCCAAATTCTGTGAAATCCCCTCTTGCCTGTAGCCTTTCTCTGGTAACTGAATCACCACCATTAGAGGTCCAGAAGAGGCAGGTGACACCCCTCTGACCTTCTGGCCACCATAACACAGGGTGGGGAAAAGGAATGTCTTTTTCACCATCTGCTTATGGTCCCTTTAGCACTCCTACATGACCACACATAGCCAAACCCTTGACAATCCTTTAAAAGTAGGAACCATTAGCTACATTATTATCTCTCCTTCTCATACAGAATAATATTAAACTGCTTTCTATCTCCCTGCATGTCCTTGGAAGAAGCAAACAGTCTGCCTTTTCTTTGGGGATTAATCCTCCATGGCTTAGTCAACTGTAATGTCCCCTTGTCAAGTGACTGGGAAGCTTGGTTGGGTGTGTGTTTCACCACCCACTGCAAACCAAAGCAGTTTCTTTTCGTAATTAATGAATGTAAGCTGCATGAATTTATCAGCTTGGTTGGCTCAAGGTTCAAATTTCCTTGTCTCCTCCTTCTGGCAGACCTCAGTCCCAACTTAACAATAGCCAACAATTCTAATGTAGATCTTTGCCTCTCCTGAGGATATCTTACCAATTCTGAAAAACCGAGAGCTGGTTTTGTAGGACATGCCATTATGTGGTTTGTTTTGTTTCAGAGAAACACCCTTAACGCATTCATCAAATCAGTTTAGGGTTTGATCCTTTAGGAGCCAAAAGAACTGGCCATCAGCCTCTGCTCTTAACATTATAAAAATGGGTTAGGTCTTTGCAAAATTGTATGCTTTGATGAATCACTAAAAACAAAAAAAAAGCCCTCAAAACATACTATCCTTTCTAGATTGAAGAGGTCCCAGGAGAATTCACTCAGGATGATTTGGCTGAAGATGATGTCATGTTGCTGGATGTTTGGGAGCAGGTGAGCTGTGTATCACTGCTTTTTGTTATAACAGGGATAATTTATTCTTAATCACTTAGTTCGTAAGATGGGAGGAACAATCTTGCCAGAATGGAAGCTGTTTTGTTTTCTTTAAATGATACCAAAAGGAGCTATACTTTTTGAGCTATATGATGTGCTGGTGTTCACACATGCCATTGAATTTCTAAGCTTGTGAGACCATGGCAGGCACTTCTTATTTAAACCAATGGAGGCTGCAAGAGTATAAGCCCCAACAGTGTTCTGGAAAGGTTCTCAATAGTGTTCTTGACTTCATTACAAAAATGTATTCATTTAAAAAAAAGTTATTTAATTAAATGTATTTAGAATCCACTAAATCCTTGTAGCAGGAGCCACCTACAAAAAGTCTTAGTAGAGAAAGGGACCAACACTAGATAGACCCTTACAAAAATTTCTTCGTACTAAAAATTGAATGAAGGGTGACAGAAATAATCTCCATCATTGCCCAGTTCACTGAATCCTGAAAATGTGGAAAGCTTTTTGAATGACAGGCAAACTCTGTTTCTCATAGTATATTCTCTCTACCCTTCCTCTCTTGGAGTGAAAGAGGAGAAGGCCCATACCCTATTTGTCTTCTTCAGCCTAACCCTTAAGGAACAAAATGCTGAGTTTTTTGGAAATAAGAAGGAATTTCCATGGTTCATATGAAAAGGAGTGATGGGGGGTGGTGGGGAAGAGCTGGATGGAAAGTAGTTGTGACATGCCAACTCAGATAAGAAGTCTTGGGACATGTAGTTGGTTTCCAAGCAAATCATGGAGAGAAAGAAAAAGGGGTGTGGGGGATTGCAGATCAAGGCTTTGGTTTTTGGGTTTTTCAGTTGGCTATCTAGCAGTCACCCAGGGTAGCACATGTCACAGGGCACAAATTTTGATGTGCACACAGAGCTCAAACCCAGAGACAGTATTACTGCCTGCACCCAAAGAGAAATTTCCTTGTAAAAGTGTAAAAGATACCTTTGGAAAAGGTAATTAGAGATCCTTTCATCAGAATGAATACAGGTCTGGCCTTCCAGTGTCATAGAGAGCAGTGAGATTTCAGAGGACATAACTACACTTTCTCACAAGGGAGAAAAAACATCAGTTGTGGTTTGTGAGAACTCTGTATCTCAGCAGTCTTTTCATAGCATATATTGCTTCCCCTGAAGGAATCAACTATTTTGTACTTTGCCAGCTGTACACAACATCCTTTTAAATGCCAGGGGAGTTATGTCTTTCCTCTGTTTGCAGGTTTTCATCTGGATTGGGAAGGACGCTAATGAAACTGAGCGACAGGAATCCGTTAAATCGGGTAAATCAAATTGATTTCGCAGATTTCTGAGTGAAGTAGCATCAACATTACTTAACAAAGAGGAAAGTATGATGTAGAAGAAATCTAGTTATGTTTACAGTGTCTCAAAGTGTTGCTGAGCTTATTAGGATTTAATACAGGAGATGACTGTATTTCACCTTTAAATGCGCTTTAAATCTCTGTAAGTTTATGAAGGATAAAATTAATCAAGATAGCATTATTGGGCTGCAGAGCTTTTTAAATAATATGTAGGAGAGCCCTATGAAAAGTAACTGCACTGAAGAGAGAAGGAATTTAAAAGGAGGTCCCTACTGATCTGCACCCTCAATAATGTATCTAAAGAAAGGATTGCCAGCAAGTCCTTACAGTGCCATCCTTCACTCAGTTAAATTTGCAGGAGGAAATTCCAACTAGAGAACAAACAGAACAAATCAAGACAACTTACGTGGCATGTACCTCCTTGAAAAAATCACATGTCATCCCTGGTGTGACTTAATATGACAAAGTTCATGCTGAAAACCCTTGCAGGTGTGTTTCCCTGAAGCAGCTGGGGTTACCTGTCTGTGTTTCCATATGTAGTGATGTCATGTTGAGATGTGAAGGGAAACTACACTCACTGGCTTTTACATGGACAAAATGGGAACGAAGCTTGTGCATCCTCACAGCATAAATGTTGTGCATCCTCAAAGCAAATGCTTTCTCCTGTTTAAGAGCCAAAACCCAGCTGTATGGCAAGAAACTGCTCAGAAAAGCAATCCCTCTGTTTTAATTTCATGGAAAATTCCTTCACTGCCAGCTGGGAAAAATCAGCCTTTACTTGGTCATCTCATTGCCTTTGAAATAATTAATTTAATACTGTATTATAGCAGCCCTGTGTTCTTTCAGTATGGCTTTTTATGTATTTTTTATAGCAAAGAAATTAACTAATCATTCCATGCTTTATTTCCTGTGTTTTTAGCCAAACGCTATATTGAAACAGATCCTTCTGGCAGAGATAAAGGAACCCCCATTGTAATTGTGAAGCAAGGGCATGAACCCCCCACATTCACAGGCTGGTTCCTGGCTTGGGACTCAAACAAATGGAAGAACTGATCTCTCCAAGGAGACTCCAGCTTCAAGCCAAAGAATGACCAGAGCCCAGCTACTTTCTAGTATTTTCAAGCATAAGCTTATGCAACAATACGATGCATCTGTTGTTACACTTCCCTGAGCTTTGATGTATTTCTGTGAATAGAAATTCTTAGCACTGGAAAGGATAAATGATAATTGTAAACTGGCCAAATGGGGTGAGTGGGGCTCTTCTAATAGTAAATACAGAAAGTGATACCAATCTTTAATCTTAAAAGAAAGAAATATGTTTTCTTTTATGTACTGATAATTTTAAAGAGAAGCTGTGGATCAGTTTATTTTAATGTGCTAAAATGGACCAAATTCTGTCTTCACTTAAAAATCCAAACTAATGCCACAGAAATTCCTTTAGATTAAGGTCAAGATAATACTGTGCAGAATTTGGCCTGATAGAGGAATAAAACTATTCATTGCAAGGGAAGGACTGCACCTGATTGAATTACTAGGCCCATGCATTGCTACACTCATTGAAAATTTCAGATAATGTCTGATCCACAGTGGGAGTTGTGGCTCACAGGGGGCAAATAATGAATGGATGTTTGGAGAAAGCTATGCTTAACATATTTGTTTACCCTGTTAATACACATGTGTGGAGCTTTGGATTGTATACTGTCAGAATATGAAATTGACAAAGGTTTTTTTTGAGGGACTGTCTAGTGAATTGTAATGAATTCCTTTAGATTATCTCTGAACCAGTTCCAGCTCCACCAGGTCTTCTTAACCAAAGCTCTTAAACTCGTTGTAGTGCACTAGTACTTTGAAGTGGAAGCAGAAGTAACAGCTTTGAAAACACATGCTCTGCCTTAACCAGACTGCTCTCAAGCCATACTTCACCTCAGTTGCCTTACTCAGCAGTGCTCAGTTCTTCTACAGCATGCAGACTGTTCACCTTGTCAGGTGCAGGATGTCTTTCTAATTTTATGTGCAGGTGCTGTACAAATATCAATCATGTCAAAAGCAAGGAAACCCCTGGTAGCATTTCTGGGAATTTGGAATGTGAGTATGCACCATAGAATATGGCCTTTCTCTCAGGCACACTTACTTGAGTTTTTTTTTTTAATTCTCATGAATTTAAAAGTACATTTTCAAAGTGGCTTTTATTTGTAACTTAGCCAGAAAAAAATCTATTTAAGGGCAGTGGGAAAACTTCTTCAGGTCTTTAGCAGTGCTTTAATCACTTATCCAGTAATGCTTGTTTTAAACAACAATTTGTACAGCTGTAAATCATACCAATGTGGCTTTTTAATGACAGCATTTCAGCAGTTTTATTATTCTTGTAAGTTAGGTTGGAAAGTGAATTTTAGACATTTTTGTATTTTTTTAACATGCTTGGGATTTTAAATCAGGGTAATGCAAAAGGGTGAATTTAGTCTAAGCTCATAATATCAATGACAAAAGAATTGTGAAGCTAAGAGATTAATTATAGGAGTTAGCTTTAAACATTTGTTTAAATGTCTGCTAATATAGCTGGGCTGTATTTGAATGTAATTTCATTTAAAATAAAGTTACAAAAACCAGTATTCTGTATGCCAAGCTGATCTTCCTCTCTCTGACATATTGTAGGGCAGTGCTTCTACTGGCATCTAGTAAGATTTCCTGAAAACCTACGTAGGTACCTTCCTTTTAAATGGACAGTGCAATGAGAAGTAACTTGTTTTGACTTTGGTGCCATTTTACCCAATGGAAGCTTAACTCTTCTCTGCAACTTGACAATTACAAACCTAAGTGAAAATCAAAGAACTGGTTGCTTATTAGGTTGTTATTTTCATCTTTAAGAAAAAACACCATTGTTAATCAAACTCTCTGGTTTTATAACTTTTTGCTTGCAAAAATAATTGAGTACAGAAGTAAATACTTTATAAAATAGGAGGAAATAGGTTTATGTTTGTTTTTACAGGATACATCTTGCTTCTTATTTGTGAGAGTAGATAAGATGTCCTTCTGCTGGAAAGAGCACAAAGACCTTTTCAATGCCTCAGCCACTGAGCAGCCTGCAATTATCTGATTGTCGTCTTCAACACATACATATGATTCTTCTCATTTTTAAAAAATAACAGTTACAGTAGCTTCTGAACCAAGGATTAGACAAGATTTGTCCTTCTTGTACATAAACATCTTCCAGGACACTGAGGGCTCTGAACTGGCACAGTCTGCCAGCATATTCTCCAGCACTGTGAAAGCCTCTTTTCAGTTCCCTCACACAAGACAGAGGAGCTTTTGTGGTCTCCTGGCCTGGGCTTTTGAGTTTGTAATACATTGTTCTGGCATGTTGATTGCTGATGTTGAGAAGAGCATTGAGAGCTCATAAGGGAACTGTGTTCTCCATTGGGCTTTAAGCACAACAGCTGCTAGCAACATTGTTCTTGGGTTTGCTTGCCAGTGAGGAAGTTTATTTTTCATAATAGATGTGTTCTTTCTCTCAAGAAGAAAAGGAGGAGGGAGGACAGACAGGATGGACTATGAGTGCTTGGAAATGTTAAAGATTAAGCAGTTTTCAAGAAAATATTTAAGCACCTAACTTTATGAATACACATATCAAACATATCTGCCTTGCTTTCATAATAGAAAAAATTTTGCAGATCTGTATACAGTCAAGTTCAGTCAAGAATAAACTATGTCTTGCAGTATTATCACACAGTAATAGTATGTTCACTCTACTTGCAATGGCAAAATTAGACCCTGATTTAGGAGTTTCATTATACTGCTACCAAACAGAAAGCATTCATGTTCTATTGGTTGTAAACACAGCATAATTTTTCATTTTTATTTCACTGCAACAGAAAGGCATTAGGAATCCTTAGAACTAACAGGACATTATAGTACTATGTAGTATTTATATTGCATAAAATACCATAATCTTAGAATATAACTACAGATTATGCACAGGACAGGAGTCAGCTTCTGGAATCATTGTTCTAAATACCCATTTTGACCATAGCACATAGTGCTGTATAGAATTAGATCTGCTGTAAATTATTATGTTAAATGCAGCTAAATTCAGTTGAATGGTTTGATTTCTTGCCACTGCAGACTCACACAGGCTTCAACTGCAGCAAGACAATGCTGGTGATGGGAGGTGATGGGAGGTGGTAGACAGTAGGATTATGGTACTCTCTCTCACAGGAGAACTGAGGAATCCTACAGAAAATGTTTTGCTCACTAGACTATAGGAGGAGATGCTCTCAGACATCTTGAGACATCTTTAGAACGGTTCTACAGGAACACTTCTTGTTATTAGTCTTGTAATCTTCTTGTAGTCTTCATTTTTACTGAATGTAAAAGAATTTAAAAAATTGGCCCAAACAAAGCTATTCTTTTCTGTGGACTGAAATACTTCTTCAGAGTTGACTTCTCTATAGGAAAGCTTCAGAAAAAACCTTCAAACTTTGCTTGCTTTAGGATTCAACTGCTTCAGCAGCATCTCACTGAAGTTCTGCCTTTATGGCTTAATTGAGCCAAATGCAAGTATATAAGCCAAAAAATTATTATCTAATAAAACCAGAGCTAGATAATACTTTGCTGTGCTGACTCTACAAATCCTTGCATTTTCTTTTTTAAAGACAATAATTTTGTCTTTAGATAAAGAAATTGTACACTTTTCCCTTCTTACAGCTAGGAGTTCTGATGCTAAAATCAAAGGAACTTCTGAAACATAATCAGATCTTTAGGACTGCATGTCCTTAATGCCTAATTACATCCTCTTTTGACTGGCCTAAAGTTACTTTGACCTTCTCTTCCTATTAGCCCGTTACCTTATGCTAAAATAATATACTACACTCACTTCAATTAAAGCTTCCAAGGTGCAAGGAGGAGAAGGGCTGACCAATGGGAACTGGGAGACCCACCATGGCATAAAACTAACAGATGATTATTTTGGCCCTTTTCCCTCTGCTAGTCATTTTCCTCTTGACATTAAAGTATATTTGCATTTCAGGGGAAAAAAATTGTCCCTACAGAACAGAATATGTAAGCTGATTTTTTTTTTTTTTCATAATAGCAGACAGAGTTATTCCAAGGGAGCAAGTGGAAGGTGCAACAGTCTGTATCAGGGTTCTTCCTAAACACATTCACACTCCCACCCTGTGAGTGTTCTCTCCTCAAAGGGTTGGTAAGAGTGTACTGAGAACTTCAACTATACATTTTACCACCACATTTAATCAGCCAGCAGTGAAATTTGGGCCTCTGCGCACATGAAATGAAAGCATCAAGTGAAAGCATTGATTTTTTATTGTTTGTTAGACTGCAGATCATTGCCTCAAAAGTTAGCTGCATGGAGGCAAGCAGGGGAGACTGGAACAATCTGAACAGTATCCCACTGAAAGGCCCAGAGGCACACGCAGCAACAGTGCTTTGATTACTTTAAAAAGCCTCTTAACGGTGCTAGAAGAGCACAGCTCTCCTTGCTGCTCTTCAGCTGATATCACAGAGGTGACTCAGGGTGATTTCCCAGCATTTGGCAATACTAACATCAAGGCTGGATGCAATCAGGTGATTTTAGTATCCCTTACCCAACAGTTCACCATGCTTTGTGTTGTCTGATACCCTTGCTACAGAACAAGCAGCTGCAGAAACAATTGTGATTAAAACAGACCGCTGATTGGAAGATTACAGATTTCCCTCGAGGCTTAGATTTTCACAGAGGTGTCTCAGAAAGGTCACAGGTTTCCTGTAGTGGGCCTTGCAGCACATCAGAGTCCCCATTTAACCAGCTGAGTGGGCTGCAGATATCTCTAATGGCACCAAAGATTGCTGTCTTCCCAACACTAACCAGCTACTCTCCTACTATACTTGGGTAAGAAGTGGCAGTGAATGTCCTACCACCAAGAACAGGCAAGAAGCTCACTCTAACAATCCCCTACTCTCTTTCTGGATAGGCCCAGGCAGCCTTCTGCTGCCAGACTCTGTCCCATCCTAGCATTTGCAGTTCAGCATCCAAATAATCCCATGTGTGAATTCCCGAAGCTCAAAGTGATCTTTTTTTAAGATTGTGTGAGGAAAGGTGATGAAAACTTGTCTGATATTCAAAGCAGCAAACAGGGATTCTGGCACCTGTATTTCCTGTTGTCCGAGTGAAGTGACTCACTGAATTCACTGTCCTATTCTCTACCTATTAAAGGAGGATTTCCTCAATCCTTTCCCTGTTTGTTTAAGCTGCTCTGTCTCTTACCGTGTGTCTGTACGATGCTTGACCTAGTCAAGTCACTTCTCACCACTGTCATCTCGTGGGTAGTGCTCACAATCCAGGCAGCTGCCCGGGTTATTGGTGCCAGGCTGCGCAGACTCGCTCAGAGCAGGACTAGGCGAGATGAGTGTGATCAGAGACCTGCTGAAGAATGGGTGCAGTTCCACCAGCCTTGGCATTAGGAAGGGCCAAGGGCAGCTCAACTGAGAAGTAAAGTTTTTATGTTATAACACAATAGAAGCTAAAATAGATCTCTTGCCCTCACCTGTTCAGCCTTGACACTCCATTAAAGCTGTAACTATGGGTGTATCTGCATCAGGTCCATAAAAATTCCTCTCCAGATTGGGAGCAACTGCTCTGGGGATTGTAAATATGAAGCAAAGACAAGGCTCTGCTGTGTTTACAAAGAAATAGCAAAATCCTCAGGTGCTTCTTTACTTCAACTTAGAGAATTAAAAGATTTGCTTTTAAAAGGGATGGCATCTTGTCTGATCTCCCATGTCCTGAAACTTTTCTGCTGCTGTTGTTAAAACATGAGGCCTCTCTGCAGTACAGCTCATTTTGTTTCTGGCAAGTGGTGTTTTGTGGTTGATTTAAGGATGGTGAGTGTTGATAATGTACTGGATCTTTCTTTCATTATTACTGAATTACACTGGGTAACAGACATGGCTTCAATCCAGAGACTGAGCATGAGGAGTCCTGTCCACAGTCAAGGGTATGAACTGAGAGAAACAAAAAGTGCTCACTGACTACCAATGGAGGGATGAAGATTACCAAATTTCTTGTTCATTTTGAAGCTTTGGTTTTGCATTTAAATGTTGTCTCCATTCATCAACAAATATCTGCTGGCTGCTGCTATTGGTTTCTCACAAGTTCATCACTCTGGCCCAGTGAAAGCTTGGAGTTAGGGCCTCTGTGGTGACTGCTGATGGCTATTGTTCTATCTCAATTCTGATTTATCACAGGTCTGAAAAACACAGAAACTCATATATGCTTTTCTGTGCCTGACTGCTGTGCCTTCAGTCAATCCTCAGCAAGGACTCAAAGATTAATGATTCGCAGGGAGTGCAGTGATGCTAACTTGAAAATCCCTATATCTGCAGTTGTGCTGAGATGAAAGACTGTGCAGATATCAGTGTCCCTAAGCAGAAGGGCAGGGCTTTTTAAGTGACTCTCAGCAGGCAGAATCTCTCAGATTTAGTAACAGGCTTTCACAGAATGATCTATGGCTTCAGAGGCCATCCATCAGTAAACCAGGAGGAAGGGATATAACCATTTGTCCTCTTTAAAGTTTTCTCATGCTTCCTCTGAAGATTCAGTTTGGGGTTGCATCTACTCATGTGCTGAATATATAATATATTTATCTGAAAATCTTCAAAGCATGAAGACTTCCCTAAATAGATTCTTTCTGTTTATGATATGTCCATGCTTATTTTTTCCTTACATAAGGAGGTATTATTTGTATGATTTTTCTTTTCGAGCAGTAGAGAGGCCTTGAATAAAATAACTCAATTAGAACAAAAATTGATTATGTTCATAGTATCCCACTGCTGCTTCTGCAGCACTTCAGCTACCGCCTCTTGCAGTATTGCCTCCATTCACTGAAGTTCAGTTAAAATCTCAGCAAATAATCTGTTCCTCCACAAGTTTGTTTATTTGCCTTCCTTACTTTGTTTAAAGCCTGCTAAGTAGTGTGGTGTGGCCATGAGAGCCAGAGAACAGGGAAACCTATATTCTGATAAAACGCTGTGATGTTAACAAAAGGCTTTAAAAAGTATGCATTTAAAAATTAGTTTTTTGGCAGGGTTTTATGTGAGTTTACAATTCTAGTGGCAGAGGCTGTGCTGAATTCTCTGAAAGGCTTTTCTTTTTCAATATTATGGAATTGGAATGTATGATGTGGTTTGTTTGAATCATATTCCCTGGGAGAGGAAAGCAAAAACGATTTTGCAGGGACAGGTTTTATAAGATCTTCAAAGTGAGTTTACTGTTGTTTCCCTCCAAGAATTGAAACCTAGGATGTGAAAGAAAGCTTTCTGCCTAGCACCCCCATGATTAGCTTTCAAATAAATTTTCAAGTGACTTAGCTTTTAACATTTAGCAAGCAGTAGGCCTAATCTTGCATTCACTGAAGTAGTTTTGAGATTTACTCTTAACTTAAAAAGAAGACATGGTGAGCTGATAAGATTTTAAAAATCTTGACAACAGCTGTGCAAGGAGATGAAATTACTCCTCCCCACCCACACAGTGTTTGTCTTCCCTGAAACCTTTTTCTTTCATCGTCCTCTCTTTGGTTTGTTTCTTCCCTTTTTCATCTAATCATAAATACAAACCTGGGAGCTCCCTAGGATAAGGGTTGGTTTTCCTTTTGCTATAGCACACTGTAATAGGCTCAGGTTTCACATTGAAACTCTTAAGTATTGTAACTGAGAAGAATTATCTTTTTTTTTTTTTTTTTTTTTTTTTTTAATTTGGCTTAAATTTTAGAAACTGCAACAAATATCCAGTACTTAAGTATAAGATGCCCATCATTTCTCAATAGAAAAGACTGAAACTTTCATGCCACACTTCAGGTTAGCTGGTGAAACTATCCATGGCCCTGGGGGGAAAGAGCTCCTTTGGAGGTACTGAAACTCTGTAGTTCTTATCACTGGCAGCCAAACAACTCTGCTTGGGCTTGAGAAAAATCCAATCTAGAATGCTCAGCTCTCATTCATATTCTGCTGACTGAAGTTTACTTTTCATACCAGAAATCAAAGCAAAGGAATATTTACTCTTTCCATTCCCTCCTGGAAAGCTGATTTTTAACACCCTCTTGCTTCAAACAAAATTTAATATATTGGTCAAAATCCAAACCTGCGCAGGGACTGGATGCAGTTGCTACACAGCTGGCAAGGACCTGCTATATCAGGGTTTGCACACCCTACACTTGGGACTGCTGTTGTGTTGGAACAGGGGCAAACACGGGTCTTAGCTCAAAACTCCTAGTGCCTGGGAAGTCTCCAAATGAAAAGCCACTCAGAAATATGACCTTCTTTGCAAGCAAAGAATTGGGTCATATCGAATTATGAGTGCAAAATTATGTTTTATTTTGCTGGGCCACATTAAGTATTTCACTGTGCACTTCAGATGCCTGTTGACTAAAAAGACAGGTTGAAGTCCAGCCAGTGACACAGTTTTTGAAAACTCACAAATGCCTCACAACTATAGAGCTAAAATGAAGTGCCTGGGAAAGACTTCTGGTAGGAAGCAAAGCAAGCACTGCAGAGAATGAGACCAGTGGACTGCACAGATGCTCAGTAGGCTTTACCAGTCTTCTGTGGTTTAAAAAGACCAAGTTAATTTATCTGTTAAAGCATGTATTCATTATTTTTCTTCAGGAACATTGTTAATCTATTAATTAACTCATTAAAGATTTTAATGAGTTAATTACTACATTTTAGCTCACTTATCTGACTAAAATTAATAATAGATTGTTTCTTTCTTCAAAAAATAAATAAAAAAAAACCCCTCCCCTGTAAGGAGCCAGCAGGTCTCTCTTTTCACTCATCTAAGAGATGCTTTCAGAAAGCCAGAGAGTAGTTTGTATTTATTCTGTATGTGACCGGGAGTTACAAGCAGCACTCACAAGCTCCTATTATTAGGAGCACTGATAAATTACCAAACAGTGGTTGGAGAATATCAAACCAATTGTTTGGGTCCATTTCACTGCCTCAATGGGGACTTCTCTTAGCTGTTGCCTCTGAGCACCAGGCTCAAGGAGCTATGACATTATCACTGTACTACTTACATTATTATACACTAAAGCAGAGAATTCAGATTTTTCACTACCCTCCTGGGAGCTTAGGCATATCTCACATAAAATTTTATTTCCATACAGTGCAATCTCTGTGAAATCTGTTTCTATTGCTGCTGTGCCTTTTTAGGAGAGATGAACAACTGAATTTCCTCTTCAAGGTGTGCACTTAACTTGATTTACACAAAGTTATTACAGATCAACAGCCTGCTCATTCTCACAGTGAACCCTGTATATTGGATGGGCACCACCTCTCAGTTGTTACCAAAAATGGTGGGAACATATCCAAGACCCAGCTGTGCACATCACACAGACACAGGCTCCCTGCTCCAGCCAGCCACAGGAACAGGCCAGTCCCTGCAAATTAGTGGAGCTTCAGTGCTTTGTCTTTTGTGACTGTCTTTGAAATGCTCTCATGGCAGGTTTCAGTGCACTATATTTGTCATTTAAGCATTTCATTAACCATATGCCAACTCCAACTCTGTGAACTGAGTGCTGAGTACCTGTCCTGGTACTTCCTTTTGGATATATGCACCACCTGAAGAACAAAGCATAGCTTTTCAATAAGTAGCTGTTGCAAGCAGATGGATTGTTAGGAAAGAACTGGCTTAAATGAATGTTTCATCCCATAAACACTTAGTCAGAAGCTTCAGTCAGAACTTGTAACTTTTTTTTCCACTACAGTAAATCAACTGAGATACAAATTTATCAAAGAAAAGCCTTCTTTGTTCTGATGTCCAAGGTCTGTTTGTTTTTTTCTATCTATTACAATTCCAGCAAATGTCAGCAGCTTTATAGATGTTAAATAGTTATTCAATATTTATAAAGTTCTTGTTCTTAAGAAAAGAAAAATATTTAATAGCAATTTTTTCTTTCCTTCATTGTTACTCTGTGCTAGCAATATTTTAAAGAGCAGTAGCTATACTACCAACATTTCCTTTATTATTCTGGAGCTGGGAAAATACCTTCACACATTAAATCCATCTATACAGGGGCAAAATAAAATATGCTGCTCTTATATTTGTAATTTTAGCACTTTCAATCTGCTTGCAGACTGCTCCCATCATATTAAAGCGTTACATTTAAAAACTCTGCAACCCTTTTCAAAGGAAGCAATGTGAGAAGATTGCAGCTGATACTGAAATATCAGCTTGATAGAATTTTAAACTATTTAGAATTACTCTGGCATAGGAAAAAAAAAAAGGACAAAAAACCACAAAAAAAATCCCAAACCCCCCCCCACCCAAAAAAAAAAAAAAAACACCAAACCAACCCTAAAATGCCCATGGCTTTTCTGGGGGAAAAAATACTGGGGAATAAAAAATATATTGGAAGCCATTCTCTTAATTGGCAAGTTTTTCAATGTAGCATTGAGTTAGCATTACATTCTCAGCAAAAGAGTGTGATGACTCAAGTCACTAGCTCCAGAGGGGAAAAAAGCTCTATAAAAGAAAAAGTGCTGTCACAAACCTGGGCTAGGAGGTGGGGAACCTGTTGCTGAGGTGAATGTAAGTCTTTGATCAGTATACAACCATTGAAGAAAACATGCAAGCCAAGGCTTGCTCGTGTGTAGTATCACACATTGAACACTGGAATTGTTCATGATGAAGTCTTACCTCACGTAATGAAGGATTAAAGTAGGAGGCATACTGTCCATTTATTAAATAAACATATTTGCAGGGTGTTTTTTAGTACTAGCTTCTTAGTGAAGTGGGGGTGAAAACCAGGGGTTCCTGAAAAAAAAAAAGCTTTTTTTCTATTCTTTAAAATGCCCTATAACAAGACCTATGTCTAGGTTTGGATTTTGTGACTATAAACTTCGTATCATATAAGAGGGGATCTATGTTAAACCCTTATTAGTTACACTCTGCTATTAAATGAACACTCAGTGTGGCTGAGAGTTTTGTGATACAAGTCCTTAACACAAAGATGCTGTTGGGGACGACCCTTCTGGTGTCCCACCCTATCACAGAAGGTGCATTTCTCATACAACCACATATACACAAAGTGGTCAGGCTGTTCCCTGTGTTCCACAAACATGGAGTCACCTCCATCACAGCCATCCCATCAGAGGATGAAACAACCAAAATTCATGCAGCTTGGAAGGCAGAGATTAAATCTTCATTTACCCTGAGCCAACACTTGCTCAGTGTGACTAAGAACATTTATGAGCTAGTACAGCTTTCTTTCAGCTAACACACCTGAATAGAATTGAAGATGCAACAGATTCCGACTGTCAGTATCAGAAGAGGCTTTTTGTTTGCTAGCCTGCTATGTGGCGTTATGTTTATTTATGAAAATGAAAGTAGCAAAATATAGATGTTAGACTTCATGTGAAGGGCATATGAAATGATAGTAAGTTTAATTAACTGGTCTACACACAGCAACTCCATCTCCTACTGCTCTAAGATTATTTATTGTGAGGAAATAAATTAGATTTTCTACCTCCAACTACTTTTTAATAATCAAAGCAAAGTAGTTCATGCAGCATTTTATGTTATCATAAAAGAATTCAGCAGACATAGCAAAGATGATAAAAGGCTTCTTTGTGCAAAACATTTTGTACGTCAATTGAAGAGGTAGTCTTAAGAGCAAAAACTCATGTGTTGCAATTTGTCAGCTATTTCATTCTTACTGCTCATATTCAAGGGGGTTCTCAAAATTCTCAAAATTCATGGTGAAACTGCTGTAATATTTATGTACCACGTAACAACTCAAAGCAATATTTCGGAACCGTGTAACAATTCAAAGCAGTACTTTTTTAGCTCTGAGATCTAGAGTATAGTTGAAGAGAAGAAAATTCACTTTTTGAATGTACAACTGAGCTACAGTTGGTTACTGTAATAATAAACATTATTACTATTACACAAACATGAATACATATTACCCCAGCCTAGGTCTGCCATGTCATTGTACTGAAATGAAACCGATTTTCTCTTTCATACACATTGAGAAATCTGCTCGATTTCCACACGGAGCAGCAATAACTGGTGGTGTGAGGTTGCTAACACATCTCTCTCATGAAGATGGGGGTTGGGATCCCATCACTACAGGCCAGCTACCTGTTGTTGACAGAGCACAGTCCTTGCAATAACTCCATTCTTCTTAGGACTTCATTCCTTTGTGTTTGACAACTAATTCAGCCCTGTGATGCAGCTGGTTCCTTCCTATCCATCCTTCAGCATTTACTTTTATTTGCTTCTGTCTTTTGCTTCTGTCTATTCCAAAGAACAGAATTTTACTGTTCTTTAGTTCTGGCCATATCCCTCTGCATCTGCAGTACATGGCATCAGGATCATTTATCTGAGGTTTCATTTTTCATTTGATTTGAATCAAATTTGCTACACACAATACATGATGCTATTAAAAAATAACTCTAAGGTGATTAGCTATTGAACTATTATAGGATAATAAATGCCATTAGCCTGTTCTTCTGAATGAAGATATTTAATGAAAACAATAGGAATATTGTGCATATCTGGCCATGGAAATTCAAGTCCACTATCTTTGCTTTGGAAGGAATTTTTAATCTGCTGCATCACTGGATGTGGTTGTATAACACCAGTCATACCTACCTGAGTGGAATTTAACTTTAAAATGACCAGCACTAATGAAAGCTCTGATTTAATGTCCTGCTACAGTGAACCTCTCATGAACTGCTAGATTTAATTTCCATGAATTGCTATTTCCATATGAAAGACGATCTCTTGTGAAGAATACACACAACCTTGCAAGTAGATGTTTGATGATCCTTTGCATTTTTATTATCTGGGCACTGTGAGACAGCTCCTGCAGTGATGGAGGTGATATGTATTAAAAGGTAACCCAAGTCTCTGCTGGGTAATAATATTAAAATTTCCAACAATCTTATCTTTCCACTGTAAGCCAATTCTTTCTTGGCAACACTTCAACCAATTTCATGGTCCATATCCCTAATAAGTGCTATCTAAGTTTCTCAGAAGCAGTTCATAATTGCAGCATTGGAAGCCGGGCCCCTCAAACCGGCCCTGAACCAAAATTATCCCCAGGCCATTAAGGAATTAAAAAAAAAAAACAAAAAACAAAAAAAAACAACAACCCAAAAA
>VZRH01006098.1:773892-785178 GCA_013397555.1 Urocynchramus pylzowi
ACCCCAAAACATTGGACCCTACGGGGGGGGGGGGCGGGGGGGAGGGAAAGGGGGAAGAAGATTTTCAAGATGGGCCTGTGTTCTGCTTTAATTATGCTTTAAGCTGTTCTTGTTTACAGAGTGTGCAAACAGTGTTAACTGGGCAGGATAGTGCTTGACAGAAAAGGGAGGGTAGTTTTTCTTACTGGTACAGAGCTTCAAGTGACTCTTTAGATACTTGGTTAGCAATTAAAAGGGCTAAAGCAGAGCCTGGATTTTTAAGACTAACTTTAGTGGTGCTGTAGAAATTCATCAGAATGTTAGATTATCTTTAAACTTTTGTTAGAAATACCAGACTGAAAAAAAAAGAAAAGTAAAAACTAGCAAAATTAATTTCCTCCTCTCAACCAGCAAAGTAATACATTTTTCTTACCTGCTGCCATGTATCAGGAGGATGACAGCTACAAACCGAATGTCAATTGATGTAATTTAGCTATGTTGAAAAAAAAAAAAAAGTAAAAACTAGCAAAATCAATTTCCTCCTCTCAACCAGCAAAGTAATACATTTTTCTTACCTGCTGCCATGTATCAGGAGGATGACAGCTACAAACCGAATGTCAATTGATGTAATTTAGCTATGTTGAAAAAAAAAAATCAAGCTTTTTAACCAGCAGCTGTTCGACCAGGAGATAACCAAAAATGCACTTTAGTGTCTTCGATAACTGAAAGTGACAGCTGTTTGTTTTTTTTATGACATCTTGGTCCTTTTTGAATAAACTGAAGTAGCTTCCAGTGGAGCTTTTGTATGTTGGTTATATATGTACCTGCACTGGTGACATTGTAAGTCACTTACTCAAGTAATGTCTATATTTATAGAAATGTGGATGACTTCTTAAACCTCAATAAACAATTGAAAACAAACCTGCAGAGAGAAGGTGTCTGACTTCTTGTGCTGCAGGGGTACATTCTTATCAACCTCTGTGCACATAGTTCTGCTGTTTCTCAAATCAGTATTTCTGTTGAATAACCAAAGTCTTAAAATGTGATGAGGCTTATAAATGTCACAGTGTTAGAAATTGGAGGTATCTCATTGAAAACTTTGGATTAATGATATGTCTTTATATTCATGGAAGAAATACCTGCTGCCATGACTCTTTTCCAAAGTGATGGCTCTTGCATAATTTGAAACATCTTGTATATAGCTGAGCCTATTTTGTGTTACGTGCAACACTTAATAGGCAATGTTGGGCATCTATCACATGTACTCTCAGGTGGTACTTGATTTAGTGTCTTTAGCCTTGTGTATCTGAAGCTGTCTGAGGGATTCATCTGCAGTTAAGCCTTGGGTAAATTTTCTTCTGGGGTGTTACAGCAATGAGTAGAATGTGTTGATATATCAAGCTTCTAATTGGTTTCAGGACCCAAGCATAAACAAGAAAAGCCTGCAAATGAAAATGGCTAAGTTTAAACCAGAATACCCAAACACCAGAATACTCTCTCTCAAAACCCTGATATTTTCAGTTTTGTTTATGTAACTGATGGCACATCAAAATGTAGGTTGCTCTTAGTCCTGAGGAAAAAGCTATATTAGTGATGCTGAGTCCTATGAATTTGGTATATAACTGGTAAAATGTAGCTAATATTTTCCTTCCTATTGGATGCAGTGTACTTGTAGGCTAAGGAAGGTGAGATGGCAGGCTGGCTCTTTGTACCTGGTAAACAAACTGATACCAAATACTAATTGCTTCATTTTCAGTTCTCATTAGGCTTCTATTGGGAATAGTTGAAAAAGCATACTGCTTGAAAAAAAACAACTGTGTTTTGTTCTGCATATTAAACATGCTAGTGTTTTATCTGGTGGCAGTCTCCCTCAACTCTTCTATGCATAAAAACAACAGTGAATGATTTTAATTACAAAGACTTGACAGATCTGTACTCTAGCACTCTGGAGGGAAAAATGAGAGAAGGTGGAGAGTACTGTTTCTAAAATGTCATGGTTCTTACTGTGTTAATACTGACTTGGAAGTAGAAGACTCTAGGGAATGATTTTTAAATTCAAGCTATGCCTTTATCTGTATTAGAACTGTTTTCCTGGAATTTTACAGTGACAGTCCTGAGAGTATACAAATGTATCTTTACCTCTGAAACTGTTTTGTATTACTATGACAGTCTTCCAACTATGAACAAAACAACAATTGCAGGAGAGCATTCAGTATCTGAACTGATTAAGCTCCTGCTGGTGCAGTCCTGCCAGGTGTGGATCACGTTTATCCACATGATAATTGACATGATGAATTGACAGTTCTGGCCTAAATACTGGTATGTAAGAAAATCTTCAGAGTAGCTGAATAAGCAGGTGTCATTTTGTTACAATGCTGGAGTTACAAATCTTAAATCGAAAATACTTTTTGCTCAAAGGGCTATACATGAACTCTGTGTTCTGCAAGATTTCAAGTGACTATCTTAACCTGCTTCTCTAAGGAGGTAAGGAATTGCATCTGAATTGGTACTATTGAACAAGCTATAAGGTCTTGTCACCTTATCACTTGTTTTAGCTTAGGAAAGTTTGCAAAGCATTGCCTCAGCTATTTATGCATATGCAATCACAGTTAACCAGCCTTCAGGATCTCTGTTTTCTAGCTGGATGGCTGTGTGTTAGCATCAGACTGTTTCAACTAGGAAAAATACTGTGGGATGATGAGGCTCCAGGTTCTTGCATCACTTATAAGTTGCATTGTACTGAATGTGCATTTATATTTGGAAGAAAAAAAAAAAAGGAGGAAACATTTTGCTCTTCAAATTTTCATGTTTTAGTGAAACACGATTGATCCTTTGTGTGGAAAGCAATACCCACAGCCAGCCCATACTTCCCAGCCTGACTTGGCTGCTTCTGTAGCCTTTGACACAGCACTCTGGGCCTGCAGGAGTTCATTACCCAGGACTTCGTGGTCACAGACCAGCAAGGAGCTGGAAGCAGTCAGGTGGGGACTAGCTAAGCCCTTCTCAGCAGGACTGAGTGAAGCAGTTTTGTGTCCTTGGCAGGATGTTATCTGTATTTTGGATCATTTGTTTACTAATAGCAGAGTGTTAATTAGTGTCTGGCTGAAACTTGTTGAGAGGCTAGTGTCATTCTTGACATCGAGGGAGGATTTAGATACTACAAATTGGTGCTACAAAAGACTTGGTAAGGCAGAGTGTGTAAAAGATAGTCGACCTGCATCCACCATATATAGGGCACTAGTCCTAACATGCAGTCGTGAGTCAGCTGTCAGATTGCAGTGCATGAAAGCTGGCAAATGTGTGCTCATAATGCTGCCTAACTTCTGAGAGAGAAATCTAGGCATGAATCAGTGCTTTTGGGATCAGTGTTTTCATTTTACTGGTGGGTGACTCATCTTTTGAGAGGGCCACAGTTTACAGCCCACTCTGATAGATTTGTGTCCCCAAGCCAAAACAACCCTTGTTGCTGCTGGGAGGGATGTGTAGGGTACTGTTTGTTTAGTCTGGGGGTTGAGGAAAGCTTTTTTTTTTATTTTTTAAATCCTGACTGACAAAGGTATGTGAAGGCCTGCCCCTCATGCTGCTCTGCATTCTGTGATTATTTTTAGGAGCAGTATGAGACTGCAGAGCTGTGTGAATAAACTGAAGGGAAATACACAGCCTGGCTTCACAGCAGGGTGATGCTGGGGGTTGTCATGTGGGCTCCCACAGCCATCCTGCCTGTCTGAGAACAAAATAAAGGGCCAATACATAGCTGGTACCTTGCCCTTCTTTAAACCATTAGTCAGTCTTCTTGAACCATCTGTAAAGAAGAAAAATTGCAGTTTTGTAGACCTAGCTGACAAAAGACCCACACAGCAAATGAAGGACTTAAGTTTCCTCCCTGCCAGTGTCCCGTTCTGTTGGTGCTGGCTGGGAGTGAGCCCAGGGCCTCTGGGTGAGTGGGTGATGCTGCCTGCCTGCTCCCCACGGGACTCAGTAGTCACACACTGATTTTATTCAAAGGCAAATGCAAAATCTAAGGCAAAATGTAGGCAGGGAGGCTAGACAGTACTTCCAGGCTAAATACCTGCTTGCAAAAAGCTCAGGAAAGTAAGAGGGAGTAATCCCTGAGCTTTGAAGATTATGGTTTCTTAGTTCCGGCTATATTTACACAGCTGCTCCACTAGAATTAAGAGCTAAAGATGACAGAATAGTTAGAAAGGAGAAGGTCAAGTACAGTTGTTGGCTGTGGGGTGCTTGGAGGGAGAGAGGATTTGAAACTGTTGTGTTTTCCTAGCTTTTCAAGACACATTCAGCCCTAGGGAAATAGATATGATTTTAGACTGCTTAATTGGTTCAAAATCTTTATTATTTTATACACTGTTGCTTTCCTATTGCTGAAATGAAACAATACTTCATTTAAGAAAGTCACCTAATCACTTCATTAATCTCAATTGACAAAAGAAAAAGTTAGCAGGGTTATTGAGCCTTGTTAAATGTGCTGAGGGCTCCTGGCTGGCTCACAAGCTGCTGTATTTCAAGGTTCTTTCTAAAAATACCAGAATGGTAGAATTTAGGTCAGACAAAGTAAAGGTGTGAAGCCTGATACCTCAGACCCTACACGTAGTCCAGGGGTACCACCAACCCTGTAACCACTTATTTTCTGTTACCAGTTTATGAATTATAATTTAGGATAATTTCCTTTGGCGCATAACATTTTCATCCCTTTCCTGTTTCAGTGTCATTTGCCTTGAACGATTTAACAGGTTGTTTTGCTATTAGAACATCAATGAATTGTGTGTCAAAAGGATGAGTTTGTGAATGGAGAGGATCAGGAAAGAGTGTTCACCTGTGCTTTAGTGACTTGGTTAGGTAAAACCAGTCTTTTTGTAAAGCAGGCTTTATGGGATGAAGATGACCTTAAAGAAGGAAATTTTCTAAAAATATCCTCTTGTTTCTAACATTAGCTGAACTATGTTGATCTTAGAATTATTGTATGCTGTTGAAGCATGGGCTGCTGTTGTTCTCTTGACACCAGTTGCATGATGACCTCTAAGATGCCTTCAACATATTGCAGACAAAAGGTGTAAAGTCTCCACAGTATTTCTGAATATCTATATCTGTGATGTATGTTTTCGATTGTCTTCAGGTATTTCTGTGAGTCAATTTAGTTTCTAATAGAACCTTGATTCTTTGGGAAACATATCCATATCTCTGCAAACACAGTTTATGCCTATTTAGTTCCTGTTATAAGGGGTACAGTAAAATAGCAATCTATGGATTATTAGTAGCACTGTTTCCCTTGAACTCCAACCAATGAATTTCTATTTAAATCATATATATATATATATATATATTCCATTGTTCTTGATTATGCTGTATAGGAGCTGAATTTTGCTAACCTTAGGAGTACTAGCCTCCCTGATTTTAATTAGCTTCGAAAATTGACTTGTACATTTAAAGTCACTGTAATTTAGCTGTAATCAGTCATGTTACACAGGAGACAAATGGGATTCATGGACTGTGCCCACACTGATGCTTTCTGACAGCTCTCCTATTGCCACATCAATACACATCCCTCACTGCTTGCTATGGTAGCACTGGTACCAGCAAACTGTGTTTCTACACGGTTCAGCAATTGTGTTTCTGCCAGTCTGTCATAGAACTGGCTTATATACAGTTGGCTTATGTCCTGCTATTGCTGTAATCATGAAAAGAGGCAGAAAAAATTCTGTACCAAGGCTCAGGTGTACATTGCAACTTTAAAACAGATACATCAAAGAATGTAATTTAAAGTCGCAGAGTTAATGCAGGAAACTGGAAGTTTAAGACTGAAGATTAGTTCATCCAGCCCAGCCACTATTCGTTGGTCATTTTATCTCTGAAGTTTCTTCATCTATGTGTAAAACAAGAATCTTGTAGTTGCTCTTACATTTAAATTCGTGCTTAAAACAGCTGTGATATTTTAGGATATTTAGAAATATAGTGAAAAGTAATATACTGTGACACTAATTCAGATTTTTCAATTGACTTGCAACATATTTGTGTTCAATAGTTATGCACCAGGAAATCATACTGTTTCAAAAGTAATGCATTTTAGAGTTTAAAAATACAAGTTCAACATACTGTATTATCTCTGACTACATGCACTTCAGCTTCACAGAAAACAAAAATATTACCATAGTTGAAAATAAGAATGTACTTCATATGCATCAATGAATAAATATTCATAAACTGTATCAGTTTATGATTACCTGATTTTCGTTTCCAGTTTGACCATAGCTTTTCAGCAAAAGTGGCCACAATTATTTGGTCTTATGTCTAAGTTAAATTGGGATGAACATATGGTGGTCCAAATCAGGCATATGGGGGTTTTCAAGTAACGGTGATTTGCAAGGATCTTGAGTTCAAGTAACATACTGTCCTAAAATAAGCTTTTATTTGGAATAATTACCAAAATGAGTGGCAATGCCTTTGAAAAAGTAGCTTTATTATATATAGTGCACTGAGAGAAGTATGTTAGTGTGATTTCAGACCTCGGGGTTCAGAGGGTCTCCTGTTCTCTCAGCCTTTCTTGGCTGTAATGAATCAGTCTGCACAGGATGTGGCTGCTAACAGATGATAATGCAAAGTGAAGGGCTGGGCCATGAAAAGCCCCAGGGTGGCTCAGCGTGGTGCTGAGTTCTCACGAAGAGCTGATTGCTTTCCAAAAATAAGAACAGGAACTAGGGCAGATAATCCATGTAAAATGCACTTTCCACCCTTACCCCTTCACAACAATTTATTATTTTCAGTATTACAGAGCTTTACATGTTGATTACATACATAATCCATCCAGTCACCCACATCTACCTACACACACTTCTGCTGTATTCTTGCAAACCCTGTTTGTGAGAATTTCTCTGGGATCCTGTTTTGTGGGTGTAACTTGAGAATACATAAATAGATTCATGTTTTCCCATCTTTTAAACCTAAATGTGACTGCAAACATGACAGCAGAAATATGATTCTTGGAAATTATTTCCACTGTTTTAAATCTTTCATTTTGTTAGGCTAAGGTAATCTGGGCTGCTCACATTGCATGGGAACCGTGCTCTTGGTGGTGGCATTACCACTGCTCAGAGCTCAGGTTGTGTCAGCGCTTTTTTTGTAAATACAAATCCTAATTTCAGAAGCTTAATAACATAATAAGCCTTGAAATTTCATATGCGTCTGAAACTTGGCACAGAGTATTCATTTTGCCTTTTACCACATTAAATAAAAAAAATAATATATATATTAGAGGGGAATGTAAATAAACAAAAAAGAAGTTTGTGTTTTGCTGCTTCTTCTATCTCAAAGTTAGTTTTGTTTATGAAATGAAATGGTTTGAACTTGCAGCTCCAAATGGAAACCTTTGAAATTTTTTTTCTTAAGTCATAATAGTTAGCATTTGCAAATCAGGCCTACACACATCATACAAACTTGCAGAGCTCACTCACAGCGCTGAAATTCTCTCATCAGTGTCAGTAGAGCTATTTCTGTACAGTAACAGTTGTAAAACTGAACATGTACAGAGAACAGAAAGATGAACACCTTTTTCCCTTCTTTTTTTAATTAATAATTTCAAGTCCTCTCCTTAACAAAGTACATTTACAGTGGTGATGTTGAAGTAAATCAAATGCAGGTTTTTCTTCACCTTGTGGAAAAAAACTCCATGCTTGTAAAATTTCCAGGCTGTTTTCTAAACAATAAGAAAAAAATAATTGGAGCAGGCTCTAGTCTCAATAGAAGTATTGAATCTTTTGATGTTTGCTCACTCCTTCTAGATAACTCTGAAATTATCCTGAGGGTTACTAAGGGCACAGCTTGCCTGGGTCTAGTGTCTTGCATAGATGTCTATTTTTTCTTAAAGGCAGAACTAGTACAGAAATCCTGTATTAATGATAGCTTTAGTCTGACCTAAATCACTTCCAGCTCTTTCCTTATGGATTCACTTAAGCCTCTGCACAGGGGGTGAAGGATCTGACTGTTTGAATCTACAATACTTTATTCTTCCTTTGCATTCATTTCATCTGCACGTACATGCCTGCACAAAGCACTCTTCCTCACCAAGGAGCATTGATCTGCTCAGATGACTAGACATACTCTTCAGTCTTTCTTTGTCCAGCCAATTTTATAAAGGGTACGAAACCTTTAGAGTTAAAAAAAACAAAAAAAACAAAAACAAAAAGAAACCACCAACCAAAAAAAACACTACTTTTTTTTTCTCCTTCCATTCAAATCTCATTTCAGTGGCATGGCCATAATGATCTACTTTGTGTTGGAAAATCCTCACTCACTTTAAGCACTTAGGGTCAATTTTAGAGTATTCTTCCACTCAACCTGATTTCTTTCTCTTATTTACCTGTGGGAAGCTTACCACATCTATAATATCCTTGAGAAGAAATGCTGTGTGTTTTTAGTATAACACAGGCACAGCAGTCAGGATTCAACATACCTAATATTAGAGCTATAAACATGAGGCATTATTTTTCAATTTAGGCATCTCTGGTTCTTTTTACAATTAATGGAAAGAAACATGTTTGTCTAGGGTGGGAGTCATATTAGTGCAGGAGTGCTAAGTAAGGTCAGATAAATCACCCTGTGCTGTGGCTTGTTTCTCTCTCTGCTCTACAGAAAGCATAAACTGATTAACTCAAATATAGACACCTGCCTTTTACACCAAATGTCTATATTTGTATCTGAAATGATAGCCCCAAATCTGTGCCAGTTCCTCTGCTGGAAAATGCAGGTGTCTGCCATTTGAAATCTGTGTCAATCTATGGCAGCTGAGAGCCTCACACAGTGCTTTGCCTTAGCAAACCCACCCCAGTTCTTCTAGGTGTTGATCAATGGCAACACTCTCTGTAGAAGGAAAATACAAAGACCAGGATATTAAATAATATCTATTTTACAAAGTGCAGTGAAACGTTTTATTTACCATGAACACTACATTTCACAGTCCAGATATTCTTGTTTGAGAAATTGTAAACCAAATTACTTCCTCTTACAGTGTCTCAGTAAAGCTGCTTGTACATGCAAAGGCAGATTTTCCATCAAATTCAGTGGGTGGGAGATAAGGCTGTATAATTGTGCAATAAAACTGTTGTCTAGAAAATCATCTAGAAAAACTTTTAAGTATTAAACTTTTTTTTTTTTTTTCTTTTTTTAATGCAAGTAGATCCCCACCTACTCATTGATACTGTAATTGGGTCTAGCAGCATCTGCACCTGCTTCTGCATGTGTTGGGAGTTGCAATTGCTCTGGTGTGACCACAGAAAGGTGGTCACTGGCAATCAGTCTGAAATTATTAAAGGGTGAGAGGGAGTTGCTGAAAGAAAGTTTGTTGGCTGGTCTTTAGGGCTGACCCAAGCATAGAAACAGGATGTGAGTACAGAGCTCCATAAGCAGAGGACTAGAACCTGCTGTGATGCCTCCAGCTTTCCTGCTGTCTAATAAGGTATGAGTAACTGAAAACCTTCCTGATGAGAAACCCCTAACTTTGGAGGGGGTAGGAAAAGGGGGCTTCCTTGTCCCTGTGCTGTGAAAGTTGTGATAGTTTCATATTTTCCAATGTATCTATAATGGTCAAACTTCTTGTGCCTAAAAGGTTCAAAATCCACTACAGATAATTCTGTGGAATTACATATAACTCATTTCTTTAGGAAACTTGTCTGAAGTGCTGGAAGCTGGGGTAGAGGGAGAAGGATACCTTGAAAGTAGAGATTTTAGGGTATGATTTTAGAACTTTGGGTGTTAGTAAATGGAGCATATTGTGTATTCCTGTAGGCTCGGGGAAAGTGTGAGACTTTGTTTTGTCGAAGTGATTGCTTGATCTTAAAAGAAAGCCGTTGTGCAGCCTTCCGGGGATTTCTGCATCCCCTAAATCATCCTATCATCATGTGAAAGCACAGTGAGGGTGTACCTCCTGGGGGCTTATCTCTGATGTGAGACCAGGTGCTGTGACATCCTATCAGTTATCTCTAGTGAGAAAATAACTGTACATAGTCGCCCGAAGCAGATATTATCTGCTTCCCTAAACATCCTGCTCACTCTGTGAATGGTGTGGATTAAACTGGGTTGTGAAGATGGTCGAAACTGGAACTGAGACTCCTGCTGGAAACCTGCATTGTTCCTGTTAGCTCCCTTTCTCTCTTCCACTGCAGATGCACTTAGGAGACCTTTATCTATTGCTTCTCAGGCCTGGGGCAGTGAATTAATAGTGCATAACATAGCAAATTCAGCACTAGTAAGTGGTTGCACAGGCATTCAAAGAGTTTTCAGTTCTGAAGAAGAGGAGAGTGGTGCAGGGGTTATACCCCTGCAGAGAACTAGAGGACCAACAAGGCTGTACTTGGAAGTTTTGGGTAGAGTGGTTAGGAGTTTTTCTGTTCTTAGGATTGGAACCCAGCAANCCCTAAAAGCCTGAAAAACCCTTCAGCTAACAAGTGACTCTAACTGTTGTTTAGTAATAGTAATATTTCATAGAGTGAAGAGTGTGGGTTTTGCTGGGCCATTTTTGGTGAGGTTTTTTTGGGGTTTTTTGGGGTTTTTTTTTGTTTTTTTGGGGTTTTTTTGTCTTTTTTCATGGGGATTGGTTTGCTCGTTGTTCAAAGTGAACTACAGTTGTACTCTTTCTATCAAGCTGTTTAGTTCAGCAGTAAAGCTCCATGGATGCAATCNGAAAATAACTGTACATAGTCGCCCGAAGCAGATATTATCTGCTTCCCTAAACATCCTGCTCACTCTGTGAATGGTGTGGATTAAACTGGGTTGTGAAGATGGTCGAAACTGGAACTGAGACTCCTGCTGGAAACCTGCATTGTTCCTGTTAGCTCCCTTTCTCTCTTCCACTGCAGATGCACTTAGGAGACCTTTATCTATTGCTTCTCAGGCCTGGGGCAGTGAATTAATCGTGCATAACATAGCAAATTCAGCGCTAGTAAGTGGTTGCACAGGCATTCAAAGAGTTTTCAGTTCTGAAGAAGAGGAGAGTGGTGCAGGGGTTATACCCCTGCAGAGAACTAGAGGACCAACAAGGCTGTACTTGGAAGTTTTGGGTAGAGTGGTTAGGAGTTTTTCTGTTCTTAGGCTTGGAATCCAGCAAGCATTCATCTCTAATTCTAATATGGAGATTGTTGGGCCATTTACTTTTTTTTTTTTTAGCAGGTTTTAATTATTACAAAATGAAAAGTAGACATGTGGGAGCAAAGACTTAAACCAGTCCAAAAAAAATACAGTCTGCAAAAAGATGTGATAATGTTTGGAAGCTATTGTTAAAACAAAACAACAACCTTCCCCCCT